>CASCKD010000009.1:0-480000 GCA_949152435.1 Gastracanthus pulcherrimus | reverse complement strand
ATGCGGAAAGATGAAACAATGCGGAAAGATGAAACAATGCGGAAAGATGAAACAATGCGGAAAGATGAAACAATGCGGAAAGATGAAACAATGCGGAAAGATGAAACAATGCGGAAAGATGAAACAATGCGGAAAGATGAAACAATGCGGAAAGATGAAACAATGCGGAAAGATGAAACAATGCGGAAAGATGAAACAATGCGGAAAGATGAAACAATGCGGAAAGATGAAACAATGCGGAAAGATGAAACAATGCGGAAAGATGAAAGATGAAACAATGCGGAAAGATGAAACAATGCGGAAAGATGAAACAATGCGGAAAGATGAAACAATGCGGAAAGATGAAAGATGAAAGAATGCGGAAGATGAAAGATGAAACAATGCGGAAAGATGAAAGATGAAAGAATGCGGAATATGAAAGATGAAAC
The DNA here is from genome assembly GCA_949152435.1 of Gastracanthus pulcherrimus. NCBI lineage: Eukaryota > Metazoa > Arthropoda > Insecta > Hymenoptera > Pteromalidae > Gastracanthus > Gastracanthus pulcherrimus. The sequence goes on along the minus strand of CASCKD010000009.1, from coordinate 479,572 downwards.
AATGCGGAAAGATGAAACAATGCGGAAAGATGAAAGATGAAACAATGCGGAAAGATGAAAGATGAAAGAATGCGGAAAGATGAAAGATGAAACAATGCGGAGAGATGAAAGATGAAACATTGCGGAAAGATGAAAGATGAAACAATGCGGAAAGATGAAAGATGAAAGAATGCGGAAAGATGAAAGATGAAATAATGCGGAAAGATGAAAGATGAAAGAATGCGGAAAGATGAAACAATGCGGAAAGATGAAACAATGCGGAAAGATGAAAGATGAAAAAATGCGGAAAGATGAAAGATGAAACAATGCGGAAAGATGAAAGATGAAACAATGCGGTAAGATGAAAGATGAAACAATGCGGAAAGATGAAAGATGAAAGAATGCGGAAGATGAAAGATGAAACAATGCGGAAAGATGAAAGATGAAACAATGCGGAAAGATGAAAGATGAAACAATGGGGAAAGATGAAAGATGAAACATGCGGAAAGATGAAAGATGAAACAATGCGGAAAGATGAAAGATGAAACAATGCGGAAAGATGAAAGATGAAACAATGCGGAAAGATGAAAGATGAAACAATGCGGAAAGATGAAAGATGAAAGAATGCGGAAAGATGAAAGATGAAACAATGCGGAAAGATGAAACAATGCGGAAAGATGAAAGATGAAACAATGCGGAAAGATGAAAGATGAAAAAATGCGGAAAGATGAAAGATGAAACAATGCGGAAAGATGAAAGATGAAAGAATGCGGAAGATGAAAGATGAAACAATGCGGAAAGATGAAACAATGCGGAAAGATGAAACAATGCGGAAAGATGAAAGATGAAACAATGCGGAAAGATGAAAGATGAAAGAATGCGGAAAGATGAAAGATGAAACAATGCGGAAAGATGAAAGATGAAACATTGCGGAAAGATGAAAGATGAAACAATGCGGAAAGATGAAAGATGAAAGAATTCGGAAAGATGAAAGATGAAACAATGCGGAAAGATGAAAGATGAAACAATGCGGAAAGATGAAAGATGAAACAATGCGGAAAGATGAAAGATGAAACAATGCGGAAAGATGAAAGATGAAACAATGCGGAAAGATGAAACAATGCGGAAAGATGAAACAATGCGGAAAGATGAAACAATGCGGAAAGATGAAACAATGCGGAAAGATGAAACAATGCGGAAAGATGAAACAATGCGGAAAGATGAAAGATGAAACAATGCGGAAAGATGAAACAATGCGGAAAGATGAAACAATGCGGAAAGATGAAAGATGAAACAATGCGGAAAGATGAAAGATGAAAGAATGCGGAAAGATGAAAGATGAAAGAATGCGGAAAGATGAAAGATGAAACAATGCGGAAAGATGAAAGATGAAACAATGCGGAAAGATGAAAGATGAAACAATGCGGAAAGATGAAAGATGAAAGAATGCGGAAAGATGAAAGATGAAAGAATGCGGAAAGATGAAAGATGAAAAAATGCGGAAAGATGAAAGATGAAACAATGCGGAAAGATGAAAGATGAAACAATGCGGAAAGATGAAACAATGCGGAAAGATGAAACAATGCGGAAAGATGAAAGATGAAACAATGCGGAAAGATGAAACAATGCGGAAAGATGAAACAATGCGGAAAGATGAAACAATGCGGAAAGATGAAACAATGCGGAAAGATGAAACAATGCGGAAAGATGAAACAATGCGGAAAGATGAAACAATGCGGAAAGATGAAACAATGCGGAAAGATGAAACAATGCGGAAAGATGAAACAATGCGGAAAGATGAAAGATGAAACAATGCGGAAAGATGAAACAATGCGGAAAGATGAAACAATGCGGAAAGATGAAACAATGCGGAAAGATGAAACAATGCGGAAAGATGAAAGATGAAACATTGCGGAAAGATGAAAGATGAAACAATGCGGAAAGATGAAAGATGAAAGAATGCGGAAAGATGAAAGATGAAATAATGCGGAAAGATGAAAGATGAAAGAATGCGGAAAGATGAAACAATGCGGAAAGATGAAACAATGCGGAAAGATGAAAGATGAAAAAATGCGGAAAGATGAAAGATGAAACAATGCGGAAAGATGAAAGATGAAACAATGCGGTAAGATGAAAGATGAAACAATGCGGAAAGATGAAAGATGAAAGAATGCGGAAGATGAAAGATGAAACAATGCGGAAAGATGAAAGATGAAACAATGCGGAAAGATGAAAGATGAAACAATGGGGAAAGATGAAAGATGAAACATGCGGAAAGATGAAAGATGAAACAATGCGGAAAGATGAAAGATGAAACAATGCGGAAAGATGAAAGATGAAACAATGCGGAAAGATGAAAGATGAAACAATGCGGAAAGATGAAAGATGAAACAATGCGGAAAGATGAAAGATGAAAAAATGCGGAAAGATGAAAGATGAAAGAATGCGGAAAGATGAAAGATGAAACAATGCGGAAAGATGAAAGATGAAACAATGCGGAAAGATGAAAGATGAAACAATGCGGAAAGATGAAAGATGAAACAATGCGGAAAGATGAAAGATGAAACAATGCGGAAAGATGAAAGATGAAAGAATGCGGAAGATGAAAGATGAAACAATGCGGAAAGATGAAAGATGAAACAATGCGGAAAGATGAAAGATGAAAGAATGCGGAAAGATGAAAGATGAAACAATGCGGAAAGATGAAACAATGCGGAAAGATGAAAGATGAAACAATGCGGAAAGATGAAAGATGAAAAAATGCGGAAAGATGAAAGATGAAACAATGCGGAAAGATGAAAGATGAAAGAATGCGGAAGATGAAAGATGAAACAATGCGGAAAGATGAAACAATGCGGAAAGATGAAACAATGCGGAAAGATGAAAGATGAAACAATGCGGAAAGATGAAAGATGAAAGAATGCGGAAAGATGAAAGATGAAACAATGCGGAAAGATGAAAGATGAAACATTGCGGAAAGATGAAAGATGAAACAATGCGGAAAGATGAAAGATGAAAGAATGCGGAAAGATGAAAGATGAAACAATGCGGAAAGATGAAAGATGAAACAATGCGGAAAGATGAAAGATGAAACAATGCGGAAAGATGAAAGATGAAACAATGCGGAAAGATGAAAGATGAAACAATGCGGAAAGATGAAACAATGCGGAAAGATGAAACAATGCGGAAAGATGAAACAATGCGGAAAGAGGAAACAATGCGGAAAGATGAAACAATGCGGAAAGATGAAAGATGAAACAATGCGGAAAGATGAAACAATGCGGAAAGATGAAACAATGCGGAAAGATGAAATAATGCGGAAAGATGAAAGATGAAACAATGCGGAAAGATGAAAGATGAAAGAATGCGGAAAGATGATAGATGAAAGAATGCGGAAAGATGAAAGATGAAACAATGCGGAAAGATGAAAGATGAAACAATGCGGAAAGATGAAAGATGAAACAATGCGGAAAGATGAAAGATGAAAGAATGCGGAAAGATGAAAGATGAAAGAATGCGGAAAGATGAAAGATGAAAAAATGCGGAAAGATGAAAGATGATACAATGCGGAAAGATGAAAGATGAAACAATGCGGAAAGATGAAAGATGAAAGAATGCGGAAAGATGAAAGATGAAACAATGCGGAAAGATGAAAGATGAAACAATGCGGAAAGATGAAAGATGAAACAATGCGGAAAGATGAAAGATGAAACAATGCGGAAAGATGAAAGATGAAAGAATGCGGAAAGATGAAAGATGAAACAATGCGGAAAGATGAAAGATGAAACAATGCGGAAAGATGAAAGATGAAACAATGCGGAAAGATGAAAGATGAAACAATGCGGAAAGATGAAAGATGAAAAAATGCGGAAAGATGAAAGATGAAACAATGCGGAAAGATGAAAGATGAAACAATGCGGAAAGATGAAAGATGAAAGAATGCGGAAAGATGAAAGATGAAACAATGCGGAAAGATGAAAGATGAAACAATGCGGAAAGATGAAAGATGAAACAATGCGGAAAGATGAAAGATGAAACAATGCGGAAAGATGAAAGATGAAACAATGCGGAAAGATGAAAGATGAAACAATGCGGAAAGATGAAACAATGCGGAAAGATGAAACAATGCGGAAAGATGAAACAATGCGGAAAGATGAAAGATGAAAGAATGCGGAAAGATGAAAGATGAAACAATGCGGAAAGATGAAAGATGAAACAATGCGGAAAGATGAAAGATTAAACAATGCGGAAAGATGAAAGATGAAACAATGCGGAAAGATGAAAGATGAAACAATGCGGAAAGATGAAAGATGAAACAATGCGGAAAGATGAAAGATGAAACAATGCGGAAAGATGAAAGATGAAAGAATGCGGAAGATGAAAGATGAAACAATGCGGAAAGATGAAAGATGAAAGAATGCGGAAAGATGAAAGATGAAACAATGCGGAAAGATGAAAGATGAAACAATGCGGAAAGATGAAAGATGAAACAATGCGGAAAGATGAAAGATGAAAGAATGCGGAAAGATGAAAGATGAAAGAATGCGGAAAGATGAAAGATGAAACAATGCGGAAAGATGAAAGATGAAACAATGCGGAAAGATGAAAGATGAAACAATGCGGAAAGATGAAAGATGAAACAATGCGGAAAGATGAAAGATGAAAAAATGCGGAAAGATGAAAGATGAAACAATGCGGAAAGATGAAACAATGCGGAAAGATGAAAGATGAAACAATGCGGAAAGATGAAAGATGAAACAATGCGGAAAGATGAAAGATGAAAGAATGCGGAAAGATGAAAGATGAAACAATGCGGAAAGATGAAAGATGAAACAATGCGGAAAGATGAAAGATGAAAGAATGCGGAAGATGAAAGATGAAACAATGCGGAAAGATGAAAGATGAAAGAATGCGGAAAGATGAAAGATGAAAGAATGCGGAAAGATGAAAGGTGAAACAATGCGGAACGATGAAAGATGAAACAATGCGGAAAGATGAAAGATGAAACAATGCGGAAAGATGAAAGATGAAACAATGCGGAAAGATGAAAGATGAAAGAATGCGGAAAGATGAAAGATTAAAGATGAAAGATGAAACAATGCGGAAAGATGAAAGATGAAACAATGCGGAAAGATGAAAGATGAAAGAATGCGGAAAGATGAAAGATGAAACAATGCGGAAAGATGAAAGATGAAAGAATGCGGAAAGATGAAAGATGAAACAATGCGGAAAGATGAAAGATGAAACAATGCGGAAAGATGAAAGATGAAACAATGCGAAAGATGAAAGATGAAACAATGCGGAAAGATGAAAGATGAAACAATGCGGAAAGATGAAAGATGAAACAATTCGGAAAGATGAAACAATGCGGAAAGATGAAAGATGAAACAATGCGGAAAGATGAAAGATGAAACAATTCGGAAAGATGAAACAATGCGGAAAGATGAAAGATGAAACAATTCGGAAAGATGAAACAATGCGGAAAGATGAAACAATGCGGAAAGATGAAAGATGAAAGAATGCGGAAAGATGAAAGATGAAACAATGTGGAAAGATGAAAGATGAAACAATGCGGAAAGATGAAAGATGAAACAATGCGGAAAGATGAAAGATGAAAAAATGCGGAAAGATGAAAGATGAAAGAATGCGGAAGATGAAAGATGAAACAATGCGGAAAGATGAAAGATGAAACAATGCGGAAAGATGAAAGATAAAAGAATGCGGAAAGATGAAAGATGAAACAATGCGGAAAGATGAAAGATGAAACAATGCGGAAAGATGAAACAATGCGGAAAGATGAAACACTGCGGAAAGATGAAACAATGCGGAAAGATGAAAGATGAAAAAATGCGGAAAGATGAAAGATGAAACAATGCGGAAAGATGAAAGATGAAAGAATGCGGAAAGATGAAAGATGAAACAATGCGGAAAGATGAAAGATGAAACAATGCGGAAAGATGAAACAATGCGGAAAGATGAAACACTGCGGAAAGATGAAACAATGCGGAAAGATGAAAGATGAAACAATGCGGAAAGATGAAAGATGAAACAATGCGGAAAGATGAAAAATGAAAGAATGCGGAAGATGAAAGATGAAACAATGCGGAAAGATGAAAGATGAAAGATTGCGGAAAGATGAAAGATGAAAGAATGCGGAAAGATGAAAGATGAAACAATGCGGAAAGATGAAAGATGAAACAATGCGGAAAGATGAAAGATGAAACAATGCGGAAAGATGAAAGATGAAAGAATGCGGAAAGATGAAAGATGAAAGAATGCGGAAAGATGAAAGATGAAACAATGCGGAAAGATGAAAGATGAAACAATGCGGAAAGATGAAAGATGAAACAATGCGGAAAGATGAAAGATGAAACAATGCGGAAAGATGAAAGATGAAAGAATGCGGAAAGATGAAAGATGAAAGAATGCGGAAAGATGAAAGATGAAAGAATGCGGAAAGATGAAAGATGAAACAATGCGGAAAGATGAAAGATGAAACAATGCGGAAAGATGAAAGATGAAACAATGCGGAAAGATGAAAGATGAAACAATGCGGAAAGATGAAAGATGAAAAAATGCGGAAAGATGAAAGATGAAACAATGCGGAAAGATGAAACAATGCGGAAAGATGAAAGATGAAACAATGCGGAAAGATGAAAGATGAAACAATGCGGAAAGATGAAAGATGAAAGAATGCGGAAAGATGAAAGATGAAACAATGCGGAAAGATGAAAGATGAAAAAATGCGGAAAGATGAAAGATGAAACAATGCGGAAAGATGAAACAATGCGGAAAGATGAAAGATGAAACAATGCGGAAAGATGAAAGATGAAACAATGCGGAAAGATGAAAGATGAAAGAATGCGGAAAGATGAAAGATGAAACAATGCGGAAAGATGAAAGATGAAACAATGCGGAAAGATGAAAGATGAAAGAATGCGGAAGATGAAAGATGAAACAATGCGGAAAGATGAAAGATGAAAGAATGCGGAAAGATGAAAGATGAAAGAATGCGGAAAGATGAAAGGTGAAACAATGCGGAACGATGAAAGATGAAACAATGCGGAAAGATGAAAGATGAAACAATGCGGAAAGATGAAAGATGAAACAATGCGGAAAGATGAAAGATGAAAGAATGCGGAAAGATGAAAGATTAAAGATGAAAGATGAAACAATGCGGAAAGATGAAAGATGAAAGAATGCGGAAGATGAAAGATGAAACAATGCGGAAAGATGAAACAATGCGGAAAGATGAAAGATGAAACAATGCGGAAAGATGAAAGATGAAACAATGCGGAAAGATGAAAGATGAATGAATGCGGAAAGATGAAAGATGAAAGAATGCGGAAAGATGAAAGATCAAACAATGCGGAAAGATGAAAGATGAAACAATGCGGAAAGATGAAAGATGAAACAATGCGGAAAGATGAAAGATGAAAAAATTCGGAAAGATGAAAGATGAAACAATGCGGAAAGATGAAACAATGCGGAAAGATGAAAGATGAAACAATGCGGAAAGATGAAAGATGAAACATTGCGGAAAGATGAAAGATGAAACAATGCGGAAAGATGAAAGATGAAAGAATGCGGAAAGATGAAAGATGAAACAATGCGGAAAGATGAAAGATGAAACAATGCGGAAAGATGAAAGATGAAACAATGCGGAAAGATGAAAGATGAAACAATGCGGAAAGATGAAAGATGAAACAATTCGGAAAGATGAAACAATGCGGAAAGATGAAAGATGAAACAATGCGGAAAGATGAAAGATGAAACAATTCGGAAAGATGAAACAATGCGGAAAGATGAAAGATGAAACAATTCGGAAAGATGAAACAATGCGGAAAGATGAAACAATGCGGAAAGATGAAAGATGAAAGAATGCGGAAAGATGAAAGATGAAACAATGTGGAAAGATGAAAGATGAAACAATGCGGAAAGATGAAAGATGAAACAATGCGGAAAGATGAAAGATGAAAAAATGCGGAAAGATGAAAGATGAAAGAATGCGGAAGATGAAAGATGAAACAATGCGGAAAGATGAAAGATGAAACAATGCGGAAAGATGAAAGATGAAAGAATGCGGAAAGATGAAAGATGAAACAATGCGGAAAGATGAAAGATGAAACAATGCGGAAAGATGAAACAATGCGGAAAGATGAAACACTGCGGAAAGATGAAACAATGCGGAAAGATGAAAGATGAAAAAATGCGGAAAGATGAAAGATGAAACAATGCGGAAAGATGAAAGATGAAAGAATGCGGAAAGATGAAAGATGAAACAATGCGGAAAGATGAAAGATGAAACAATGCGGAAAGATGAAACAATGCGGAAAGATGAAACACTGCGGAAAGATGAAACAATGTGGAAAGATGAAAGATGAAACAATGCGGAAAAATGAAACACTGCGGAAAGATGAAACAATGCGGAAAGATGAAACAATGCGGAAAGATGAAAGATGAAACAATGCGGAAAGATGAAAAAATGCGGAAAGATGAAAGATGAAACAATGCGGAAAGATGAAAGATGAAAGAATGCGGAAGATGAAAGATGAAAAAATGCGGAAAGATGAAAGATGAAACAATGCGGAAAGATGAAACAATGCGGAAAGATGAAAGATGAAACAATGCTGAAAGATGAAAGATGAAACAATGCGGAAAGATGAAAGATGAAAGAATGCGGAAAGATGAAAGATGAAACAATGCGGAAAGATGAAAGATGAAACAATGCGGAAAGATGAAAGATGAAACAATGCGGAAAGATGAAAGATGAAAGAATGCGGAAAGATGAAAGATGAAAGAATGCGGAAAGAGAAAGATGAAAGAATGCGGAAGATGAAAGATGAAACAATGCGGAAAGATGAAACAATGCGGAAAGATAAAAGATGAAACAATGCGGAAAGATGAAAGATGAAAGAATGCGGAAAGATGAAAGGATGAAACAATGCGGAAAGATGAAAGATGAAACAATGCGGAAAGATGAAAGATGAAAGAATGCGGAAAGATGAAAGATGAAACAATGCGGAAAGATGAAAGATGAAACAATGCGGAAAGATGAAACAATGCGGAAAGATGAAACACTGCGGAAAGATGAAACAATGCGGATAGATGAAAGATGAAAAAATGCGGAAAGATGAAAGATGAAACAATGCGGAAAGATGAAAGATGAAAGAATGCGGAAGATGAAAGATGAAACAATGCGGAAAGATGAAAGATGAAACAATGCGGAAAGATGAAAGATGAAACAATGCGGAAAGATGAAAGATGAAAGAATGCGGAAAGATGAAAGATGAAACAATGCGGAAAGATGAAAGATGAAAGAATGCGGAAAGATGAAAGATGAAACAATGCGGAAAGATGAAAGATGAAACAATGCGGAAAGATGAAACAATGCGGAAAGATGAAAGATGAAAGAATGCGGAAGATGAAAGATGAAACAATGCGGAAAGATGAAAGATGAAAGAATGCGGAAAGATGAAAGATGAAAGAATGCGGAAGATGAAAGATGAAACAATGCGGAAAGATGAAACAATGCGGAAAGATGAAAGATGAAACAATGCGGAAAGATGAAAGATGAAACAATGCGGAAAGATAAAAGATGAAAGAATGCGGAAAGATGAAAGGATGAAACAATGCGGAAAGATGAAAGATGAAACAATGCGGAAAGATGAAAGATGAAAGAATGCGGAAAGATGAAAGATGAAACAATGCGGAAAGATGAAAGATGAAACAATGCGGAAAGATGAAACAATGCGGAAAGATGAAACACTGCGGAAAGATGAAACAATGCGGAAAGATGAAAGATGAAAAAATGCGGAAAGATGAAAGATGAAACAATGCGGAAAGATGAAAGATGAAACAATGCGGAAAGATGAAAGAGGAAAGAATGCTGAAGATGAAAGATGAAACAATGCGGAAAGATGAAGGATGAAACAATGCGGAAAGATGAAAGATGAAACAATGCGGAAAGATGAAAGATGAAACAATGCGGAAAGATGAAAGATGAAAGAATGCGGAAGATGAAAGATGAAACAATGCGGAAAGATGAAACAATGCGGAAAGATGAAACAATGCGGAAAGATGAAACAATGCGGAAAGATGAAACAATGCGGAAAGATGAAACAATGCGGAAAGATGAAACAATGCGGAAAGATGAAACAATGCGGAAAGATGAAACAATGCGGAAAGATGAAAGATGAAACAATGCGGAAAGATGATAGATGAAACAATGCGGAAAGATGAAAGATGAAAGAATGCGGAAAGATGAAAGATGAAAGAATGCGGAAGATGAAAGATGAAACAATGCGGAAAGATGAAACAATGCGGAAAGATGAAAGATGAAACAATGCGGAAAGATGAAAGATGAAAGAATGCGGAAAGATGAAAGGATGAAACAATGCGGAAAGATGAAAGATGAAACAATGCGGAAAGATGAAAGATGAAAGAATGCGGAAAGATGAAAGATGAAACAATGCGGAAAGATGAAAGATGAAACAATGCGGAAAGATGAAACAATGCGGAAAGATGAAACACTGCGGAAAGATGAAACAATGCGGAAAGATGAAAGATGAAAAAATGCGGAAAGATGAAAGATGAAACAATGCGGAAAGATGAAAGATGAAAGAATGCGGAAGATGAAAGATGAAACAATGCGGAAAGATGAAAGATGAAACAATGCGGAAAGATGAAAGATGAAAGAATGCGGAAAGATGAAAGATGAAACAATGCGGAAAGATGAAAGATGAAAGAATGCGGAAAGATGAAAGATGAAACAATGCGGAAAGATGAAAGATTAAAGAATGCGGAAAGATGAAAGATGAAACAATGCGGAAAGATGAAAGATGAAACAATGCGGAAAGATGAAAGATGAAACAATGCGGAAAGATGAAAGATGAAACAATGCGGAAAGATGAAAGATGAAACAATGCGGAAAGATGAAAGATGAAACAATGCGGAAAGATGAAAGATGAAACAATGCGGAAAGATGAAAGATGAAAGAATGCGGAAAGATGAAAGATGAAACAATGCGGAAAGATGAAAGATGAAAGAATGCGGAAAGATGAAAGATGAAACAATGCGGAAAGATGAAAGATGAAAGAATGCGGAAGATGAAAGATGAAACAATGCGGAAAGATGAAAGATGAAACAATGCGGAAAGATGAAAGATGAATGAATGCGGAAGATGAAAGATGAAACAATGCGGAAACATAAAAGATGAAACAATGCGGAAAGATGAAAGATGAAACAATGCGGAAAGATGAAAGATGAAACAATGCGGAAAGATGAAAGATGAAACAATGCGGAAAGATGAAAGATGAAACAATGCGGAAAGATGAAAGATGAAAGAATGCGGAAAGATGAAAGATGAAAGAATGCGGAAAGATGAAAGATGAAACAATGCCGAAAGATGAAAGATGAAACAATGCGGAAAGATGAAAGATGAAACAATGCGGAAAGATGAAAGATGAAAGAATGCGGAAAGATGAAAGATGAAAGATGAAAGATGAAACAATGCGGAAAGATGAAAGATGAAAGAATGCGGAAGATGAAAGTTGAAACAATGCGGAAAGATGAAACAATGCGGAAAGATGAAAGATGAAACAATGCGGAAAGATGAAAGATGAAACAATGCGGAAAGATGAAAGATGAAAGAATGCGGAAAGATGAAAGGATGAAACAATGCGGAAAGATGAAAGATGAAACAATGCGGAAAGATGAAAGATGAAAGAATGCGGAAAGATGAAAGATGAAACAATGCGGAAAGATGAAAGATGAAACAATGCGGAAAGATGAAACAATGCGGAAAGATGAAACACTGCGGAAAGATGAAACAATGCGGAAAGATGAAAGATGAAAAAATGCGGAAAGATGAATGATGAAACAATGCGGAAAGATGAAAGATGAAAGAATGCGGAAGATGAAAGATGAAACAATGCGGAAAGATGAAAGATGAAACAATGCGGAAAGATGAAAGATGAAACAATGCGGAAAGATGAAAGATGAAAGAATGCGGAAAGATGAAAGATGAAAGAATGCGGAAAGATGAAAGATGAAACAATGCGGAAAGATGAAAGATGAAAGAATGCGGAAAGATGAAAGATGAAACAATGCGGAAAGATGAAAGATGAAACAATGCGGAAAGATGAAAGATGAAACAATGCGGAAAGATGAAAGATGAAACAATGCAAAAAGATGAAAGATGAAACAATGCGGAAAGATGAAAGATGAAACAATGAGGAAAGATGAAAGATGAAACAATGCGGAAAGATGAAAGATGAAAGAATGCGGAAGATGAAAGATGAAACAATGCGGAAAGATGAAAGATGAAAGAATGCGGAAAGATGAAAGATGAAACAATGCGGAAAGATGAAAGATGAAACAATGCGGAAAGATGAAAGATGAAACAATGCGGAAAGATGAAAGATGAAAGAATGCGGAAAGATGAAAGATGAAAGAATGCGGAAAGATGAAAGATGAAACAATGCGGAAAGATGAAAGATGAAACAATGCGGAAAGATGAAAGATGAAACAATGCGGAAAGATGAAAGATGAAACAATGCGGAAAGATGAAAGATGAAAAAATGCGGAAAGATGAAAGATGAAACAATGCGGAAAGATGAAACAATGCGGAAAGATGAAAGATGAAACAATGCGGAAAGATGAAAGATGAAACAATGCGGAAAGATGAAAGATGAAAGAATGCGGAAAGATGAAAGATGAAACAATGCGGAAAGATGAAAGATGAAACAATGCGGAAAGATGAAAGATGAAAGAATGCGGAAGATGAAAGATGAAACAATGCGGAAAGATGAAAGATGAAAGAATGCGGAAAGATGAAAGATGAAAGAATGCGGAAAGATGAAAGGTGAAACAATGCGGAACGATGAAAGATGAAACAATGCGGAAAGATGAAAGATGAAACAATGCGGAAAGATGAAAGATGAAACAATGCGGAAAGATGAAAGATGAAAGAATGCGGAAGATGAAAGATGAAACAATGCGGAAAGATGAAACAATGCGGAAAGATGAAAGATGAAACAATGCGGAAAGGTGAAAGATGAAACAATGCGGAAAGATGAAAGATGAAAGAATGCGGAAAGATGAAAGATGAAAGAATGCGGAAAGATGAAAGATCAAACAATGCGGAAAGATGAAAGATGAAACAATGCGGAAAGATGAAAGATGAAACAATGCGGAAAGATGAAAGATGAAAAAGTTCGGAAAGATGAAAGATGAAACAATGCGGAAAGATGAAACAATGCGGAAAGATGAAAGATGAAACAATGCGGAAAGATGAAAGATGAAACAATGCGGAAAGATGAAAGATGAAAGAATGCGGAAAGATGAAAGATGAAACAATGCGGAAAGATGAAAGATGAAACATTGCGGAAAGATGAAAGATGAAACAATGCGGAAAGATGAAAGATGAAAGAATGCGGAAAGATGAAAGATGAAACAATGCGGAAAGATGAAAGATGAAACAATGCGGAAAGATGAAAGATGAAACAATGCGGAAAGATGAAAGATGAAACAATTCGGAAAGATGAAACAATGCGGAAAGATGAAAGATGAAACAATTCGGAAAGATGAAACAATGCGGAAAGATGAAACAATGCGGAAAGATGAAAGATGAAAGAATGCGGAAAGATGAAAGATGAAACAATGTGGAAAGATGAAAGATGAAACAATGCGGAAAGATGAAAGATGAAACAATGCGGAAAGATGAAAGATGAAAAAATGCGGAAAGATGAAAGATGAAAGAATGCGGAAGATGAAAGATGAAACAATGCGGAAAGATGAAACACTGCGGAAAGATGAAACAATGCGGAAAGATGAAAGATGAAACAATGCGGAAAGATGAAAGATGAAACAATGCGGAAAGATGAAAGATGAAAGAATGCGGAAGATGAAAGATGAAACAATGCGGAAAGATGAAAGATGAAAGATTGCGGAAAGATGAAAGATGAAAGAATGCGGAAAGATGAAAGATGAAACAATGCGGAAAGATGAAAGATGAAACAATGCGGAAAGATGAAAGATGAAACAATGCGGAAAGATGAAAGATGAAACAATGCGGAAAGATGAAAGATGAAACAATGCGGAAAGATGAAAGATGAAAGAATGCGGAAGATGAAAGATGAAACAATGCGGAAAGATGAAAGATGAAAGATTGCGGAAAGATGAAACATGAAAGAATGCGGAAAGATGAAAGATGAAACAATGCGGAAAGATGAAAGATGAAAGAATGCGGAAGATGAAAGATGAAACAATGCGGAAAGATGAAAGATGAAAGATTGCGGAAAGATGAAAGATGAAACAATGCGGAAAGATGAAAGATGAAACAATGCGGAAAGATGAAAGATGAAAGAATGCGGAAGATGAAAGATGAAACAATGCGGAAAGATGAAAGATGAAAGATTGCGGAAAGATGAAAGATGAAAGAATGCGGAAAGATGAAAGATGAAACAATGCGGAAAGATGAAAGATGAAACAATGCGGAAAGATGAAAGATGAAACAATGCGGAAAGATGAAAGATGAAAGAATGCGGAAAGATGAAAGATGAAACAATGCGGAAAGATGAAAGATGAAACATTGCGGAAAGATGAAAGATGAAACAATGCGGAAAGATGAAAGATGAAAGAATGCGGAAAGATGAAAGGATGAAACAATGCGGAAAGATGAAAGATGAAACAATGCCGAAAGATGAAAGATGAAAGAATGCGGAAAGATGAAAGATGAAACAATGCGGAAAGATGAAAGATGAAACAATGCGGAAAGATGAAACAATGCGGAAAGATGAAACACTGCGGAAAGATGAAACAATGCGGAAAGATGAAAGATGAAAAAATGCGGAAAGATGAAAGATGAAACAATGCGGAAAGATGAAAGATGAAAGAATGCGGAAGATGAAAGATGAAACAAAGCGGAAAGATGAAAGATGAAACAATGCGGAAAGATGAAAGATGAAACAATGCGGAAAGATGAAAGATGAAACAATGCGGAAAGATGAAAGATGAAAGAATGCGGAAAGATGAAAGATGAAACAATGCGGAAAGATGAAAGATGAAAGAATGCGGAAGATGAAAGATGAAACAATGCGGAAAGATGAAAGATGAAAGATTGCGGAAAGATGAGAGATGAAAGAATGCGGAAAGATGAAAGATGAAACAATGCGGAAAGATGAAAGATGAAACAATGCGGAAAGATGAAAGATGAAACAATGCGGAAAGATGAAAGATGAAAGATGAAAGAATGCGGAAGATGAAAGATGAAACAATGCGGAAAGATGAAAGATGAAAGATTGCGGAAAGATGAAAGATGAAAGAATGCGGAAAGATGAAAGATGAAACAATGCGGAAAGATGAAAGATGAAAGAATGCGGAAGATGAAAGATGAAACAATGCGGAAAGATGAAAGATGAAAGATTGCGGAAAGATGAAAGATGAAACAATGCGGAAAGATGAAAGATGAAACAATGCGGAAAGATGAAAGATGAAAGATTGCGGAAAGATGAAAGATGAAAGAATGCGGAAAGATGAAAGATGAAACAATGCGGAAAGATGAAAGATGAAAGAATGCGGAAAGATGAAAGATGAAACAATGCGGAAAGATGAAAGATGAAAGAATGCGGAAAGATGAAAGATGAAAGAATGCGGAAGATGAAAGATGAAACAATGCGGAAAGATTAAACAATGCGGAAAGATGAAAGATGAAACAATGCGCAAAGATAAAAGATGAAAGAATGCGGAGAGATGAAAGGATGAAACAATGCGGAAAGATGAAAGATGAAAAAATGCGGAAAGATGAAAGATGAAACAATGCGGAAAGATGAAAGATGAAACAATGCGGAAAGATGAAAGATGAAACAATGCGGAAAGATGAAAGATGAAAGAATGCGGAAAGATGAAAGATGAAACAATGCGGAAAGATGAAAGATGAAAGATTGCGGAAAGATGAAAGATGAAAGAATGCGGAAAGATGAAAGATGAAACAATGAGGAAAGATGAAAGATGAAACAATGCTGAAAGATGAAAGATGAAAGAATGCGGAAAGATGAAAGATGAAAGAATGCGGAAAGATGAAAGATGAAACAATGCGGAAAGATGAAAGATGAAACAATGCGTAAAGATGAAACAATGCGGAAAGATGAAACAATGCGGAAAGATGAAACAATGCGGAAAGATGAAACAATGCGGAAAGATGAAAGATGAAACAATGCGGAAAGATGAAAGATGAAAGAATGCGGAAAGATGAAAGATGAAACAATGCGGAAAGATGAAAGATGAAAGAATGCGGAAAGATGAAAGATGAAACAATGCGGAAAGATGAAAGATTAAAGAATGCGGAAAGATGAAAGATGAAACAATGCGGAAAGATGAAAGATGAAACAATGCGGAAAGATGAAAGATGAAACAATGCGGAAAGATGAAAGATGAAACAATGCGGAAAGATGAAAGATGAAACAATGCGGAAAGATGAAAGATGAAACAATGCGGAAAGATGAAAGATGAAACAATGCGGAAAGATGAAAGATGAAAGAATGCGGAAGATGAAAGATGAAACAATGCGGAAAGATGAAACAATGCGGAAAGATGAAAGATGAAACAATGCGGAAAGGTGAAAGATGAAACAATGCGGAAAGATGAAAGATGAAAGAATGCGGAAAGATGAAAGATGAAAGAATGCGGAAAGATGAAAGATCAAACAATGCGGAAAGATGAAAGATGAAACAATGCGGAAAGATGAAAGATGAAACAATGCGGAAAGATGAAAGATGAAAAAATTCGGAAAGATGAAAGATGAAACAATGCGGAAAGATGAAACAATGCGGAAAGATGAAAGATGAAACAATGCGGAAAGATGAAAGATGAAACAATGCGGAAAGATGAAAGATGAAAGAATGCGGAAAGATGAAAGATGAAACAATGCGGAAAGATGAAAGATGAAACATTGCGGAAAGATGAAAGATGAAACAATGCGGAAAGATGAAAGATGAAAGAATGCGGAAAGATGAAAGATGAAACAATGCGGAAAGATGAAAGATGAAACAATGCGGAAAGATGAAAGATGAAACAATGCGGAAAGATGAAAGATGAAACAATGCGGAAAGATGAAAGATGAAACAATTCGGAAAGATGAAACAATGCGGAAAGATGAAAGATGAAACAATGCGGAAAGATGAAAGATGAAACAATTCGGAAAGATGAAACAATGCGGAAAGATGAAAGATGAAACAATTCGGAAAGATGAAACAATGCGGAAAGATGAAACAATGCGGAAAGATGAAAGATGAAAGAATGCGGAAAGATGAAAGATGAAACAATGTGGAAAGATGAAAGATGAAACAATGCGGAAAGATGAAAGATGAAACAATGCGGAAAGATGAAAGATGAAAAAATGCGGAAAGATGAAAGATGAAAGAATGCGGAAGATGGAAGATGAAACAATGCGGAAAGATGAAACACTGCGGAAAGATGAAACAATGCGGAAAGATGAAAGATGAAACAATGCGGAAAGATGAAAGATGAAACAATGCGGAAAGATGAAAGATGAAAGAATGCGGAAGATGAAAGATGAAACAATGCGGAAAGATGAAAGATGAAAGATTGCGGAAAGATGAAAGATGAAACAATGCGGAAAGATGAAAGATGAAAGATTGCGGAAAGATGAAAGATGAAAGAATGCGGAAAGATGAAAGATGAAACAATGCGGAAAGATGAAAGATGAAAGAATGCGGAAAGATGAAAGATGAAACAATGCGGAAAGATGAAAGATGAAAGAATGCGGAAAGATGAAAGATGAAAGAATGCGGAAGATGAAAGATGAAACAATGCGGAAAGATTAAACAATGCGGAAAGATGAAAGATGAAACAATGCGCAAAGATAAAAGATGAAAGAATGCGGAGAGATGAAAGGATGAAACAATGCGGAAAGATGAAAGATGAAAAAATGCGGAAAGATGAAAGATGAAACAATGCGGAAAGATGAAAGATGAAACAATGCGGAAAGATGAAAGATGAAACAATGCGGAAAGATGAAAGATGAAACAATGCGGAAAGATGAAAGATGAAACAATGCGTAAAGATGAAACAATGCGGAAAGATGAAACAATGCGGAAAGATGAAACAATGCGGAAAGATGAAACAATGCGGAAAGATGAAAGATGAAACAATGCGGAAAGATGAAAGATGAAAGAATGCGGAAAGATGAAAGATGAAAGAATGCGGAAAGATGAAAGATGAAAGAATGCGGAAAGATGAAAGATGAAACAATGCGGAAAGATGAAAGATTAAAGAATGCGGAAAGATGAAAGATGAAACAATGCGGAAAGATGAAAGATGAAACAATGCGGAAAGATGAAAGATGAAACAATGCGGAAAGATGAAAGATGAAACAATGCGGAAAGATGAAAGATGAAACAATGCGGAAAGATGAAAGATGAAACAATGCGGAAAGATGAAAGATGAAACAATGCGGAAAGATGAAAGATGAAAGAATGCGGAAGATGAAAGATGAAACAATGCGGAAAGATGAAACAATGCGGAAAGATGAAAGATGAAACAATGCGGAAAGGTGAAAGATGAAACAATGCGGAAAGATGAAAGATGAAAGAATGCGGAAAGATGAAAGATGAAAGAATGCGGAAAGATGAAAGATCAAACAATGCGGAAAGATGAAAGATGAAACAATGCGGAAAGATGAAAGATGAAACAATGCGGAAAGATGAAAGATGAAAAAATTCGGAAAGATGAAAGATGAAACAATGCGGAAAGATGAAACAATGCGGAAAGATGAAAGATGAAACAATGCGGAAAGATGAAAGATGAAACAATGCGGAAAGATGAAAGATGAAAGAATGCGGAAAGATGAAAGATGAAACAATGCGGAAAGATGAAAGATGAAACATTGCGGAAAGATGAAAGATGAAACAATGCGGAAAGATGAAAGATGAAAGAATGCGGAAAGATGAAAGATGAAACAATGCGGAAAGATGAAAGATGAAACAATGCGGAAAGATGAAAGATGAAAGAATGCGGAAGATGAAAGATGAAACAATGCGGAAAGATGAAAGATGAAAGATTGCGGAAAGATGAAAGATGAAACAATGCGGAAAGATGAAAGATGAAAGATTGCGGAAAGATGAAAGATGAAAGAATGCGGAAAGATGAAAGATGAAACAATGCGGAAAGATGAAAGATGAAAGAATGCGGAAAGATGAAAGATGAAACAATGCGGAAAGATGAAAGATGAAAGAATGCGGAAAGATGAAAGATGAAAGAATGCGGAAGATGAAAGATGAAACAATGCGGAAAGATTAAACAATGCGGAAAGATGAAAGATGAAACAATGCGCAAAGATAAAAGATGAAAGAATGCGGAGAGATGAAAGGATGAAACAATGCGGAAAGATGAAAGATGAAAAAATGCGGAAAGATGAAAGATGAAACAATGCGGAAAGATGAAAGATGAAACAATGCGGAAAGATGAAAGATGAAACAATGCGGAAAGATGAAAGATGAAACAATGCGGAAAGATGAAAGATGAAACAATGCGTAAAGATGAAACAATGCGGAAAGATGAAACAATGCGGAAAGATGAAACAATGCGGAAAGATGAAACAATGCGGAAAGATGAAAGATGAAACAATGCGGAAAGATGAAAGATGAAAGAATGCGGAAAGATGAAAGATGAAAGAATGCGGAAAGATGAAAGATGAAAGAATGCGGAAAGATGAAAGATGAAACAATGCGGAAAGATGAAAGATTAAAGAATGCGGAAAGATGAAAGATGAAACAATGCGGAAAGATGAAAGATGAAACAATGCGGAAAGATGAAAGATGAAACAATGCGGAAAGATGAAAGATGAAACAATGCGGAAAGATGAAAGATGAAACAATGCGGAAAGATGAAAGATGAAACAATGCGGAAAGATGAAAGATGAAACAATGCGGAAAGATGAAAGATGAAAGAATGCGGAAGATGAAAGATGAAACAATGCGGAAAGATGAAACAATGCGGAAAGATGAAAGATGAAACAATGCGGAAAGGTGAAAGATGAAACAATGCGGAAAGATGAAAGATGAAAGAATGCGGAAAGATGAAAGATGAAAGAATGCGGAAAGATGAAAGATCAAACAATGCGGAAAGATGAAAGATGAAACAATGCGGAAAGATGAAAGATGAAACAATGCGGAAAGATGAAAGATGAAAAAATTCGGAAAGATGAAAGATGAAACAATGCGGAAAGATGAAACAATGCGGAAAGATGAAAGATGAAACAATGCGGAAAGATGAAAGATGAAACAATGCGGAAAGATGAAAGATGAAAGAATGCGGAAAGATGAAAGATGAAACAATGCGGAAAGATGAAAGATGAAACATTGCGGAAAGATGAAAGATGAAACAATGCGGAAAGATGAAAGATGAAAGAATGCGGAAAGATGAAAGATGAAACAATGCGGAAAGATGAAAGATGAAACAATGCGGAAAGATGAAAGATGAAACAATGCGGAAAGATGAAAGATGAAACAATGCGGAAAGATGAAAGATGAAACAATTCGGAAAGATGAAACAATGCGGAAAGATGAAAGATGAAACAATGCGGAAAGATGAAAGATGAAACAATTCGGAAAGATGAAACAATGCGGAAAGATGAAAGATGAAACAATTCGGAAAGATGAAACAATGCGGAAAGATGAAACAATGCGGAAAGATGAAAGATGAAAGAATGCGGAAAGATGAAAGATGAAACAATGTGGAAAGATGAAAGATGAAACAATGCGGAAAGATGAAAGATGAAACAATGCGGAAAGATGAAAGATGAAAAAATGCGGAAAGATGAAAGATGAAAGAATGCGGAAGATGGAAGATGAAACAATGCGGAAAGATGAAACACTGCGGAAAGATGAAACAATGCGGAAAGATGAAAGATGAAACAATGCGGAAAGATGAAAGATGAAACAATGCGGAAAGATGAAAGATGAAAGAATGCGGAAGATGAAAGATGAAACAATGCGGAAAGATGAAAGATGAAAGATTGCGGAAAGATGAAAGATGAAAGAATGCGGAAAGATGAAAGATGAAACAATGCGGAAAGATGAAAGATGAAACAATGCGGAAAGATGAAAGATGAAACAATGCGGAAAGATGAAAGATGAAACAATGCGGAAAGATGAAAGATGAAACAATGCGGAAAGATGAAAGATGAAAGAATGCGGAAGATGAAAGATGAAACAATGCGGAAAGATGAAAGATGAAAGATTGCGGAAAGATGAAACATGAAAGAATGCGGAAAGATGAAAGATGAAACAATGCGGAAAGATGAAAGATGAAAGAATGCGGAAGATGAAAGATGAAACAATGCGGAAAGATGAAAGATGAAAGATTGCGGAAAGATGAAAGATGAAACAATGCGGAAAGATGAAAGATGAAACAATGCGGAAAGATGAAAGATGAAAGAATGCGGAAGATGAAAGATGAAACAATGCGGAAAGATGAAAGATGAAAGATTGCGGAAAGATGAAAGATGAAAGAATGCGGAAAGATGAAAGATGAAACAATGCGGAAAGATGAAAGATGAAACAATGCGGAAAGATGAAAGATGAAACAATGCGGAAAGATGAAAGATGAAAGAATGCGGAAAGATGAAAGATGAAACAATGCGGAAAGATGAAAGATGAAACATTGCGGAAAGATGAAAGATGAAACAATGCGGAAAGATGAAAGATGAAAGAATGCGGAAAGATGAAAGGATGAAACAATGCGGAAAGATGAAAGATGAAACAATGCCGAAAGATGAAAGATGAAAGAATGCGGAAAGATGAAAGATGAAACAATGCGGAAAGATGAAAGATGAAACAATGCGGAAAGATGAAACAATGCGGAAAGATGAAACACTGCGGAAAGATGAAACAATGCGGAAAGATGAAAGATGAAAAAATGCGGAAAGATGAAAGATGAAACAATGCGGAAAGATGAAAGATGAAAGAATGCGGAAGATGAAAGATGAAACAAAGCGGAAAGATGAAAGATGAAACAATGCGGAAAGATGAAAGATGAAACAATGCGGAAAGATGAAAGATGAAACAATGCGGAAAGATGAAAGATGAAAGAATGCGGAAAGATGAAAGATGAAACAATGCGGAAAGATGAAAGATGAAAGAATGCGGAAGATGAAAGATGAAACAATGCGGAAAGATGAAAGATGAAAGATTGCGGAAAGATGAGAGATGAAAGAATGCGGAAAGATGAAAGATGAAACAATGCGGAAAGATGAAAGATGAAACAATGCGGAAAGATGAAAGATGAAACAATGCGGAAAGATGAAAGATGAAAGATGAAAGAATGCGGAAGATGAAAGATGAAACAATGCGGAAAGATGAAAGATGAAAGATTGCGGAAAGATGAAAGATGAAA
Source organism: Gastracanthus pulcherrimus (assembly GCA_949152435.1). Classification (NCBI taxonomy): domain Eukaryota; kingdom Metazoa; phylum Arthropoda; class Insecta; order Hymenoptera; family Pteromalidae; genus Gastracanthus; species Gastracanthus pulcherrimus. Next base: position 457,177 of record CASCKD010000009.1, on the reverse strand, counting down.
GAATGCGGAAAGATGAAAGATGAAACAATGCGGAAAGATGAAAGATGAAAGAATGCGGAAGATGAAAGATGAAACAATGCGGAAAGATGAAAGATGAAAGATTGCGGAAAGATGAAAGATGAAACAATGCGGAAAGATGAAAGATGAAACAATGCGGAAAGATGAAAGATGAAAGATTGCGGAAAGATGAAAGATGAAAGAATGCGGAAAGATGAAAGATAAAACAATGCGGAAAGATGAAAGATGAAAGAATGCGGAAAGATGAAAGATGAAACAATGCGGAAAGATGAAAGATGAAAGAATGCGGAAAGATGAAAGATGAAAGAATGCGGAAGATGAAAGATGAAACAATGCGGAAAGATTAAACAATGCGGAAAGATGAAAGATGAAACAATGCGCAAAGATAAAAGATGAAAGAATGCGGAGAGATGAAAGGATGAAACAATGCGGAAAGATGAAAGATGAAAAAATGCGGAAAGATGAAAGATGAAACAATGCGGAAAGATGAAAGATGAAACAATGCGGAAAGATGAAAGATGAAACAATGCGGAAAGATGAAAGATGAAAGAATGCGGAAAGATGAAAGATGAAAGAATGCGGAAAGATGAAAGATGAAACAATGCGGAAAGATGAAAGATGAAACAATGCGGAAAGATGAAAGATGAAACAATGCGGAAAGATGAAAGATGAAAGAATGCGGAAGATGAAAGATGAAACAATGCGGAAAGATGAAAGATGAAAGATTGCGGAAAGATGAAAGATGAAAGAATGCGGAAAGATGAAAGATGAAACAATGAGGAAAGATGAAAGATGAAACAATGCTGAAAGATGAAAGATGAAAGAATGCGGAAAGATGAAAGATGAAAGAATGCGGAAAGATGAAAGATGAAACAATGCGGAAAGATGAAAGATGAAACAATGCGGAAAGATGAAACAATGCGGAAAGATGAAACAATGCGGAAAGATGAAACAATGCGGAAAGATGAAACAATGCGGAAAGATGAAACAATGCGGAAAGATGAAACAATGCGGAAAGATGAAACAATGCGGAAATATGAAACAATGCGGAAAGATGAAACAATGCGGAAAGATGAAACAATGCGGAAAGATGAAACAATGCGGAAAGATGAAACAATGCGGAAAGATGAAAGATGACACAATGCGGAAAGATGAAAGATGAAAGAATGCGGAAAGATGAAAGATGAAACAATGCGGAAAGATGAAAGATGAAAGAATGCGGAAAGATGAAAGATGAAACAATGCGGAAAGATGAAAGATGAAACAATGCGGAAAGATGAAAGAAGAAACAATGCGGAAAGATGAAAGATGAAACAATGCGGAAAGATGAAAGATGAAACAATGCGGAAAGATGAAAGATGAAACAATGCGGAAAGATGAAAGATGAAACAATGCGGAAAGATGAAAGATGAAACAATGCGGAAAGATGAAAGATGAAAGAATGCGGAAGATGAAAGATGAAACAATGCGGAAAGATGAAAGATGAAAGATTGCGGAAAGATGAAAGATGAAAGAATGCGGAAAGATGAAAGATGAAACAATGCGGAAAGATGAAAGATGAAACAATGCGGAAAGATGAAAGATGAAACAATGCGGAAAGACGAAAGATGAAAGATGAAAGAATGCGGAAGATGAAAGATGAAACAATGCGGAAAGATGAAACAATGCGGAAAGATGAAACAATGCGGAAAGATGAAACAATGCGGAAAGATGAAACAATGCGGAAAGATGAAACAATGCGGAAAGATGAAAGATGAAACAATGCGGAAAGATGAAAGATGAAAGAATGCGGAAAGATGAAAGGATGAAACAATGCGGAAAGATGAAAGATGAAACAATGCGGAAAGATGAAAGATGAAAGAATGCGGAAAGATGAAAGATGAAACAATGCGGAAAGATGAAAGATGAAACAATGCGGAAAGATGAAACAATGCGGAAAAATGAAACACTGCGGAAAGATGAAACAATGCGGAAAGATGAAAGATGAAAAAATGCGGAAAGATGAAAGATGAAACAATGCGGAAAGATGAAAGATGAAAGAATGCGGAAGATGAAAGATGAAAAAATGCGGAAAGATGAAAGATGAAACAATGCGGAAAGATGAAACAATGCGGAAAGATGAAAGATGAAACAATGCTGAAAGATGAAAGATGAAACAATGCGGAAAGATGAAAGATGAAAGAATGCGGAAAGATGAAAGATGAAACAATGCGGAAAGATGAAAGATGAAACAATGCGGAAAGATGAAAGATGAAACAATGCGGAAAGATGAAAGATGAAAGAATGCGGAAAGATGAAAGATGAAAGAATGCGGAAAGAGAAAGATGAAAGAATGCGGAAGATGAAAGATGAAACAATGCGGAAAGATGAAACAATGCGGAAAGATAAAAGATGAAACAATGCGGAAAGATGAAAGATGAAAGAATGCGGAAAGATGAAAGGATGAAACAATGCGGAAAGATGAAAGATGAAACAATGCGGAAAGATGAAAGATGAAAGAATGCGGAAAGATGAAAGATGAAACAATGCGGAAAGATGAAAGATGAAACAATGCGGAAAGATGAAACAATGCGGAAAGATGAAACACTGCGGAAAGATGAAACAATGCGGATAGATGAAAGATGAAAAAATGCGGAAAGATGAAAGATGAAACAATGCGGAAAGATGAAAGATGAAAGAATGCGGAAGATGAAAGATGAAACAATGCGGAAAGATGAAAGATGAAACAATGCGGAAAGATGAAAGATGAAACAATGCGGAAAGATGAAAGATGAAAGAATGCGGAAAGATGAAAGATGAAACAATGCGGAAAGATGAAAGATGAAAGAATGCGGAAAGATGAAAGATGAAACAATGCGGAAAGATGAAAGATGAAACAATGCGGAAAGATGAAACAATGCGGAAAGATGAAAGATGAAAGAATGCGGAAGATGAAAGATGAAACAATGCGGAAAGATGAAAGATGAAAGAATGCGGAAAGATGAAAGATGAAAGAATGCGGAAGATGAAAGATGAAACAATGCGGAAAGATGAAACAATGCGGAAAGATGAAAGATGAAACAATGCGGAAAGATGAAAGATGAAACAATGCGGAAAGATAAAAGATGAAAGAATGCGGAAAGATGAAAGGATGAAACAATGCGGAAAGATGAAAGATGAAACAATGCGGAAAGATGAAAGATGAAAGAATGCGGAAAGATGAAAGATGAAACAATGCGGAAAGATGAAAGATGAAACAATGCGGAAAGATGAAACAATGCGGAAAGATGAAACACTGCGGAAAGATGAAACAATGCGGAAAGATGAAAGATGAAAAAATGCGGAAAGATGAAAGATGAAACAATGCGGAAAGATGAAAGATGAAACAATGCGGAAAGATGAAAGAGGAAAGAATGCTGAAGATGAAAGATGAAACAATGCGGAAAGATGAAGGATGAAACAATGCGGAAAGATGAAAGATGAAACAATGCGGAAAGATGAAAGATGAAACAATGCGGAAAGATGAAAGATGAAAGAATGCGGAAGATGAAAGATGAAACAATGCGGAAAGATGAAACAATGCGGAAAGATGAAACAATGCGGAAAGATGAAACAATGCGGAAAGATGAAACAATGCGGAAAGATGAAACAATGCGGAAAGATGAAACAATGCGGAAAGATGAAACAATGCGGAAAGATGAAACAATGCGGAAAGATGAAAGATGAAACAATGCGGAAAGATGATAGATGAAACAATGCGGAAAGATGAAAGATGAAAGAATGCGGAAAGATGAAAGATGAAAGAATGCGGAAGATGAAAGATGAAACAATGCGGAAAGATGAAACAATGCGGAAAGATGAAAGATGAAACAATGCGGAAAGATGAAAGATGAAAGAATGCGGAAAGATGAAAGGATGAAACAATGCGGAAAGATGAAAGATGAAACAATGCGGAAAGATGAAAGATGAAAGAATGCGGAAAGATGAAAGATGAAACAATGCGGAAAGATGAAAGATGAAACAATGCGGAAAGATGAAACAATGCGGAAAGATGAAACACTGCGGAAAGATGAAACAATGCGGAAAGATGAAAGATGAAAAAATGCGGAAAGATGAAAGATGAAACAATGCGGAAAGATGAAAGATGAAAGAATGCGGAAGATGAAAGATGAAACAATGCGGAAAGATGAAAGATGAAACAATGCGGAAAGATGAAAGATGAAAGAATGCGGAAAGATGAAAGATGAAACAATGCGGAAAGATGAAAGATGAAAGAATGCGGAAAGATGAAAGATGAAACAATGCGGAAAGATGAAAGATTAAAGAATGCGGAAAGATGAAAGATGAAACAATGCGGAAAGATGAAAGATGAAACAATGCGGAAAGATGAAAGATGAAACAATGCGGAAAGATGAAAGATGAAACAATGCGGAAAGATGAAAGATGAAACAATGCGGAAAGATGAAAGATGAAACAATGCGGAAAGATGAAAGATGAAACAATGCGGAAAGATGAAAGATGAAAGAATGCGGAAAGATGAAAGATGAAACAATGCGGAAAGATGAAAGATGAAAGAATGCGGAAAGATGAAAGATGAAACAATGCGGAAAGATGAAAGATGAAAGAATGCGGAAGATGAAAGATGAAACAATGCGGAAAGATGAAAGATGAAACAATGCGGAAAGATGAAAGATGAATGAATGCGGAAGATGAAAGATGAAACAATGCGGAAACATAAAAGATGAAACAATGCGGAAAGATGAAAGATGAAACAATGCGGAAAGATGAAAGATGAAACAATGCGGAAAGATGAAAGATGAAACAATGCGGAAAGATGAAAGATGAAACAATGCGGAAAGATGAAAGATGAAAGAATGCGGAAAGATGAAAGATGAAAGAATGCGGAAAGATGAAAGATGAAACAATGCCGAAAGATGAAAGATGAAACAATGCGGAAAGATGAAAGATGAAACAATGCGGAAAGATGAAAGATGAAAGAATGCGGAAAGATGAAAGATGAAAGATGAAAGATGAAACAATGCGGAAAGATGAAAGATGAAAGAATGCGGAAGATGAAAGTTGAAACAATGCGGAAAGATGAAACAATGCGGAAAGATGAAAGATGAAACAATGCGGAAAGATGAAAGATGAAACAATGCGGAAAGATGAAAGATGAAAGAATGCGGAAAGATGAAAGGATGAAACAATGCGGAAAGATGAAAGATGAAACAATGCGGAAAGATGAAAGATGAAAGAATGCGGAAAGATGAAAGATGAAACAATGCGGAAAGATGAAAGATGAAACAATGCGGAAAGATGAAACAATGCGGAAAGATGAAACACTGCGGAAAGATGAAACAATGCGGAAAGATGAAAGATGAAAAAATGCGGAAAGATGAATGATGAAACAATGCGGAAAGATGAAAGATGAAAGAATGCGGAAGATGAAAGATGAAACAATGCGGAAAGATGAAAGATGAAACAATGCGGAAAGATGAAAGATGAAACAATGCGGAAAGATGAAAGATGAAAGAATGCGGAAAGATGAAAGATGAAAGAATGCGGAAAGATGAAAGATGAAACAATGCGGAAAGATGAAAGATGAAAGAATGCGGAAAGATGAAAGATGAAACAATGCGGAAAGATGAAAGATGAAACAATGCGGAAAGATGAAAGATGAAACAATGCGGAAAGATGAAAGATGAAACAATGCAAAAAGATGAAAGATGAAACAATGCGGAAAGATGAAAGATGAAACAATGAGGAAAGATGAAAGATGAAACAATGCGGAAAGATGAAAGATGAAAGAATGCGGAAGATGAAAGATGAAACAATGCGGAAAGATGAAAGATGAAAGAATGCGGAAAGATGAAAGATGAAACAATGCGGAAAGATGAAAGATGAAACAATGCGGAAAGATGAAAGATGAAACAATGCGGAAAGATGAAAGATGAAAGAATGCGGAAAGATGAAAGATGAAAGAATGCGGAAAGATGAAAGATGAAACAATGCGGAAAGATGAAAGATGAAACAATGCGGAAAGATGAAAGATGAAACAATGCGGAAAGATGAAAGATGAAACAATGCGGAAAGATGAAAGATGAAAAAATGCGGAAAGATGAAAGATGAAACAATGCGGAAAGATGAAACAATGCGGAAAGATGAAAGATGAAACAATGCGGAAAGATGAAAGATGAAACAATGCGGAAAGATGAAAGATGAAAGAATGCGGAAAGATGAAAGATGAAACAATGCGGAAAGATGAAAGATGAAACAATGCGGAAAGATGAAAGATGAAAGAATGCGGAAGATGAAAGATGAAACAATGCGGAAAGATGAAAGATGAAAGAATGCGGAAAGATGAAAGATGAAAGAATGCGGAAAGATGAAAGGTGAAACAATGCGGAACGATGAAAGATGAAACAATGCGGAAAGATGAAAGATGAAACAATGCGGAAAGATGAAAGATGAAACAATGCGGAAAGATGAAAGATGAAAGAATGCGGAAGATGAAAGATGAAACAATGCGGAAAGATGAAACAATGCGGAAAGATGAAAGATGAAACAATGCGGAAAGGTGAAAGATGAAACAATGCGGAAAGATGAAAGATGAAAGAATGCGGAAAGATGAAAGATGAAAGAATGCGGAAAGATGAAAGATCAAACAATGCGGAAAGATGAAAGATGAAACAATGCGGAAAGATGAAAGATGAAACAATGCGGAAAGATGAAAGATGAAAAAATTCGGAAAGATGAAAGATGAAACAATGCGGAAAGATGAAACAATGCGGAAAGATGAAAGATGAAACAATGCGGAAAGATGAAAGATGAAACAATGCGGAAAGATGAAAGATGAAAGAATGCGGAAAGATGAAAGATGAAACAATGCGGAAAGATGAAAGATGAAACATTGCGGAAAGATGAAAGATGAAACAATGCGGAAAGATGAAAGATGAAAGAATGCGGAAAGATGAAAGATGAAACAATGCGGAAAGATGAAAGATGAAACAATGCGGAAAGATGAAAGATGAAACAATGCGGAAAGATGAAAGATGAAACAATTCGGAAAGATGAAACAATGCGGAAAGATGAAAGATGAAACAATTCGGAAAGATGAAACAATGCGGAAAGATGAAACAATGCGGAAAGATGAAAGATGAAAGAATGCGGAAAGATGAAAGATGAAACAATGTGGAAAGATGAAAGATGAAACAATGCGGAAAGATGAAAGATGAAACAATGCGGAAAGATGAAAGATGAAAAAATGCGGAAAGATGAAAGATGAAAGAATGCGGAAGATGAAAGATGAAACAATGCGGAAAGATGAAACACTGCGGAAAGATGAAACAATGCGGAAAGATGAAAGATGAAACAATGCGGAAAGATGAAAGATGAAACAATGCGGAAAGATGAAAGATGAAAGAATGCGGAAGATGAAAGATGAAACAATGCGGAAAGATGAAAGATGAAAGATTGCGGAAAGATGAAAGATGAAAGAATGCGGAAAGATGAAAGATGAAACAATGCGGAAAGATGAAAGATGAAACAATGCGGAAAGATGAAAGATGAAACAATGCGGAAAGATGAAAGATGAAACAATGCGGAAAGATGAAAGATGAAACAATGCGGAAAGATGAAAGATGAAAGAATGCGGAAGATGAAAGATGAAACAATGCGGAAAGATGAAAGATGAAAGATTGCGGAAAGATGAAACATGAAAGAATGCGGAAAGATGAAAGATGAAACAATGCGGAAAGATGAAAGATGAAAGAATGCGGAAGATGAAAGATGAAACAATGCGGAAAGATGAAAGATGAAAGATTGCGGAAAGATGAAAGATGAAACAATGCGGAAAGATGAAAGATGAAACAATGCGGAAAGATGAAAGATGAAAGAATGCGGAAGATGAAAGATGAAACAATGCGGAAAGATGAAAGATGAAAGATTGCGGAAAGATGAAAGATGAAAGAATGCGGAAAGATGAAAGATGAAACAATGCGGAAAGATGAAAGATGAAACAATGCGGAAAGATGAAAGATGAAACAATGCGGAAAGATGAAAGATGAAAGAATGCGGAAAGATGAAAGATGAAACAATGCGGAAAGATGAAAGATGAAACATTGCGGAAAGATGAAAGATGAAACAATGCGGAAAGATGAAAGATGAAAGAATGCGGAAAGATGAAAGGATGAAACAATGCGGAAAGATGAAAGATGAAACAATGCCGAAAGATGAAAGATGAAAGAATGCGGAAAGATGAAAGATGAAACAATGCGGAAAGATGAAAGATGAAACAATGCGGAAAGATGAAACAATGCGGAAAGATGAAACACTGCGGAAAGATGAAACAATGCGGAAAGATGAAAGATGAAAAAATGCGGAAAGATGAAAGATGAAACAATGCGGAAAGATGAAAGATGAAAGAATGCGGAAGATGAAAGATGAAACAAAGCGGAAAGATGAAAGATGAAACAATGCGGAAAGATGAAAGATGAAACAATGCGGAAAGATGAAAGATGAAACAATGCGGAAAGATGAAAGATGAAAGAATGCGGAAAGATGAAAGATGAAACAATGCGGAAAGATGAAAGATGAAAGAATGCGGAAGATGAAAGATGAAACAATGCGGAAAGATGAAAGATGAAAGATTGCGGAAAGATGAGAGATGAAAGAATGCGGAAAGATGAAAGATGAAACAATGCGGAAAGATGAAAGATGAAACAATGCGGAAAGATGAAAGATGAAACAATGCGGAAAGATGAAAGATGAAAGATGAAAGAATGCGGAAGATGAAAGATGAAACAATGCGGAAAGATGAAAGATGAAAGATTGCGGAAAGATGAAAGATGAAAGAATGCGGAAAGATGAAAGATGAAACAATGCGGAAAGATGAAAGATGAAAGAATGCGGAAGATGAAAGATGAAACAATGCGGAAAGATGAAAGATGAAAGATTGCGGAAAGATGAAAGATGAAACAATGCGGAAAGATGAAAGATGAAACAATGCGGAAAGATGAAAGATGAAAGATTGCGGAAAGATGAAAGATGAAAGAATGCGGAAAGATGAAAGATGAAACAATGCGGAAAGATGAAAGATGAAAGAATGCGGAAAGATGAAAGATGAAACAATGCGGAAAGATGAAAGATGAAAGAATGCGGAAAGATGAAAGATGAAAGAATGCGGAAGATGAAAGATGAAACAATGCGGAAAGATTAAACAATGCGGAAAGATGAAAGATGAAACAATGCGCAAAGATAAAAGATGAAAGAATGCGGAGAGATGAAAGGATGAAACAATGCGGAAAGATGAAAGATGAAAAAATGCGGAAAGATGAAAGATGAAACAATGCGGAAAGATGAAAGATGAAACAATGCGGAAAGATGAAAGATGAAACAATGCGGAAAGATGAAAGATGAAAGAATGCGGAAAGATGAAAGATGAAACAATGCGGAAAGATGAAAGATGAAAGATTGCGGAAAGATGAAAGATGAAAGAATGCGGAAAGATGAAAGATGAAACAATGAGGAAAGATGAAAGATGAAACAATGCTGAAAGATGAAAGATGAAAGAATGCGGAAAGATGAAAGATGAAAGAATGCGGAAAGATGAAAGATGAAACAATGCGGAAAGATGAAAGATGAAACAATGCGTAAAGATGAAACAATGCGGAAAGATGAAACAATGCGGAAAGATGAAACAATGCGGAAAGATGAAAGATGAAACAATGCGGAAAGATGAAAGATGAAAGAATGCGGAAAGATGAAAGATGAAACAATGCGGAAAGATGAAAGATGAAAGAATGCGGAAAGATGAAAGATGAAACAATGCGGAAAGATGAAAGATTAAAGAATGCGGAAAGATGAAAGATGAAACAATGCGGAAAGATGAAAGATGAAACAATGCGGAAAGATGAAAGATGAAACAATGCGGAAAGATGAAAGATGAAACAATGCGGAAAGATGAAAGATGAAACAATGCGGAAAGATGAAAGATGAAACAATGCGGAAAGATGAAAGATGAAACAATGCGGAAAGATGAAAGATGAAAGAATGCGGAAGATGAAAGATGAAACAATGCGGAAAGATGAAACAATGCGGAAAGATGAAAGATGAAACAATGCGGAAAGGTGAAAGATGAAACAATGCGGAAAGATGAAAGATGAAAGAATGCGGAAAGATGAAAGATGAAAGAATGCGGAAAGATGAAAGATCAAACAATGCGGAAAGATGAAAGATGAAACAATGCGGAAAGATGAAAGATGAAACAATGCGGAAAGATGAAAGATGAAAAAATTCGGAAAGATGAAAGATGAAACAATGCGGAAAGATGAAACAATGCGGAAAGATGAAAGATGAAACAATGCGGAAAGATGAAAGATGAAACAATGCGGAAAGATGAAAGATGAAAGAATGCGGAAAGATGAAAGATGAAACAATGCGGAAAGATGAAAGATGAAACATTGCGGAAAGATGAAAGATGAAACAATGCGGAAAGATGAAAGATGAAAGAATGCGGAAAGATGAAAGATGAAACAATGCGGAAAGATGAAAGATGAAACAATGCGGAAAGATGAAAGATGAAACAATGCGGAAAGATGAAAGATGAAACAATGCGGAAAGATGAAAGATGAAACAATTCGGAAAGATGAAACAATGCGGAAAGATGAAAGATGAAACAATGCGGAAAGATGAAAGATGAAACAATTCGGAAAGATGAAACAATGCGGAAAGATGAAAGATGAAACAATTCGGAAAGATGAAACAATGCGGAAAGATGAAACAATGCGGAAAGATGAAAGATGAAAGAATGCGGAAAGATGAAAGATGAAACAATGTGGAAAGATGAAAGATGAAACAATGCGGAAAGATGAAAGATGAAACAATGCGGAAAGATGAAAGATGAAAAAATGCGGAAAGATGAAAGATGAAAGAATGCGGAAGATGGAAGATGAAACAATGCGGAAAGATGAAACACTGCGGAAAGATGAAACAATGCGGAAAGATGAAAGATGAAACAATGCGGAAAGATGAAAGATGAAACAATGCGGAAAGATGAAAGATGAAAGAATGCGGAAGATGAAAGATGAAACAATGCGGAAAGATGAAAGATGAAAGATTGCGGAAAGATGAAAGATGAAACAATGCGGAAAGATGAAAGATGAAAGATTGCGGAAAGATGAAAGATGAAAGAATGCGGAAAGATGAAAGATGAAACAATGCGGAAAGATGAAAGATGAAAGAATGCGGAAAGATGAAAGATGAAACAATGCGGAAAGATGAAAGATGAAAGAATGCGGAAAGATGAAAGATGAAAGAATGCGGAAGATGAAAGATGAAACAATGCGGAAAGATTAAACAATGCGGAAAGATGAAAGATGAAACAATGCGCAAAGATAAAAGATGAAAGAATGCGGAGAGATGAAAGGATGAAACAATGCGGAAAGATGAAAGATGAAAAAATGCGGAAAGATGAAAGATGAAACAATGCGGAAAGATGAAAGATGAAACAATGCGGAAAGATGAAAGATGAAACAATGCGGAAAGATGAAAGATGAAACAATGCGGAAAGATGAAAGATGAAACAATGCGTAAAGATGAAACAATGCGGAAAGATGAAACAATGCGGAAAGATGAAACAATGCGGAAAGATGAAACAATGCGGAAAGATGAAAGATGAAACAATGCGGAAAGATGAAAGATGAAAGAATGCGGAAAGATGAAAGATGAAACAATGCGGAAAGATGAAAGATGAAAGAATGCGGAAAGATGAAAGATGAAACAATGCGGAAAGATGAAAGATTAAAGAATGCGGAAAGATGAAAGATGAAACAATGCGGAAAGATGAAAGATGAAACAATGCGGAAAGATGAAAGATGAAACAATGCGGAAAGATGAAAGATGAAACAATGCGGAAAGATGAAAGATGAAACAATGCGGAAAGATGAAAGATGAAACAATGCGGAAAGATGAAAGATGAAACAATGCGGAAAGATGAAAGATGAAAGAATGCGGAAGATGAAAGATGAAACAATGCGGAAAGATGAAACAATGCGGAAAGATGAAAGATGAAACAATGCGGAAAGGTGAAAGATGAAACAATGCGGAAAGATGAAAGATGAAAGAATGCGGAAAGATGAAAGATGAAAGAATGCGGAAAGATGAAAGATCAAACAATGCGGAAAGATGAAAGATGAAACAATGCGGAAAGATGAAAGATGAAACAATGCGGAAAGATGAAAGATGAAAAAATTCGGAAAGATGAAAGATGAAACAATGCGGAAAGATGAAACAATGCGGAAAGATGAAAGATGAAACAATGCGGAAAGATGAAAGATGAAACAATGCGGAAAGATGAAAGATGAAAGAATGCGGAAAGATGAAAGATGAAACAATGCGGAAAGATGAAAGATGAAACATTGCGGAAAGATGAAAGATGAAACAATGCGGAAAGATGAAAGATGAAAGAATGCGGAAAGATGAAAGATGAAACAATGCGGAAAGATGAAAGATGAAACAATGCGGAAAGATGAAAGATGAAACAATGCGGAAAGATGAAAGATGAAACAATGCGGAAAGATGAAAGATGAAACAATTCGGAAAGATGAAACAATGCGGAAAGATGAAAGATGAAACAATGCGGAAAGATGAAAGATGAAACAATTCGGAAAGATGAAACAATGCGGAAAGATGAAAGATGAAACAATTCGGAAAGATGAAACAATGCGGAAAGATGAAACAATGCGGAAAGATGAAAGATGAAAGAATGCGGAAAGATGAAAGATGAAACAATGTGGAAAGATGAAAGATGAAACAATGCGGAAAGATGAAAGATGAAACAATGCGGAAAGATGAAAGATGAAAAAATGCGGAAAGATGAAAGATGAAAGAATGCGGAAGATGGAAGATGAAACAATGCGGAAAGATGAAACACTGCGGAAAGATGAAACAATGCGGAAAGATGAAAGATGAAACAATGCGGAAAGATGAAAGATGAAACAATGCGGAAAGATGAAAGATGAAAGAATGCGGAAGATGAAAGATGAAACAATGCGGAAAGATGAAAGATGAAAGATTGCGGAAAGATGAAAGATGAAAGAATGCGGAAAGATGAAAGATGAAACAATGCGGAAAGATGAAAGATGAAACAATGCGGAAAGATGAAAGATGAAACAATGCGGAAAGATGAAAGATGAAACAATGCGGAAAGATGAAAGATGAAACAATGCGGAAAGATGAAAGATGAAAGAATGCGGAAGATGAAAGATGAAACAATGCGGAAAGATGAAAGATGAAAGATTGCGGAAAGATGAAACATGAAAGAATGCGGAAAGATGAAAGATGAAACAATGCGGAAAGATGAAAGATGAAAGAATGCGGAAGATGAAAGATGAAACAATGCGGAAAGATGAAAGATGAAAGATTGCGGAAAGATGAAAGATGAAACAATGCGGAAAGATGAAAGATGAAACAATGCGGAAAGATGAAAGATGAAAGAATGCGGAAGATGAAAGATGAAACAATGCGGAAAGATGAAAGATGAAAGATTGCGGAAAGATGAAAGATGAAAGAATGCGGAAAGATGAAAGATGAAACAATGCGGAAAGATGAAAGATGAAACAATGCGGAAAGATGAAAGATGAAACAATGCGGAAAGATGAAAGATGAAAGAATGCGGAAAGATGAAAGATGAAACAATGCGGAAAGATGAAAGATGAAACATTGCGGAAAGATGAAAGATGAAACAATGCGGAAAGATGAAAGATGAAAGAATGCGGAAAGATGAAAGGATGAAACAATGCGGAAAGATGAAAGATGAAACAATGCCGAAAGATGAAAGATGAAAGAATGCGGAAAGATGAAAGATGAAACAATGCGGAAAGATGAAAGATGAAACAATGCGGAAAGATGAAACAATGCGGAAAGATGAAACACTGCGGAAAGATGAAACAATGCGGAAAGATGAAAGATGAAAAAATGCGGAAAGATGAAAGATGAAACAATGCGGAAAGATGAAAGATGAAAGAATGCGGAAGATGAAAGATGAAACAAAGCGGAAAGATGAAAGATGAAACAATGCGGAAAGATGAAAGATGAAACAATGCGGAAAGATGAAAGATGAAACAATGCGGAAAGATGAAAGATGAAAGAATGCGGAAAGATGAAAGATGAAACAATGCGGAAAGATGAAAGATGAAAGAATGCGGAAGATGAAAGATGAAACAATGCGGAAAGATGAAAGATGAAAGATTGCGGAAAGATGAGAGATGAAAGAATGCGGAAAGATGAAAGATGAAACAATGCGGAAAGATGAAAGATGAAACAATGCGGAAAGATGAAAGATGAAACAATGCGGAAAGATGAAAGATGAAAGATGAAAGAATGCGGAAGATGAAAGATGAAACAATGCGGAAAGATGAAAGATGAAAGATTGCGGAAAGATGAAAGATGAAAGAATGCGGAAAGATGAAAGATGAAACAATGCGGAAAGATGAAAGATGAAAGAATGCGGAAGATGAAAGATGAAACAATGCGGAAAGATGAAAGATGAAAGATTGCGGAAAGATGAAAGATGAAACAATGCGGAAAGATGAAAGATGAAACAATGCGGAAAGATGAAAGATGAAAGATTGCGGAAAGATGAAAGATGAAAGAATGCGGAAAGATGAAAGATGAAACAATGCGGAAAGATGAAAGATGAAAGAATGCGGAAAGATGAAAGATGAAACAATGCGGAAAGATGAAAGATGAAAGAATGCGGAAAGATGAAAGATGAAAGAATGCGGAAGATGAAAGATGAAACAATGCGGAAAGATTAAACAATGCGGAAAGATGAAAGATGAAACAATGCGCAAAGATAAAAGATGAAAGAATGCGGAGAGATGAAAGGATGAAACAATGCGGAAAGATGAAAGATGAAAAAATGCGGAAAGATGAAAGATGAAACAATGCGGAAAGATGAAAGATGAAACAATGCGGAAAGATGAAAGATGAAACAATGCGGAAAGATGAAAGATGAAAGAATGCGGAAAGATGAAAGATGAAAGAATGCGGAAAGATGAAAGATGAAACAATGCGGAAAGATGAAAGATGAAACAATGCGGAAAGATGAAAGATGAAACAATGCGGAAAGATGAAAGATGAAAGAATGCGGAAGATGAAAGATGAAACAATGCGGAAAGATGAAAGATGAAAGATTGCGGAAAGATGAAAGATGAAAGAATGCGGAAAGATGAAAGATGAAACAATGAGGAAAGATGAAAGATGAAACAATGCTGAAAGATGAAAGATGAAAGAATGCGGAAAGATGAAAGATGAAAGAATGCGGAAAGATGAAAGATGAAACAATGCGGAAAGATGAAAGATGAAACAATGCGGAAAGATGAAACAATGCGGAAAGATGAAACAATGCGGAAAGATGAAACAATGCGGAAAGATGAAACAATGCGGAAAGATGAAACAATGCGGAAAGATGAAACAATGCGGAAATATGAAACAATGCGGAAAGATGAAACAATGCGGAAAGATGAAACAATGCGGAAAGATGAAACAATGCGGAAAGATGAAACAATGCGGAAAGATGAAAGATGACACAATGCGGAAAGATGAAAGATGAAAAAATGCGGAAAGATGAAAGATGAAACAATGCGGAAAGATGAAAGATGAAAAAATGCGGAAAGATGAAAGATGAAACAATGCGGAAAGATGAAAGATGAAAGAATGCGGAAGATGAAAGATGAAACAATGCGGAAAGATGATAGATGAAACAATGCTGAAAGATGAAAGATGAAACAATGCGGAAAGATGAAAGATGAAAGAATGCGGAAAGATGAAAGATGAAACAATGCGGAAAGATGAAACAATGCGGAAAGATGAAACAATGCGGAAAGATGAAACAATGCGGAAAGATGAAAGATGAAACAATGCGGAAAGATGTAAGATGAAACAATGCGGAAAGATGAAAGATGAAACAATGCGGAAAGATGAAACAATGCGGAAAGATGAAAGATGAAACAATGCGGAAAGATGAAACAATGCGGAAAGATGAAACAATGCGGAAAGATGAAACAATGCGGAAAGATGAAACAATGCGGAAAGATGAAACAATGCGGAAAGATGAAACAATGCGGAAAGATGAAACAATGCGGAAAGATGAAACAATGCGGAAAGATGAAACAATGCGGAAAGATGAAACAATGCGGAAAGATGAAACAATGCGGAAAGATGAAACAATGCGGAAAGATGAAACAATGCGGAAAGATGAAACAATGCGGAAAGATGAAACAATGCGGAAAGATGAAACAATGCGGAAAGATGAATCAATGCGGAAAGATGAAACAATGCGGAAAGTTGAAAGATAAAACAATGCGGAAAGATGAAACAATGCGGAAAGATGAAACAATGCGGAAAGATGAAACAATGCGGAAAGATGAAACAATGCGGAAAGATGAAACAATGCGGAAAGATGAAACAATGCGGAAAGATGAAACAATGCGGAAATATGAAAGATAAAACAATGCGGAAAGATGAAACAATGCGGAAAGATGAAACAATGCGGAAATATGAAAGATAAAACAATGCGGAAAGATGAAACAATGCGGAAAGATGAAACAATGCGGAAAGATGAAACAATGCGGAAAGATGAAACAATGCGGAAAGATGAAAGATTGCGGAAAGATGAAAGATGAAAGAATGCGGAAAGATGAAAGATGAAACAATGCGGAAAGATGAAAGATGAAACAATGCGGAAAGATGAAAGATGAAACAATGCGGAAAGATGAAAGATGAAACAATGCGGAAAGATGAAAGATGAAACAATGCGGAAAGATGAAAGATGAAAGAATGCGGAAGATGAAAGATGAAACAATGCGGAAAGATGAAAGATGAAAGATTGCGGAAAGATGAAACATGAAAGAATGCGGAAAGATGAAAGATGAAACAATGCGGAAAGATGAAAGATGAAAGAATGCGGAAGATGAAAGATGAAACAATGCGGAAAGATGAAAGATGAAAGATTGCGGAAAGATGAAAGATGAAACAATGCGGAAAGATGAAAGATGAAACAATGCGGAAAGATGAAAGATGAAAGAATGCGGAAGATGAAAGATGAAACAATGCGGAAAGATGAAAGATGAAAGATTGCGGAAAGATGAAAGATGAAAGAATGCGGAAAGATGAAAGATGAAACAATGCGGAAAGATGAAAGACGAAACAATGCGGAAAGATGAAAGATGAAACAATGCGGAAAGATGAAAGATGAAAGAATGCGGAAAGATGAAAGATGAAACAATGCGGAAAGATGAAAGATGAAACATTGCGGAAAGATGAAAGATGAAACAATGCGGAAAGATGAAAGATGAAAGAATGCGGAAAGATGAAAGGATGAAACAATGCGGAAAGATGAAAGATGAAACAATGCCGAAAGATGAAAGATGAAAGAATGCGGAAAGATGAAAGATGAAACAATGCGGAAAGATGAAAGATGAAACAATGCGGAAAGATGAAACAATGCGGAAAGATGAAACACTGCGGAAAGATGAAACAATGCGGAAAGATGAAAGATGAAAAAATGCGGAAAGATGAAAGATGAAACAATGCGGAAAGATGAAAGATGAAAGAATGCGGAAGATGAAAGATGAAACAAAGCGGAAAGATGAAAGATGAAACAATGCGGAAAGATGAAAGATGAAACAATGCGGAAAGATGAAAGATGAAACAATGCGGAAAGATGAAAGATGAAAGAATGCGGAAAGATGAAAGATGAAACAATGCGGAAAGATGAAAGATGAAAGAATGCGGAAAGATGAAAGATGAAACAATGCGGAAAGATGAAAGATGAAACAATGCGGAAAGATGAAAGAAGAAACAATGCGGAAAGATGAAAGATGAAACAATGCGGAAAGATGAAAGATGAAACAATGCGGAAAGATGAAAGATGAAACAATGCGGAAAGATGAAAGATGAAACAATGCGGAAAGATGAAAGATGAAACAATGCGGAAAGATGAAAGATGAAAGAATGCGGAAGATGAAAGATGAAACAATGCGGAAAGATGAAAGATGAAAGATTGCGGAAAGATGAAAGATGAAAGAATGCGGAAAGATGAAAGATGAAACAATGCGGAAAGATGAAAGATGAAACAATGCGGAAAGATGAAAGATGAAAATATGCGGAAAGATGAAAGATGAAAGATGAAAGAATGAGGAAGATGAAAGATGAAAGATGAAAGATTCCGGAAAGATGAAAGATGAAAGAATGCGGAAAGATGAAAGATGAAACAATGCGGAAAGATGAAAGATGAAAGAATGCGGAAGATGAAAGATGAAACAATGCGGAAAGATGAAAGATGAAAGATTGCGGAAAGATGAAAGATGAAACAATGCGGAAAGATGAAAGATGAAACAATGCGGAAAGATGAAAGATGAAAGATTGCGGAAAGATGAAAGATGAAAGAATGCGGAAAGATGAAAGATGAAACAATGCGGAAAGATGATAGATGAAACAATGCGGAAAGATGAAAGATGAAACAATGCGGAAAGATGAAAGATGAAAGAATGCGGAAAGATGAAAGATGAAAGAATGCGGAAGATGAAAGATGAAACAATGCGGAAAGATGAAACAATGCGGAAAGATGAAAGATGAAACAATGCGCAAAGATAAAAGATGAAAGAATGCGGAGAGATGAAAGGATGAAACAATGCGGAAAGATGAAAGATGAAAAAATGCGGAAAGATGAAAGATGAAACAATGCGGAAAGATGAAAGATGAAACAATGCGGAAAGATGAAAGATGAAACAATGCGGAAAGATGAAAGATGAAAGAATGCGGAAAGATGAAAGATGAAAGAATGCGGAAAGATGAAAGATGAAACAATGCGGAAAGATGAAAGATGAAACAATGCGGAAAGATGAAAGATGAAACAATGCGGAAAGATGAAAGATGAAAGAATGCGGAAGACGAAAGATGAAACAATACGGAAAGATGAAAGATGAAAGATTGCGGAAAGATGAAAGATGAAAGAATGCGGAAAGATGAAAGATGAAACAATGAGGAAAGATGAAAGATGAAACAATGCTGAAAGATGAAAGATGAAAGAATGCGGAAAGATGAAAGATGAAAGAATGCGGAAAGATGAAAGATGAAACAATGCGGAAAGATGAAAGATGAAACAATGCGGAAAGATGAAACAATGCGGAAAGATGAAACAATGCGGAAAGATGAAACAATGCGGAAAGATGAAACAATGCGGAAAGATGAAACAATGCGGAAAGATGAAACAATGCGGAAAGATGAAACAATGCGGAAAGATGAAACAATGCGGAAATATGAAACAATGCGGAAAGATGAAACAATGCGGAAAGATGAAACAATGCGGAAAGATGAAACAATGCGGAAAGATGAAACAATGCGGAAAGATGAAACAATGCGGAAAGATGAAACAATGCGGAAAGATGAAAGATGAAACAATGCGGAAAGATGAAAGATGAAAAAATGCGGAAAGATGAAAGATGAAACAATGCGGAAAGATGAAAGATGAAAAAATGCGGAAAGATGAAAGATGAAACAATGCGGAAAGATGAAAGATGAAAGAATGCGGAAGATGAAAGATGAAACAATGCGGAAAGATGATAGATGAAACAATGCTGAAAGATGAAAGATGAAACAATGCGGAAAGATGAAAGATGAAAGAATGCGGAAAGATGAAAGATGAAACAATGCGGAAAGATGAAACAATGCGGAAAGATGAAACAATGCGGATAGATGAAAGATGAAACAATGCGGAAAGATGAAAGATGAAACAATGCGGAAAGATGAAAGATGAAACAATGCGGAAAGATGAAACAATGCGGAAAGATGAAAGATGAAACAATGCGGAAAGATGAAACAATGCGGAAAGATGAAACAATGCGGAAAGATGAAACAATGCGGAAAGATGAAACAATGCGGAAAGATGAAACAATGCGGAAAGATGAAACAATGCGGAAAGATGAAACAATGCGGAAAGATGAAACAATGCGGAAAGATGAAACAATGCGGAAAGATGAAACAATGCGGAAAGATGAAACAATGCGGAAAGATGAAACAATGCGGAAAGATGAAACAATGCGGAAAGATGAAACAATGCGGAAAGATGAAACAATGCGGAAAGATGAAACAATGCGGAAAGATGAAACAATACGGAAAGATGAATCAATGCGGAAAGATGAAACAATGCGGAAAGTTGAAAGATAAAACAATGCGGAAAGTTGAAAGATAAAACAATGCGGAAAGATGAAACAATGCGGAAAGATGAAACAATGCGGAAAGATGAAACAATGCGGAAAGATGAAACAATGCGGAAAGATGAAACAATGCGGAAAGATGAAACAATGCGGAAAGATGAAACAATGCGGAAATATGAAAGATAAAACAATGCGGAAAGATGAAACAATGCGGAAAGATGAAACAATGCGGAAAGATGAAACAATGCGGAAAGATGAAACAATGCGGAAAGATGAAACAATGCGGAAAGATGAAACAATGCAGAAAGATGAAACAATGCGGAAAGATGAAACAATGCGGAAAGTCGAAACAATGCGGAAAGATGAAACAATGCGGAAAGATGAAAGATGAAACAATGCGGAAAGATGAAAGATGAAAGAATGCGGAAGATGAAAGATGAAACAATGCGGAAAGATGAAACAATGCGGAAAGATGAAACAATGCGGAAAGATGAAACAATGCGGAAAGATGAAAGATGAAACAATGCGGAAAGATGAAAGATGAAACAATGCGGTAAGATGAAAGATGAAACAATGCGGAAAGATGAAAGATGAAAGAATGCGGAAAGATGAAAGATGAAACAATGTGGTAAGATGAAAGATGAAACAATGCGGAAAGATGAAAGATGAAAGAATGCGGAAGATGAAAGATGAAACAATGCGGAAAGATGAAAGATGAAACAATGCGGAAAGATGAAAGATGAAACAATGCGGAAAGATGAAAGATGAAACATGCGGAAAGATGAAAGATGAAACAATGCGGAAAGATGAAAGATGAAACAATGCAGAAAGATGAAAGATGAAACAATGCGGAAAGATGAAAGATGAAAGAATGCGGAAAGATGAAAGATGAAACAATGCGGAAAGATGAAAGATGAAAAAATGCGGAAAGATGAAAGATGAAAGAATGCGGAAAGATGAAAGATGAAACAATGCGGAAAGATGAAAGATGAAACAATGCGGAAAGATGAAAGATGAAACAATGCGGAAAGATGAAAGATGAAACAATGCGGAAAGATGAAAGATGAAACAATGCGGAAAGATGAAAGATGAAAGAATGCGGAAGATGAAAGATGAAACAATGCGGAAAGATGAAAGATGAAACAATGCGGAAAGATGAAAGATGAAAGAATGCGGAAAGATGAAAGATGAAACAATGCGGAAAGATGAAACAATGCGTAAAGATGAAAGATGAAACAATGCGGAAAGATGAAAGATGAAAAAATGCGGAAAGATGAAAGATGAAACAATGCGGAAAGATGAAAGATGAAAGAATGCGGAAGATGAAAGATGAAACAATGCGGAAAGATGAAAGATGAAAGAATGCGGAAAGATGAAACAATGCGGAAAGATGAAAGATGAAACAATGCGGAAAGATGAAAGATGAAACAATGCGGAAAGATGAAAGATGAAACAATGCGGAAAGATGAAACAATGCGGAAAGATGAAACAATGCGGAAAGATGAAACAATGCGGAAAGATGAAAGATGAAAGAATGCGGATAGATGAAAGATGAAACAATGCGGAAAGATGAAAGATGAAACAATGCGGAAAGATGAAAGATGAAACAATGCGGAAAGATGAAACAATGCGGAAAGATGAAAGATGAAACAATGCGGAAAGATGAAACAATGCGGAAAGATGAAACAATGCGGAAAGATGAAACAATGCGGAAAGATGAAACAATGCGGAAAGATGAAACAATGCGGAAAGATGAAACAATGCGGAAAGATGAAACAATGCGGAAAGATGAAACAATGCGGAAAGATGAAACAATGCGGAAAGATGAAACAATGCGGAAAGATGAAACAATGCGGAAAGATGAAACAATGCGGAAAGATGAAACAATGCGGAAAGATGAAACAATGCGGAAAGATGAAACAATGCGGAAAGATGAAACAATGCGGAAAGATGAAACAATACGGAAAGATGAATCAATGCGGAAAGATGAAACAATGCGGAAAGTTGAAAGATAAAACAATGCGGAAAGTTGAAAGATAAAACAATGCGGAAAGATGAAACAATGCGGAAAGATGAAACAATGCGGAAAGATGAAACAATGCGGAAAGATGAAACAATGCGGAAAGATGAAAAATGCGGAAAGATGAAACAATGCGGAAAGATGAAACAATGCGGAAATATGAAAGATAAAACAATGCGGAAAGATGAAACAATGCGGAAAGATGAAACAATGCGGAAAGATGAAACAATGCGGAAAGATGAAACAATGCGGAAAGATGAAACAATGCGGAAAGATGAAACAATGCGGAAAGATGAAACAATGCGGAAAGATGAAACAATGCGGAAAGATGAAACAATGCGGAAAGTCGAAACAATGCGGAAAGATGAAACAATGCGGAAAGATGAAAGATGAAACAATGCGGAAAGATGAAAGATGAAAGAATGCGGAAGATGAAAGATGAAACAATGCGGAAAGATGAAACAATGCGGAAAGATGAAACAATGCGGAAAGATGAAAGATGAAACAATGCGGTAAGATGAAAGATGAAACAATGCGGAAAGATGAAAGATGAAAGAATGCGGAAGATGAAAGATGAAACAATGCGGAAAGATGAAAGATGAAACAATGCGGAAAGATGAAAGATGAAACAATGCGGAAAGATGAAAGATGAAACATGCGGAAAGATGAAAGATGAAACAATGCGGAAAGATGAAAGATGAAACAATGCAGAAAGATGAAAGATGAAACAATGCGGAAAGATGAAAGATGAAAGAATGCGGAAAGATGAAAGATGAAACAATGCGGAAAGATGAAAGATGAAAAAATGCGGAAAGATGAAAGATGAAAGAATGCGGAAAGATGAAAGATGAAACAATGCGGAAAGATGAAAGATGAAACAATGCGGAAAGATGAAAGATGAAACAATGCGGAAAGATGAAAGATGAAACAATGCGGAAAGATGAAAGATGAAACAATGCGGAAAGATGAAAGATGAAAGAATGCGGAAGATGAAAGATGAAACAATGCGGAAAGATGAAAGATGAAACAATGCGGAAAGATGAAAGATGAAAGAATGCGGAAAGATGAAAGATGAAACAATGCGGAAAGATGAAACAATGCGTAAAGATGAAAGATGAAACAATGCGGAAAGATGAAAGATGAAAAAATGCGGAAAGATGAAAGATGAAACAATGCGGAAAGATGAAAGATGAAAGAATGCGGAAGATGAAAGATGAAACAATGCGGAAAGATGAAAGATGAAAGAATGCGGAAAGATGAAACAATGCGGAAAGATGAAAGATGAAACAATGCGGAAAGATGAAAGATGAAACAATGCGGAAAGATGAAAGATGAAACAATGCGGAAAGATGAAACAATGCGGAAAGATGAAACAATGCGGAAAGATGAAACAATGCGGAAAGATGAAAGATGAAAGAATGCGGAAAGATGAAAGATGAAACAATGCGGAAAGATGAAAGATGAAAGAATGCGGAAAGATGAAAGATGAAACATTGCGGAAAGATGAAAGATGAAACAATGCGGAAAGATGAAAGATGAAAGAATGCGGAAAGATGAAAGATGAAAGAATGCGGAAAGATGAAAGATGAAACAATGCGGAAAGATGAAAGATGAAACAATGCGGAAAGATGAAAGATGAGAGAATGCGGAAAGATGAAAGATGAAACAATGCGGAAAGATGAAAGATGAAACATTGCGGAAAGATGAAAGATGAAACAATGCGGAAAGATGAAAGATAAAAGAATGCGGAAAGATGAAAGATGAAACAATGCGGAAAGATGAAAGATGAAGCAATGCGGAAAGATGAAAGATGAAACAATGCGGAAAGATGAAAGATGAAACAATGCGGAAAGATGAAAGATGAAACAATGCGGAAAGATGAAACAATGCGGAAAGATGAAAGATGAAACAATGCGGAAAGATGAAAGATGAAACAATGCGGAAAGATGAAAGATGAAACAATGCGGAAAGATGAAAGATGAAACAATGCGGAAAGATGAAACAATGCGGAAAGATGAAAGAATGCGGAAAGATGAAAGATGAAACAATGCGGAAAGATGAAAGATGAAACAATGCGGAAAGATGAAAGATGAAAGAATGCGGAAAGATGAAAGATGAAACATTGCGGAAAGATGAAAGATGAAACAATGCGGAAAGATGGAACAATGCGGAAAGATGAAAGATGAAACAATGCGGAAAGATGAAAGATGAAAGATGAAACAATGCGGAAAGATGAAAGATGAAACAATGCGGAAAGATGAAAGATGAAACAATGCGGAAAGATGAAAGATGAAACAATGCGGAAAGATGAAAGATGAAAGAATGCGGAAAGATGAAAGATGAAATAATGCGGAAAGATGAAAGATGAAAGAATGCGGAAAGATGAAAGATGAAACAATGCGGAAAGATGAAAGATAAAAGAATGCGGAAAGATGAAAGATGAAACAATGCGGAAAGATGAAACAATGCGGAAAGATGAAAGATGAAACAATGCGGAAAGATGAAACAATGCGGAAAGATGAAAGATGAAACAATGCGGAAAGATGAAAGATGAAACAATGCGGAAAGATGAAAGATGAAAGAATGCGGAAAGATGAAAGATGAAACAATGCGGAAAGTTGAAAGATGAAAGAATGCGGAAAGATGAAAGATGAAACAATGCGGAAAGATGAAAGATGAAACAATGCGGAAAGATGAAAGATGAAACAATGCGGAAAGATGAAAGATGAAACATTGCGGAAAGATGAAAGATGTAACAATGCGGAAAGATGAAAGGTGAAAGAATGCGGAAAGATGAAAGATGAAACAATGCGGAAAGATGAAAGATGAAACAATGCGGAAAGATGAAAGATGAAACAATGCGGAAAGATGAAAGATGAAACAATGCGGAAAGATGAAAGATGAAACAATGCGGAAAGATGAAACAATGCGGAAAGATGAAACAATGCGGAAAGATGAAACAATGCGGAAAGATGAAAGATGAAACAATGCGGAAAGATGAAAGATGAAACAATGCGGAAAGATGAAAGATGAAACAATGCGGAAAGATGAAACAATGCGGAAAGATGAAAGATGAAACAATGCGGAAAGATGAAATAATGCGGAAAGATGAAAGATGAAACAATGCGGAAAGATGAAAGATGAAAAAATGCGGAAAGATGAAAGATGAAACAATGCGGAAAGATGAAAGATGAAAAAATGCGGAAAGATGAAAGATGAAACAATGCGGAAAGATGAAAGATGAAAGAATGCGGAAGATGAAAGATGAAACAAAGCGGAAAGATGAAAGATGAAACAATGCGGAAAGATGAAAGATGAAACAATGCGGAAAGATGAAACAATGCGGAAAGATGAAAGATGAAACAATGCGGAAAGATGAAACAATGCGGAAAGATGAAACAATGCGGAAAGATGAAACAATGCGGAAAGATGAAACAATGCGGAAAGATGAAACAATGCGGAAAGATGAAACAATGCGGAAAGATGAAACAATGCGGAAAGATGAAACAATGCGGAAAGATGAAAGATGAAACAATGCGGAAAGATGAAACAATGCGGAAAGATGAAACAATGCGGAAAGATGAAACAATGCGGAAAGATGAAAGATGAAAGAATGCGGAAGATGAAAGATGAAACAATGCGGAAAGATGAAAGATGAAAGAATGCGGAAGATGAAAGATGAAACAATGCGGAAAGATGAAACAATGCGGAAAGATGAAAGATGAAACAATGCGGAAAGATGAAAGATGAAAGAATGCGGAAAGATGAAAGATGAAACAATGCGGAGAGATGAAAGATGAAACATTGCGGAAAGATGAAAGATGAAACAATGCGGAAAGATGAAAGATGAAAGAATGCGGAAAGATGAAAGATGAAATAATGCGGAAAGATGAAAGATGAAAGAATGCGGAAAGATGAAACAATGCGGAAAGATGAAACAATGCGGAAAGATGAAAGATGAAAAAATGCGGAAAGATGAAAGATGAAACAATGCGGAAAGATGAAAGATGAAACAATGCGGTAAGATGAAAGATGAAACAATGCGGAAAGATGAAAGATGAAAGAATGCGGAAGATGAAAGATGAAACAATGCGGAAAGATGAAAGATGAAACAATGCGGAAAGATGAAAGATGAAACAATGGGGAAAGATGAAAGATGAAAGAATGCGGAAGATGAAAGATGAAACAATGCGGAAAGATGAAAGATGAAACAATGCGGAAAGATGAAAGATGAAACAATGCGGAAAGATGAAAGATGAAAGAATGCGGAAGATGAAAGATGAAACAATGCGGAAAGATGAAAGATGAAACAATGCGGAAAGATGAAAGATGAAAGAATGCGGAAAGATGAAAGATGAAAAAATGCGGAAAGATGAAAGATGAAACAATGCGGAAAGATGAAAGATGAAAGACTGCGGAAGATGAAAGATGAAACAATGCGGAAAGATGAAACAATGCGGAAAGATGAAACAATGCGGAAAGATGAAACAATGCGGAAAGATGAAAGATGAAACAATGCGGAAAGATGAAAGATGAAAGAATGCGGAAAGATGAAAGATGAAACAATGCGGAAAGATGAAAGATGAAACATTGCGGAAAGATGAAAGATGAAACAATGCGGAAAGATGAAACAATGCGGAAAGATGAAACAATGCGGAAAGATGAAACAATGCGGAAAGAAGAAACAATGCGGAAAGATGAAACATTGCGGAAAGATGAAACAATGCGGAAAGATGAAACAATGCGGAAAGATGAAAGATGGAACAATGCGGAAAGATGAAAGATGGAACAATGCGGAAAGATGAAACAATGCGGAAAGATGAAACAATGCGGAAAGATGAAAGATGAAACATTGCGGAAAGATGAAAGATGAAACAATGCGGAAAGATGAAACAATGCGGAAAGATGAAACAATGCGGAAAGATGAAACAATGCGGAAAGATGAAACAATGCGGAAAGATGAAAGATGGAACAATGCGGAAAGATGAAAGATGAAACAATGCGGAAAGATGAAAGATGAAACAATGCGGAAAGATGAAACAATGCGGAAAGATGAAACATTGCGGAAAGATGAAAGATGAAACAATGCGGAAAGATGAAACAATGCGGAAAGATGAAACAATGCGGAAAGATGAAACAATGCGGAAAGATGAAACAATGCGGAAAGATGAAACAATGCGGAAAGATGAAACAATGCGGAAAGATGAAACAATGCGGAAAGATGAAACAATGCGGAAAGATGAAACAATGCGGAAAGATGAAACAATGCGGAAAGATGAAACAATGCGGAAAGATGAAACAATGCGGAAAGATGAAACAATGCGGAAAGATGAAACAATGCGGAAAGATGAAACAATGCGGAAAGATGAAAGATGGAACAATGCGGAAAGATGAAACAATGCGGAAAGATGAAACAATGCGGAAAGATGAAAGATGAAACAATGCGGAAAGATGAAACAATGCGGAAAGATGAAACAATGCGGAAAGATGAAACAATGCGGAAAGATGAAACAATGCGGAAAGATGAAACAATGCGGAAAGATGAAACAATGCGGAAAGATGAAACAATGCGGAAAGATGAAACAATGCGGAAAGATGAAACAATGCGGAAAGATGAAACAATGCGGAAAGATGAAACAATGCGGAAAGATGAAAGATGAAACAATGCGGAAAGATGAAAGATGAAAAAATGCGGAAAGATGAAAGATGAAACAATGCGGAAAGATGAAAGATGAAAAAATGCGGAAAGATGAAAGATGAAACAATGCGGAAAGATGAAACAATGCGGAAAGATAAAACAATGCGGAAAGATGAAACAATGCGGAAAGATGAAACAATGCGGAAAGATGAAACAATGCGGGAAGATGAAACAATGCGGAAAGTTGAAAGATGAAACAATGCGGAAAGATGAAAGATGAAAAAATGCGGAAAGATGAAAGATGAAACAATGCGGAAAGATGAAAGATGAAAAAATGCGGAAAGATGAAAGATGAAACAATGCGGAAAGATGAAAGATGAAAGAATGCGGAAGATGAAAGATGAAACAATGCGGAAAGATGAAAGATGAAACAATGTGGAAAGATGAAAGATGAAACAATGCGGAAAGATGAAAGATGAAAGAATGCGGAAAGATGAAAGATGAAACAATGCGGAAAGATGAAAGATGAAACAATGCGGAAAGATGAAAGATGAAACAATGCGGAAAGATGAAACAATGCGGAAAGATGAAACAATGCGGAAAGATGAAACAATGCGGAAAGATGAAACAATGCGGAAAGATGAAACAATGCGGAAAGATGAAACAATGCGGAAAGATGAAACAATGGGGAAAGATGAAACAATGCGGAAAGATGAAACAATGCGGAAAGATGAAACAATGCGGAAAGATGAAACAATGCGGAAAGATGAAACAATGCGGAAAGATGAAAGATGAAACAATGCGGAAAGATGAAAGATGAAAAAATGCGGAAAGATGAAAGATGAAACAATGCGGAAAGATGAAAGATGAAAGAATGCGGAAGATGAAAGATGAAACAATGCGGAAAGATGAAAGATGAAACAATGCGGAAAGATGAAAGATGAAAGAATGCGGAAAGATGAAAGATGAAACAATGCGGAAAGATGAAAGATGAAAGAATGCGGAAAGATGAAAGATGAAAAAATGCGGAAAGATGAAAGATGAAAGAATGCGGAAAGATGAAAGATGAAAGAATGCGGAAAGATGAAAGATGAATAAATGAGGAAAGATGAAAGATGAAACAATGCGGAAAGATGAAAGATGAAAGAATGCGGAAGATGAAAGATGAAACAATGCGGAAAGATGAAACAATGCGGAAAGATGAAAGATGAAACAATGCGGAAAGATGAAAGATGAAAGAATGCGGAAAGATGAAAGATGAAACAATGCGGAAAGATGAAAGATGAAACAATGCGGAAAGATGAAACAATGCGGAAAGATGAAACAATGCGGAAAGATGAAACAATGCGGAAAGATGAAACAATGCGGAAAGATGAAACAATGCGGAAAGATGAAACAATGCGGAAAGATGAAACAATGCGGAAAGATGAAAGATGAAAGAATGCGGAAAGATGAAAGATGAAACAATGCGGAAAGATGAAAGATGAAACAATGCGGAAAGATGAAAGATGAAACAATGCGGAAAGATGAAAGATGAAAGAATGCGGAAGACGAAAGATGAAACAATGCGGAAAGATGAAAGATGAAAGATTGCGGAAAGATGAAAGATGAAAGAATGCGGAAAGATGAAAAATGAAACAATGAGGAAAGATGAAAGATGAAACAATGCTGAAAGATGAAAGATGAAAGAATGCGGAAAGATGAAAGATGAAAGAATGCGGAAAGATGAAAGATGAAACAATGCGGAAAGATGAAAGATGAAACAATGCGGAAAGATGAAACAATGCGGAAAGATGAAACAATGCGGAAAGATGAAACAATGCGGAAAGATGAAACAATGCGGAAAGATGAAACAATGCGGAAAGATGAAACAATGCGGAAAGATGAAACAATGCGGAAAGATGAAACAATGCGGAAATATGAAACAATGCGGAAAGATGAAACAATGCGGAAAGATGAAACAATGCGGAAAGATGAAACAATGCGGAAAGATGAAACAATGCGGAAAGATGAAACAATGCGGAAAGATGAAACAATGCGGAAAGATGAAAGATGAAACAATGCGGAAAGATGAAAGATGAAAAAATGCGGAAAGATGAAAGATGAAACAATGCGGAAAGATGAAAGATGAAAAAATGCGGAAAGATGATAGATGAAACAATGCTGAAAGATGAAAGATGAAACAATGCGGAAAGATGAAAGATGAAAGAATGCGGAAAGATGAAAGATGAAACAATGCGGAAAGATGAAACAATGCGGAAAGATGAAACAATGCGGAAAGATGAAAGATGAAACAATGCGGAAAGATGAAAGATGAAACAATGCGGAAAGATGAAAGATGAAACAATGCGGAAAGATGAAACAATGCGGAAAGATGAAAGATGAAACAATGCGGAAAGATGAAACAATGCGGAAAGATGAAACAATGCGGAAAGATGAAACAATGCGGAAAGATGAAACAATGCGGAAAGATGAAACAATGCGGGAAGATGAAACAATGCGGAAAGATGAAACAATGCGGAAAGATGAAACAATGCGGAAAGATGAAACAATGCGGAAAGATGAAACAATGCGGAAAGATGAAACAATGCGGAAAGATGAAACAATGCGGAAAGATGAAACAATGCGGAAAGATGAAACAATGCGGAAAGATGAAACAATGCGGAAAGATGAAACAATGCGGAAAGATGAAACAATGCGGAAAGATGAATCAATGCGGAAAGATGAAACAATGCGGAAAGTTGAAAGATAAAACAATGCGGAAAGATGAAACAATGCGGAAAGATGAAACAATGCGGAAAGATGAAACAATGCGGAAAGATGAAACAATGCGGAAAGATGAAACAATGCGGAAAGATGAAACAATGCGGAAAGATGAAACAATGCGGAAAGATGAAACAATGCGGAAAGATGAAACAATGCGGAAAGATGAAACAATGCGGAAAGATGAAACAATGCGGAAAGATGAAACAATGCGGAAATATGAAAGATAAAACAATGCGGAAAGATGAAACAATGCGGAAAGATGAAACAATGCGGAAAGATGAAACAATGCGGAAAGATGAAACAATGCGGAAAGATGAAACAATGCGGAAAGATGAAACAATGCGGAAAGATGAAACAATGCGGAAAGATGAAACAATGCGGAAAGATGAAACAATGCGGAAAGTCGAAACAATGCGGAAAGATGAAACAATGCGGAAAGATGAAAGATGAAACAATGCGGAAAGATGAAAGATGAAAGAATGCGGAAGATGAAAGATGAAACAATGCGGAAAGATGAAACAATGCGGAAAGATGAAACAATGCGGAAAGATGAAACAATGCGGAAAGATGAAAGATGAAACAATGCGGTAAGATGAAAGATGAAACAATGCGGAAAGATGAAAGATGAAAGAATGCGGAAGATGAAAGATGAAACAATGCGGAAAGATGAAAGATGAAACAATGCGGAAAGATGAAAGATGAAACAATGCGGAAAGATGAAAGATGAAACATGCGGAAAGATGAAAGATGAAACAATGCGGAAAGATGAAAGATGAAACAATGCAGAAAGATGAAAGATGAAACAATGCGGAAAGATGAAAGATGAAAGAATGCGGAAAGATGAAAGATGAAACAATGCGGAAAGATGAAAGATGAAAAAATGCGGAAAGATGAAAGATGAAAGAATGCGGAAAGATGAAAGATGAAACAATGCGGAAAGATGAAAGATGAAACAATGCGGAAAGATGAAAGATGAAACAATGCGGAAAGATGAAAGATGAAACAATGCGGAAAGATGAAAGATGAAACAATGCGGAAAGATGAAAGATGAAAGAATGCGGAAGATGAAAGATGAAACAATGCGGAAAGATGAAAGATGAAACAATGCGGAAAGATGAAAGATGAAAGAATGCGGAAAGATGAAAGATGAAACAATGCGGAAAGATGAAACAATGCGGAAAGATGAAAGATGAAACAATGCGGAAAGATGAAAGATGAAAAAATGCGGAAAGATGAAAGATGAAACAATGCGGAAAGATGAAAGATGAAAGAATGCGGAAGATGAAAGATGAAACAATGCGGAAAGATGAAAGATGAAAGAATGCGGAAAGATGAAACAATGCGGAAAGATGAAAGATGAATCAATGCGGAAAGATGAAAGATGAAACAATGCGGAAAGATGAAAGATGAAACAATGCGGAAAGATGAAACAATGCGGAAAGATGAAACAATGCGGAAAGATGAAACAATGCGGAAAGATGAAACTATGCGGAAAGATGAAAGATGAAAGAATGCGGAAAGATGAAAGATGAAACAATGCGGAAAGATGAAAGATGAAAGAATGCGGAAAGATGAAAGATGAAACATTGCGGAAAGATGAAAGATGAAACAATGCGGAAAGATGAAAGATGAAAGAATGCGGAAAGATGAAAGATGAAAGAATGCGGAAAGATGAAAGATGAAACAATGCGGAAAGATGAAAGATGAAACAATGCGGAAAGATGAAAGATGAAAGAATGCGGAAAGATGAAAGATGAAACAATGCGGAAAGATGAAAGATGAAACATTGCGGAAAGATGAAAGATGAAACAATGCGGAAAGATGAAAGATAAAAGAATGCGGAAAGATGAAAGATGAAACAATGCGGAAAGATGAAAGATGAAGCAATGCGGAAAGATGAAAGATGAAACAATGCGGAAAGATGAAAGATGAAACAATGCGGAAAGATGAAAGATGAAACAATGCGGAAAGATGAAACAATGCGGAAAGATGAAAGATGAAACAATGCGGAAAGATGAAAGATGAAACAATGCGGAAAGATGAAAGATGAAAGAATGCGGAAAGATGAAAGATGAAACATTGCGGAAAGATGAAAGATGAAACAATGCGGAAAGATGGAACAATGCGGAAAGATGAAAGATGAAACAATGCGGAAAGATGAAAGATGAAAGATGAAACAATGCGGAAAGATGAAAGATGAAACAATGCGGAAAGATGAAAGATGAAACAATGCGGAAAGATGAAAGATGAAACAATGCGGAAAGATGAAAGATGAAAGAATGCGGAAAGATGAAAGATGAAACAATGCGGAAAGATGAAAGATGAAAGAATGCGGAAAGATGAAAGATGAAACAATGCGGAAAGATGAAAGATAAAAGAATGCGGAAAGATGAAAGATGAAACAATGCGGAAGGATGAAACAATGCGGAAAGATGAAAGATGAAACAATGCGGAAAGATGAAAGATGAAACAATGCGGAAAGATGAAAGATGAAACAATGCGGAAAGATGAAAGATGAAAGAATGCGGAAAGATGAAAGATGAAACAATGCGGAAAGTTGAAAGATGAAAGAATGCGGAAAGATGAAAGATGAAACAATGCGGAAAGATGAAAGATGAAAGAATGCGGAAAGATGAAAGATGAAACAATGCGGAAAGATGAAAGATGAAACATTGCGGAAAGATGAAAGATGAAACAATTTGGAAAGATGAAAGATAAAAGAATGCGGAAAGATGAAAGATGAAACAATGCGGAAAGATGAAAGATGAAACAATGCGGAAAGATGAAAGATGAAAGAATGCGGAAAGATGAAAGATGAAACAATGCGGAAAGATGAAAGATGAAAGAATGCGGAAAGATGAAAGATGAAACATTGCGGAAAGATGAAAGATGAAACAATGCGGAAAGATGAAAGATGAAAGAATGCGGAAAGATGAAAGATGAAAGAATGCGGAAAGATGAAAGATGAAACAATGCGGAAAGATGAAAGATGAAACAATGCGGAAAGATGAAAGATGAAAGAATGCGGAAAGATGAAAGATGAAACAATGCGGAAAGATGAAAGATGAAACATTGCGGAAAGATGAAAGATGAAACAATGCGGAAAGATGAAAGATAAAAGAATGCGGAAAGATGAAAGATGAAACAATGCGGAAAGATGAAAGATGAAGCAATGCGGAAAGATGAAAGATGAAACAATGCGGAAAGATGAAAGATGAAACAATGCGGAAAGATGAAAGATGAAACAATGCGGAAAGATGAAACAATGCGGAAAGATGAAAGATGAAACAATGCGGAAAGATGAAAGATGAAACAATGCGGAAAGATGAAAGATGAAACAATGCGGAAAGATGAAAGATGAAACAATGCGGAAAGATGAAAGATGAAACAATGCGGAAAGATGAAACAATGCGGAAAGATGAAAGAATGCGGAAAGATGAAAGATGAAACAATGCGGAAAGATGAAAGATGAAACAATGCGGAAAGATGAAAGATGAAAGAATGCGGAAAGATGAAAGATGAAACATTGCGGAAAGATGAAAGATGAAACAATGCGGAAAGATGGAACAATGCGGAAAGATGAAAGATGAAACAATGCGGAAAGATGAAAGATGAAAGATGAAACAATGCGGAAAGATGAAAGATGAAACAATGCGGAAAGATGAAAGATGAAACAATGCGGAAAGATGAAAGATGAAACAATGCGGAAAGATGAAAGATGAAAGAATGCGGAAAGATGAAAGATGAAACAATGCGGAAAGATGAAAGATGAAAGAATGCGGAAAGATGAAAGATGAAACAATGCGGAAAGATGAAAGATAAAAGAATGCGGAAAGATGAAAGATGAAACAATGCGGAAAGATGAAACAATGCGGAAAGATGAAAGATGAAACAATGCGGAAAGATGAAAGATGAAACAATGCGGAAAGATGAAAGATGAAACAATGCGGAAAGATGAAAGATGAAAGAATGCGGAAAGATGAAAGATGAAACAATGCGGAAAGTTGAAAGATGAAAGAATGCGGAAAGATGAAAGATGAAACAATGCGGAAAGATGAAAGATGAAAGAATGCGGAAAGATGAAAGATGAAACAATGCGGAAAGATGAAAGATGAAACATTGCGGAAAGATGAAAGATGAAACAATTTGGAAAGATGAAAGATAAAAGAATGCGGAAAGATGAAAGATGAAACAATGCGGAAAGATGAAAGATGAAACAATGCGGAAAGATGAAAGATGAAACAATGCGGAAAGATGAAAGATGAAACAATGCGGAAAGATGAAACAATGCGGAAAGATGAAACAATGCGGAAAGATGAAAGATGAAACAATGCGGAAAGATGAAAGATGAAACAATGCGGAAAGATGAAAGATGAAACAATGCGGAAAGATGAAAGATGAAAGAATGCGGAAAGATGAAAGATGAAACATTGCGGAAAGATGAAAGATGAAACAATGCGGAAAGATGAAAGAATGCGGAAAGATGAAAGATGAAACAATGCGGAAAGATGAAACAATGCGGAAAGATGAAACAATGCGGAAAGAAAAAAGATGAAACAATGCGGAAAGATGAAAGATGAAAGAATGCGGAAGATGAAAGATGAAACAATGCGGAAAGATGAAAGATGAAACAATGCCGAAAGATGAAAGATGAAACAATGCGGAAAGATGAAAGATGAAAGAATGCGGAAAGATGAAAGATGAAACAATGCGGAAAGATGAAAGATGAAACAATGCGGAAAGATGAAAGATGAAACAATGCGGAAAGATGAAAGATGAAACAATGCGGAAAGATGAAAGATGAAACAATGCGGAAAGATGAAAGATGAAACAATGCGGAAAGATGAAACAATGCGGAAAGATGAAACAATGCGGAAAGATGAAACAATGCGGAAAGATGAAACAATGCGGAAAGATGAAACAATGCGGAAAGATGAAACAATGCGGAAAGATGAAACAATGCGGAAAGATGAAACAATGCGGAAAGATGAAACAATGCGGAAAGATGAAACAATGCGGAAAGATGAAACAATGCGGAAAGATGAAACAATGCGGAAAGATGAAACAATGCGGAAAGATGAAACAATGCGGAAAGATGAAACAATGCGGAAAGATGAAACAATGCGGAAAGATGAAACAATGCGGAAAGATGAAACAATGCGGAAAGATGAAACAATGCGGAAAGATGAAAGATGAAACAATGCGGAAAGTTGAAAGATGAAAAAATGCGGAAAGATGAAAGATGAAACAATGCGGAAAGATGAAAGAATGCGGAAAGATGAAAGATGAAAGAATGCGGAAAGATGAAAGATGAAACAATGCGGAAAGATGAAAGATGAAACACTGCGGAAAGATGAAAGATGAAACAATGCGGAAAGATGAAAGATGAAAGAATGCGGAAAGATGAAAGATGAAACAATGCGGAAAGATGAAAGATGAAAGAATGCGGAAAGATGAAAGATGAAACTATGCGGAAAGATGAAAGATGAAACAATGCGGAAAGATGAAACAATGCGGAAAGATGAAACAATGCGGAAAGATGAAACAATGCGGAAAGATGAAACAATGCGGAAAGATGAAACAATGCGGAAAGATGAAACAATGCGGAAAGATGAAACAATGCGGAAAGATGAAACAATGCGGAAAGATGAAACAATGCGGAAATATGAAAGATAAAACAATGCGGAAAGATGAAACAATGCGGAAAGATGAAACAATGCGGAAAGATGAAACAATGCGGAAAGATGAAACAATGCGGAAAGATGAAACAATGCGGAAAGATGAAACAATGCGGAAAGATGAAACAATGCGGAAAGATGAAACAATGCGGAAAGTCGAAACAATGCGGAAAGATGAAACAATGCGGAAAGATGAAAGATGAAACAATGCGGAAAGATGAAATATGAAAGAATGCGGAAGATGAAAGATGAAACAATGCGGAAAGATGAAACAATGCGGAAAGATGAAACAATGCGGAAAGATGAAACAATGCGGAAAGATGAAACAATGCGGAAAGATGAAAGATGAAACAATGCGGTAAGATGAAAGATGAAACAATGCGGAAAGATGAAAGATGAAAGAATGCGGAAGATGAAAGATGAAACAATGCGGAAAGATGAAAGATGAAACAATGCGGAAAGATGAAAGATGAAACAATGCGGAAAGATGAAAGATGAAACATGCGGAAAGATGAAAGATGAAACAATGCGGAAAGATGAAAGATGAAACAATGCAGAAAGATGAAAGATGAAACAATGCGGAAAGATGAAAGATGAAAGAATGCGGAAAGATGAAAGATGAAACAATGCGGAAAGATGAAAGATGAAAAAATGCGGAAAGATGAAAGATGAAAGAATGCGGAAAGATGAAAGATGAAACAATGCGGAAAGATGAAAGATGAAACAATGCGGAAAGATGAAAGATGAAACAATGCGGAAAGATGAAAGATGAAACAATGCGGAAAGATGAAAGATGAAACAATGCGGAAAGATGAAAGATGAAAGAATGCGGAAGATGAAAGATGAAACAATGCGGAAAGATGAAAGATGAAACAATGCGGAAAGATGAAAGATGAAAGAATGCGGAAAGATGAAAGATGAAACAATGCGGAAAGATGAAACAATGCGGAAAGATGAAAGATGAAACAATGCGGAAAGATGAAAGATGAAAAAATGCGGAAAGATGAAAGATGAAACAATGCGGAAAGATGAAAGATGAAAGAATGCGGAAGATGAAAGATGAAACAATGCGGAAAGATGAAAGATGAAAGAATGCGGAAAGATGAAACAATGCGGAAAGATGAAAGATGAAACAATGCGGAAAGATGAAAGATGAAACAATGCGGAAAGATGAAAGATGAAACAATGCGGAAAGATGAAAGATGAAACAATGCGGAAAGATGAAACAATGCGGAAAGATGAAACAATGCGGAAAGATGAAACAATGCGGAAAGATGAAACTATGCGGAAAGATGAAAGATGAAAGAATGCGGAAAGATGAAAGATGAAACAATGCGGAAAGATGAAAGATGAAAGAATGCGGAAAGATGAAAGATGAAACATTGCGGAAAGATGAAAGATGAAACAATGCGGAAAGATGAAAGATGAAAGAATGCGGAAAGATGAAAGATGAAAGAATGCGGAAAGATGAAAGATGAAACAATGCGGAAAGATGAAAGATGAAACAATGCGGAAAGATGAAAGATGAAAGAATGCGGAAAGATGAAAGATGAAACAATGCGGAAAGATGAAAGATGAAACATTGCGGAAAGATGAAAGATGAAACAATGCGGAAAGATGAAAGATAAAAGAATGCGGAAAGATGAAAGATGAAACAATGCGGAAAGATGAAAGATGAAGCAATGCGGAAAGATGAAAGATGAAACAATGCGGAAAGATGAAAGATGAAACAATGCGGAAAGATGAAAGATGAAACAATGCGGAAAGATGAAACAATGCGGAAAGATGAAAGATGAAACAATGCGGAAAGATGAAAGATGAAACAATGCGGAAAGATGAAAGATGAAACAATGCGGAAAGATGAAACAATGCGGAAAGATGAAAGAATGCGGAAAGATGAAAGATGAAACAATGCGGAAAGATGAAAGATGAAACAATGCGGAAAGATGAAAGATGAAAGAATGCGGAAAGATGAAAGATGAAACATTGCGGAAAGATGAAAGATGAAACAATGCGGAAAGATGGAACAATGCGGAAAGATGAAAGATGAAACAATGCGGAAAGATGAAAGATGAAAGATGAAACAATGCGGAAAGATGAAAGATGAAACAATGCGGAAAGATGAAAGATGAAACAATGCTGAAAGATGAAAGATGAAACAATGCGGAAAGATGAAAGATGAAAGAATGCGGAAAGATGAAAGATGAAACAATGCGGAAAGATGAAAGATGAAAGAATGCGGAAAGATGAAAGATGAAACAATGCGGAAAGATGAAAGATAAAAGAATGCGGAAAGATGAAAGATGAAACAATGCGGAAAGATGAAACAATGCGGAAAGATGAAAGATGAAACAATGCGGAAAGATGAAAGATGAAACAATGCGGAAAGATGAAAGATGAAACAATGCGGAAAGATGAAAGATGAAAGAATGCGGAAAGATGAAAGATGAAACAATGCGGAAAGTTGAAAGATGAAAGAATGCGGAAAGATGAAAGATGAAACAATGCGGAAAGATGAAAGATGAAACAATGCGGAAAGATGAAAGATGAAACAATGCGGAAAGATGAAAGATGAAACATTGCGGAAAGATGAAAGATGTAACAATGCGGAAAGATGAAAGGTGAAAGAATGCGGAAAGATGAAAGATGAATCAATGCGGAAAGATGAAAGATGAAACAATGCGGAAAGATGAAAGATGAAACAATGCGGAAAGATGAAAGATGAAACAATGCGGAAAGATGAAAGATGAAACAATGCGGAAAGATGAAACAATGCGGGAAGATGAAACAATGCGGAAAGATGAAACAATGCGGAAAGATGAAAGATGAAAAAATGCGGAAAGATGAAAGATGAAACAATGCGGAAAGATGAAAGATGAAACAATGCGGAAAGATGAAACAATGCGGAAAGATGAAAGATGAAACAATGCGGAAAGATGAAATAATGCGGAAAGATGAAAGATGAAACAATGCGGAAAGATGAAAGATGAAAAAATGCGGAAAGATGAAAGATGAAACAATGCGGAAAGATGAAAGATGAAAAAATGCGGAAAGATGAAAGATGAAACAATGCGGAAAGATGAAAGATGAAAGAATGCGGAAGATGAAAGATGAAACAAAGCGGAAAGATGAAAGATGAAACAATGCGGAAAGATGAAAGATGAAACAATGCGGAAAGATGAAACAATGCGGAAAGATGAAAGATGAAACAATGCGGAAAGATGAAAGATGAAAGAATGCGGAAGATGAAAGATGAAACAATGCGGAAAGATGAAAGATGAAACAATGCGGAAAGATGAAAGATGAAAGAATGCGGAAAGATGAAAGATGAAACAATGCGGAAAGATGAAAGATGAAAGAATGCGGAAAGATGAAAGATGAAAAAATGCGGAAAGATGAAAGATGAAAGAATGCGGAAAGATGAAAGACGAAAGAATGCGGAAAGATGAAAGATGAATAAATGAGGAAAGATGAAAGATGAAACAATGCGGAAAGATGAAAGATGAAAGAATGCGGAAGATGAAAGATGAAACAATGCGGAAAGATGAAAGATGAAACAATGCGGAAAGATGAAAGATGAAAGAATGCGGAAAGATGAAAGATGAAACAATGCGGAAAGATGAAAGATGAAACATTGCGGAAAGATGAAAGATGAAACAATTTGGAAAGATGAAAGATAAAAGAATGCGGAAAGATGAAAGATGAAACAATGCGGAAAGATGAAAGATGAAACAATGCGGAAAGATGAAAGATGAAACAATGCGGAAAGATGAAAGATGAAACAATGCGGAAAGATGAAAGATGAAACAATGCGGAAAGATGAAACAATGCGGAAAGATGAAAGATGAAACAATGCGGAAAGATGAAAGATGAAACAATGCGGAAAGATGAAAGATGAAACAATGCGGAAAGATGAAAGATGAAAGAATGCGGAAAGATGAAAGATGAAACATTGCGGAAAGATGAAAGATGAAACAATGCGGAAAGAT
The DNA here is from genome assembly GCA_949152435.1 of Gastracanthus pulcherrimus. Classification (NCBI taxonomy): domain Eukaryota; kingdom Metazoa; phylum Arthropoda; class Insecta; order Hymenoptera; family Pteromalidae; genus Gastracanthus; species Gastracanthus pulcherrimus. The sequence goes on along the minus strand of CASCKD010000009.1, from coordinate 416,870 downwards.
GAAAGAATGCGGAAAGATGAAAGATGAAACAATGCGGAAAGATGAAACAATGCGGGAAGATGAAACAATGCGGAAAGAAAAAAGATGAAACAATGCGGAAAGATGAAAGATGAAACAATGCGGAAAGATGAAACAATGCGGAAAGATGAAACAATGCGGAAAGATGAAAGATGAAACAATGCGGAAAGATGAAAGATGAAAGAATGCGGAAAGATGAAAGATGAAACAATGCGGAAAGATGAAAGATGAAACAATGCGGAAAGATGAAAGATGAAACAATGCGGAAAGATGAAAGATGAAACAATGCGGAAAGATGAAAGATGAAACAATGCGGAGAGATGAAAGATGAAACAATGCGGAAAGATGAAACAATGCGGAAAGATGAAAAAATGCGGAAAGATGAAACAATGCGGAAAGATGAAACAATGCGGAAAGATGAAACAATGCGGAAAGATGAAACAATGCGGAAAGATGAAACAATGCGGAAAGATGAAACAATGCGGAAAGATGAAACAATGCGGAAAGATGAAACAATGCGGAAAGATGAAACAATGCGGAAAGATGAAACAATGCGGAAAGATGAAACAATGCGGAAAGATGAAACAATGCGGAAAGATGAAACAATGCGGAAAGATGAAACAATGCGGAAAGATGAAACAATGCGGAAAGATGAAACAATGCGGAAAGATGAAACAATGCGGAAAGATGAAACAATGCGGAAAGATGAAACAATGCGGAAAGATGAAACAATGCGGAAAGATGAAACAATGCGGAAAGATGAAAGATGAAACAATGCGGAAAGTTGAAAGATGAAAAAATGCGGAAAGATGAAAGATGAAACAATGCGGAAAGATGAAAGATGAAAGAATGCGGAAAGATGAAAGATGAAACAATGCGGAAAGATGAAAGATGAAACACTGCGGAAAGATGAAAGATGAAACAATGCGGAAAGATGAAAGATGAAAGAATGCGGAAAGATGAAAGATGAAACAATGCGGAAAGATGAAAGATGAAAGAATGCGGAAAGATGAAAGATGAAACTATGCGGAAAGATGAAAGATGAAACAATGCGGAAAGATGAAAGATGAAACAATGCGGAAAGATGAACCAATGCGGAAAAATGAAACAATGCGGAAAGATGAAAGATGAAACAATGCGGAAAGATGAAAGATGAAACATTGCGGAAAGATGAAAGATGAAACAATGCGGAAAGATGAAACAATGCGGAAAGATGAAACAATGCGGAAAGATGAAACAATGCGGAAAGATGAAACAATGCGGAAAGATGAAAGATGGAACAATGCGGAAAGATGAAACAATGCGGAAAGATGAAACAATGCGGAAAGATGAAAGATGAAACAATGCGGAAAGATGAAACAATGCGGAAAGATGAAACAATGCGGAAAGATGAAACAATGCGGAAAGATGAAACAATGCGGAAAGATGAAACAATGCGGAAAGATGAAACAATGCGGAAAGATGAAACAATGCGGAAAGATGAAACAATGCGGAAAGATGAAACAATGCGGAAAGATGAAACAATGCGGAAAGATGAAACAATGCGGAAAGATGAAACAATGTGGAAAGATGAAACAATGCGGAAAGATGAAAGATGAAACAATGCGGAAAGATGAAAGATGAAAAAATGCGGAAAGATGAAAGATGAAACAATGCGGAAAGATGAAAGATGAAAAAATGCGGAAAGATGAAAGATGAAACAATGCGGAAAGATGAAAGATGAAAGAATGCGGAAGATGAAAGATGAAACAAAGCGGAAAGATGAAAGATGACACAATGCGGAAAGATGAAAGATGAAACAATGCGGAAAGATGAAACAATGCGGAAAGATGAAACAATGCGGAAAGATGAAAGATGAAACAATGCGGAAAGATGAAACAATGCGGAAAGATAAAACAATGCGGAAAGATGAAAGATGAAACAATGCGGAAAGATGAAACAATGCGGAAAGATAAAACAATGCGGAAAGATGAAACAATGCGGAAAGATGAAAGATGAAACAATGCGGAAAGATGACAGATGAAAAAATGCGGAAAGATGAAAGATGAAACAATGCGGAAAGATGAAAGATGAAACAATGCGGAAAGATGAAAGATGAAAGAATGCGGAAGATGAAAGATGAAACAATGCGGAAAGATGAAACAATGCGGAAAGATGAAAGATGAAACAATGCGGAAAGATGAAAGATGAAAAAATGCGGAAAGATGAAAGATGAAACAATGCGGAAAGATGAAAGATGAAAGAATGCGGAAGATGAAAGATGAAACAATGCGGAAAGATGAAACAATGCGGAAAGATGAAAGATGAAACAATGCGGAAAGATGAAAGATGAAAGAATGCGGAAAGATGAAAGATGAAACAATGCGGAAAGATGAAAGATGAAACAATGCGGAAAGATGAAAGATGAAAGAATGCGGAAAGATGAAAGATGAAACAATGCGGAAAGATGAAACAATGCGGAAAGATGAAACAATGCGGAAAGATGAAACAATGCGGAAAGATGAAACAATGCGGAAAGATGAAACAATGCGGAAAGATGAAAGATGAAAAAATGCGGAAAGATGAAAGATGAAACAATGCGGAAAGATGAAAGATGAAAGAATGCGGAAGATGAAAGATGAAACAATGCAGAAAGATGAAAGATGAAACAATGCGGAAAGATGAAAGATGAAACAATGCGGAAAGATGAAAGATGAAAGAATGCGGAAAGATGAAAGATGAAACAATGCGGAAAGATGAAAGATGAAACAATGCGGAAAGATGAAAGATGAAACAATGCGGAAAGATGAAAGATGAAACAATGCGGAAAGATGAAAGATGAAACAATGCGGAAAGATGAAACAATGCGGAAAGATGAAACAATGCGGAAAGATGAAACAATGCGGAAAGATGATACAATGCGGAAAGATGAAACAATGCGGAAAGATGAAACAATGCGGAAAGATGAAACAATGCGGAAAGATGAAACAATGCGGAAAGATGAAACAATGCGGAAAGATGAAACAATGCGGAAAGATGAAACAATGCGGAAAGATGAAACAATGCGGAAAGATGAAACAATGCGGAAAGATGAAACAATACGGAAAGATGAAAGATGAAACAATGCGGAAAGATGAAAGATGAAAAAATGCGGAAAGATGAAAGATGAAACAATGCGGAAAGATGAAAGATGAAAGAATGCGGAAGATGAAAGATGAAACAATGCGGAAAGATGAAACTATGAGGAAAGATGAAAGATGAAACAATGCGGAAAGATGAAAGATGAAAGAATGCGGAAAGATGAAAGATGAAACAATGCGGAAAGATGAAAGATGAAACATTGCGGAAAGATGAAAGATGAAACAATGCGGAAAGATGAAAGATGAAAGAATGCGGAAAGATGAAAGATTAAAGAATGCGGAAAGATGAAAGATTAAACAATGCGGAAAGATGAAAGATTAAACAATGCGGAAAGATGAAAGATGAAACAATGCGGAAAGATGAAACAATGCGGAAAGATGAAAGATGAAAGAATGCGGAAAGATGAAAGATGAAACAATGCGGAAAGATGAAAGATGAAACAATGCGGAAAGAAGAAACAATGCCGAAAGATGAAAGAATGCGGAAAGATGAAAGATGAAACAATGCGGAAAGATGAAAGATGAAACAATGCGGAAAGATGAAAGATGAAAGAATGCGGAAAGATGAAAGATGAAAGAATGCGGAAAGATGAAAGATGAAACAATGCGGAAAGATGAAAGATGAAAGAATGCGGAAAGATGAAAGATGAAAGAATGCGGAAAGATGAATGATGAAACAATGCGGAAAGATGAAAGATGAAAGAATGCGGAAGATGAAAGATGAAACAATGCGGAAAGATGAAACAATGCGGAAAGATGAAAGATGAAACAATGCGGAAAGATGAAAGATGAAAGAATGCGGAAAGATGAAAGATGAAACAATGCGGAAAGATGAAAGATGAAAGAATGCGGAAAGATGAAAGATGAAAAAATGCGGAAAGATGAAAGGTGAAACAATGCGGAAAGATGAAAGATGAAACAATGCGGAAAGATGAAAGATGAAAGAATGCGGAAAGATGAAAGATGAAACAATGCGGAAAGATGAAACAATGCGGAAAGATGAAACAATGCGGAAAGATGAAAGATGAAAAAATGCGGAAAGATGAAAGATGAAACAATGCGGAAAGATGAAAGATGAAAGAATGCGGAAGATGAAAGATGAAACAATGCGGAAAGATGAAAGATGAAACAATGCGGAAAGATGAAAGATGAAACAATGCGGAAAGATGAAAGATGAAAGAATGCGGAAAGATGAAAGATGAAACAATGCGGAAAGATGAAAGATGAAACAATGCGGAAAGATGAAAGATGAAACAATGCGGAAAGATGAAAGATGAAACAATGCGGAAAGATGAAAGATGAAACAATGCGGAAAGATGAAACAATGCGGAAAGATGAAACAATGCGGAAAGATGAAACAATGCGGAAAGATGAAACAATGCGGAAAGATGAAACAATGCGGAAAGATGAAACAATGCGGAAAGATGAAACAATGCGGAAAGATGAAACAATGCGGAAAGATGAAACAATGCGGAAAGATGAAACAATGCGGAAAGATGAAACAATGCGGAAAGATGAAACAATGCGGAAAGATGAAACAATGCGGAAAGATGAAACAATGCGGAAAGATGAAACAATGCGGAAAGATGAAACAATGCGGAAAGATGAAACAATGCGGAAAGATGAAACAATGCGGAAAGATGAAACAATGCGGAAAGATGAAACAATGCGGAAAGATGAAAGATGAAAGAATGCGGAAGATGAAAGATGAAACAATGCGGAAAGATGAAAGATGAAAGAATGCGGAAGATGAAAGATGAAACAATGCGGAAAGATGAAACAATGCGGAAAGATGAAAGATGAAACAATGCGGAAAGATGAAAGATGAAAGAATGCGGAAAGATGAAAGATGAAACAATGCGGAGAGATGAAAGATGAAACATTGCGGAAAGATGAAAGATGAAACAATGCGGAAAGATGAAAGATGAAAGAATGCGGAAAGATGAAAGATGAAATAATGCGGAAAGATGAAAGATGAAAGAATGCGGAAAGATGAAACAATGCGGAAAGATGAAACAATGCGGAAAGATGAAAGATGAAAAAATGCGGAAAGATGAAAGATGAAACAATGCGGAAAGATGAAAGATGAAACAATGCGGTAAGATGAAAGATGAAACAATGCGGAAAGATGAAAGATGAAAGAATGCGGAAGATGAAAGATGAAACAATGCGGAAAGATGAAAGATGAAACAATGCGGAAAGATGAAAGATGAAACAATGGGGAAAGATGAAAGATGAAAGAATGCGGAAGATGAAAGATGAAACAATGCGGAAAGATGAAAGATGAAACAATGCGGAAAGATGAAAGATGAAACAATGCGGAAAGATGAAAGATGAAAGAATGCGGAAGATGAAAGATGAAACAATGCGGAAAGATGAAAGATGAAACAATGCGGAAAGATGAAAGATGAAAGAATGCGGAAAGATGAAAGATGAAAAAATGCGGAAAGATGAAAGATGAAACAATGCGGAAAGATGAAAGATGAAAGAATGCGGAAGATGAAAGATGAAACAATGCGGAAAGATGAAACAATGCGGAAAGATGAAACAATGCGGAAAGATGAAACAATGCGGAAAGATGAAAGATGAAACAATGCGGAAAGATGAAAGATGAAAGAATGCGGAAAGATGAAAGATGAAACAATGCGGAAAGATGAAAGATGAAACATTGCGGAAAGATGAAAGATGAAACAATGCGGAAAGATGAAACAATGCGGAAAGATGAAACAATGCGGAAAGATGAAACAATGCGGAAAGATGAAACAATGCGGAAAGATGAAACATTGCGGAAAGATGAAACAATGCGGAAAGATGAAACAATGCGGAAAGATGAAACAATGCGGAAAGATGAAACAATGCGGAAAGATGAAACAATGCGGAAAGATGAAACAATGCGGAAAGATGAAACAATGCGGAAAGATGAAACAATGCGGAAAGATGAAACAATGCGGAAAGATGAAACAATGCGGAAAGATGAAACAATGCGGAAAGATGAAACAATGCGGAAAGATGAAACAATGCGGAAAGATGAAACAATGCGGAAAGATGAAACAATGCGGAAAGATGAAACAATGCGGAAAGATGAAACAATGCGGAAAGATGAAAGATGGAACAATGCGGAAAGATGAAACAATGCGGAAAGATGAAACAATGCGGAAAGATGAAACAATGCGGAAAGATGAAACAATGCGGAAAGATGAAACAATGCGGAAAGATGAAACAATGCGGAAAGATGAAACAATGCGGAAAGATGAAACAATGCGGAAAGATGAAACAATGCGGAAAGATGAAACAATGCGGAAAGATGAAAGATGAAACAATGCGGAAAGATGAAAGATGAAAAAATGCGGAAAGATGAAAGATGAAACAATGCGGAAAGATGAAAGATGAAAAAATGCGGAAAGATGAAAGATGAAACAATGCGGAAAGATGAAACAATGCGGAAAGATAAAACAATGCGGAAAGATGAAACAATGCGGAAAGATGAAACAATGCGGAAAGATGAAACAATGCGGGAAGATGAAACAATGCGGAAAGTTGAAAGAGGAAACAATGCGGAAAGATGAAAGATGAAAAAATGCGGAAAGATGAAAGATGAAACAATGCGGAAAGATGAAAGATGAAAAAATGCGGAAAGATGAAAGATGAAACAATGCGGAAAGATGAAAGATGAAAGAATGCGGAAGATGAAAGATGAAACAATGCGGAAAGATGAAAGATGAAACAATGTGGAAAGATGAAAGATGAAACAATGCGGAAAGATGAAAGATGAAAGAATGCGGAAAGATGAAAGATGAAACAATGCGGAAAGATGAAAGATGAAACAATGCGGAAAGATGAAAGATGAAACAATGCGGAAAGATGAAACAATGCGGAAAGATGAAACAATGCGGAAAGATGAAACAATGCGGAAAGATGAAACAATGCGGAAAGATGAAACAATGGGGAAAGATGAAACAATGCGGAAAGATGAAACAATGCGGAAAGATGAAACAATGCGGAAAGATGAAACAATGCGGAAAGATGAAACAATGCGGAAAGATGAAAGATGAAACAATGCGGAAAGATGAAAGATGAAAAAATCCGGAAAGATGAAAGATGAAACAATGCGGAAAGATGAAAGATGAAAGAATGCGGAAGATGAAAGATGAAACAATGCGGAAAGATGAAAGATGAAACAATGCGGAAAGATGAAAGATGAAAGAATGCGGAAAGATGAAAGATGAAACAATGCGGAAAGATGAAAGATGAAAGAATGCGGAAAGATGAAAGATGAAAAAATGCGGAAAGATGAAAGATGAAAGAATGCGGAAAGATGAAAGATGAAAGAATGCGGAAAGATGAAAGATGAATAAATGAGGAAAGATGAAAGATGAAACAATGCGGAAAGATGAAAGATGAAAGAATGCGGAAGATGAAAGATGAAACAATGCGGAAAGATGAAACAATGCGGAAAGATGAAAGATGAAACAATGCGGAAAGATGAAAGATGAAAGAATGCGGAAAGATGAAAGATGAAACAATGCGGAAAGATGAAAGATGAAACAATGCGGAAAGATGAAACAATGCGGAAAGATGAAACAATGCGGAAAGATGAAACAATGCGGAAAGATGAAACAATGCGGAAAGATGAAACAATGCGGAAAGATGAAACAATGCGGAAAGATGAAAGATGAAAGAATGCGGAAAGATGAAAGATGAAACAATGCGGAAAGATGAAAGATGAAACAATGCGGAAAGATGAAAGATGAAACAATGCGGAAAGATGAAAGATGAAACAATGCGGAAAGATGAAAGATGAAACAATGCGGAAAGATGAAACAATGCGGAAAGATGAAACAATGCGGAAAGATGAAACAATGCGGAAAGATGAAACAATGCGGAAAGATGAAAGATGAAACAATGCGGAAAGATGAAAGATGAAAAAATGCGGAAAGATGAAAGATGAAACAATGCGGAAAGATGAAAGATGAAAAAATGCGGAAAGATGAAAGATGAAACAATGCGGAAAGATGAAACAAGTCGGAAAGATAAAACAATGCGGAAAGATGAAACAATGCGGAAAGATGAAACAATGCGGAAAGATGAAACAATGCGGGAAGATGAAACAATGCGGAAAGTTGAAAGAGGAAACAATGCGGAAAGATGAAAGATGAAAAAATGCGGAAAGATGAAAGATGAAACAATGCGGAAAGATGAAAGATGAAAAAATGCGGAAAGATGAAAGATGAAACAATGCGGAAAGATGAAAGATGAAAGAATGCGGAAGATGAAAGATGAAACAATGCGGAAAGATGAAAGATGAAACAATGTGGAAAGATGAAAGATGAAACAATGCGGAAAGATGAAAGATGAAAGAATGCGGAAAGATGAAAGATGAAACAATGCGGAAAGATGAAAGATGAAACAATGCGGAAAGATGAAAGATGAAACAATGCGGAAAGATGAAACAATGCGGAAAGATGAAACAATGCGGAAAGATGAAACAATGCGGAAAGATGAAACAATGCGGAAAGATGAAACAATGGGGAAAGATGAAACAATGCGGAAAGATGAAACAATGCGGAAAGATGAAACAATGCGGAAAGATGAAACAATGCGGAAAGATGAAACAATGCGGAAAGATGAAAGATGAAACAATGCGGAAAGATGAAAGATGAAAAAATCCGGAAAGATGAAAGATGAAACAATGCGGAAAGATGAAAGATGAAAGAATGCGGAAGATGAAAGATGAAACAATGCGGAAAGATGAAAGATGAAACAATGCGGAAAGATGAAAGATGAAAGAATGCGGAAAGATGAAAGATGAAACAATGCGGAAAGATGAAAGATGAAAGAATGCGGAAAGATGAAAGATGAAAAAATGCGGAAAGATGAAAGATGAAAGAATGCGGAAAGATGAAAGATGAAAGAATGCGGAAAGATGAAAGATGAATAAATGAGGAAAGATGAAAGATGAAACAATGCGGAAAGATGAAAGATGAAAGAATGCGGAAGATGAAAGATGAAACAATGCGGAAAGATGAAACAATGCGGAAAGATGAAAGATGAAACAATGCGGAAAGATGAAAGATGAAAGAATGCGGAAAGATGAAAGATGAAACAATGCGGAAAGATGAAAGATGAAACAATGCGGAAAGATGAAACAATGCGGAAAGATGAAACAATGCGGAAAGATGAAACAATGCGGAAAGATGAAACAATGCGGAAAGATGAAACAATGCGGAAAGATGAAACAATGCGGAAAGATGAAAGATGAAAGAATGCGGAAAGATGAAAGATGAAACAATGCGGAAAGATGAAAGATGAAACAATGCGGAAAGATGAAAGATGAAACAATGCGGAAAGATGAAAGATGAAACAATGCGGAAAGATGAAAGATGAAACAATGCGGAAAGATGAAACAATGCGGAAAGATGAAACAATGCGGAAAGATGAAACAATGCGGAAAGATGAAACAATGCGGAAAGATGAAACAATGCGGAAAGATGAAACAATGCGGAAAGATGAAACAATGCGGAAAGATGAAACAATGCGGAAAGATGAAACAATGCGGAAAGATGAAACAATGCGGAAAGATGAAACAATGCGGAAAGATGAAACAATGCGGAAAGATGAAACAATGCGGAAAGATGAAACAATGCGGAAAGATGAAACAATGCGGAAAGATGAAACAATGCGGAAAGATGAAACAATGCGGAAAGATGAAACAATGCGGAAAGATGAAACAATGCGGAAAGATGAAAGATGAAAGAATGCGGAAGATGAAAGATGAAACAATGCGGAAAGATGAAAGATGAAAGAATGCGGAAGATGAAAGATGAAACAATGCGGAAAGATGAAACAATGCGGAAAGATGAAAGATGAAACAATGCGGAAAGATGAAAGATGAAAGAATGCGGAAAGATGAAAGATGAAACAATGCGGAGAGATGAAAGATGAAACATTGCGGAAAGATGAAAGATGAAACAATGCGGAAAGATGAAAGATGAAAGAATGCGGAAAGATGAAAGATGAAATAATGCGGAAAGATGAAAGATGAAAGAATGCGGAAAGATGAAACAATGCGGAAAGATGAAACAATGCGGAAAGATGAAAGATGAAAAAATGCGGAAAGATGAAAGATGAAACAATGCGGAAAGATGAAAGATGAAACAATGCGGTAAGATGAAAGATGAAACAATGCGGAAAGATGAAAGATGAAAGAATGCGGAAGATGAAAGATGAAACAATGCGGAAAGATGAAAGATGAAACAATGCGGAAAGATGAAAGATGAAACAATGGGGAAAGATGAAAGATGAAAGAATGCGGAAGATGAAAGATGAAACAATGCGGAAAGATGAAAGATGAAACAATGCGGAAAGATGAAAGATGAAACAATGCGGAAAGATGAAAGATGAAAGAATGCGGAAGATGAAAGATGAAACAATGCGGAAAGATGAAAGATGAAACAATGCGGAAAGATGAAAGATGAAAGAATGCAGAAAGATGAAAGATGAAAAAATGCGGAAAGATGAAAGATGAAACAATGCGGAAAGATGAAAGATGAAAGAATGCGGAAGATGAAAGATGAAACAATGCGGAAAGATGAAACAATGCGGAAAGATGAAACAATGCGGAAAGATGAAACAATGCGGAAAGATGAAACAATGCGGAAAGATGAAAGATGAAACAATGCGGAAAGATGAAAGATGAAAGAATGCGGAAAGATGAAAGATGAAACAATGCGGAAAGATGAAAGATGAAACATTGCGGAAAGATGAAAGATGAAACAATGCGGAAAGATGAAACAATGCGGAAAGATGAAACAATGCGGAAAGATGAAACAATGCGGAAAGATGAAACATTGCGGAAAGATGAAACAATGCGGAAAGATGAAACAATGCGGAAAGATGAAACAATGCGGAAAGATGAAACAATGCGGAAAGATGAAACAATGCGGAAAGATGAAACAATGCGGAAAGATGAAACAATGCGGAAAGATGAAACAATGCGGAAAGATGAAACAATGCGGAAAGATGAAACAATGCGGAAAGATGAAACAATGCGGAAAGATGAAACAATGCGGAAAGATGAAACAATGCGGAAAGATGAAACAATGCGGAAAGATGAAACAATGCGGAAAGATGAAAGGTGGAACAATGCGGAAAGATGAAACAATGCGGAAAGATGAAACAATGCGGAAAGATGAAAGATGAAACAATGCGGAAAGATGAAACAATGCGGAAAGATGAAACAATGCGGAAAGATGAAACAATGCGGAAAGATGAAACAATGCGGAAAGATGAAACAATGCGGAAAGATGAAACAATGCGGAAAGATGAAACAATGCGGAAAGATGAAACAATGCGGAAAGATGAAACAATGCGGAAAGATGAAACAATGCGGAAAGATGAAACAATGCGGAAAGATGAAAGATGAAACAATGCGGAAAGATGAAAGATGAAAAAATGCGGAAAGATGAAAGATGAAACAATGCGGAAAGATGAAAGATGAAAAAATGCGGAAAGATGAAAGATGAAACAATGCGGAAAGATGAAAGATGAAAAAATGCGGAAAGATGAAAGATGAAACAATGCGGAAAGATGAAAGATGAAAGAATGCGGAAGATGAAAGATGAAACAATGCGGAAAGATGAAAGATGAAACAATGTGGAAAGATGAAAGATGAAACAATGCGGAAAGATGAAAGATGAAAGAATGCGGAAAGATGAAAGATGAAACAATGCGGAAAGATGAAAGATGAAACAATGCGGAAAGATGAAAGATGAAACAATGCGGAAAGATGAAACAATGCGGAAAGATGAAACAATGCGGAAAGATGAAACAATGCGGAAAGATGAAACAATGCGGAAAGATGAAACAATGCGGAAAGATGAAACAATGGGGAAAGATGAAACAATGCGGAAAGATGAAACAATGCGGAAAGATGAAACAATGCGGAAAGATGAAACAATGCGGAAAGATGAAACAATGCGGAAAGATGAAAGATGAAACAATGCGGAAAGATGAAAGATGAAAAAATGCGGAAAGATGAAAGATGAAACAATGCGGAAAGATGAAAGATGAAAGAATGCGGAAGATGAAAGATGAAACAATGCGGAAAGATGAAAGATGAAACAATGCGGAAAGATGAAAGATGAAAGAATGCGGAAAGATGAAAGATGAAACAATGCGGAAAGATGAAAGATGAAAGAATGCGGAAAGATGAAAGATGAAAAAATGCGGAAAGATGAAAGATGAAAGAATGCGGAAAGATTAAAGATGAAAGAATGCGGAAAGATGAAAGATGAATAAATGAGGAAAGATGAAAGATGAAACAATGCGGAAAGATGAAAGATGAAAGAATGCGGAAGATGAAAGATGAAACAATGCGGAAAGATGAAACAATGCGGAAAGATGAAAGATGAAACAATGCGGAAAGATGAAAGATGAAAGAATGCGGAAAGATGAAAGATGAAACAATGCGGAAAGATGAAAGATGAAACAATGCGGAAAGATGAAACAATGCGGAAAGATGAAACAATGCGGAAAGATGAAACAATGCGGAAAGATGAAACAATGCGGAAAGATGAAACAATGCGGAAAGATGAAACAATGCGGAAAGATGAAAGATGAAAGAATGCGGAAAGATGAAAGATGAAACAATGCGGAAAGATGAAAGATGAAACAATGCGGAAAGATGAAAGATGAAACAATGCGGAAAGATGAAACATGAAAGAATGCGGAAGACGAAAGATGAAACAATGCGGAAAGATGAAAGATGAAAGATTGCGGAAAGATGAAAGATGAAAGAATGCGGAAAGATGAAAGATGAAACAATGAGGAAAGATGAAAGATGAAACAATGCTGAAAGATGAAAGATGAAAGAATGCGGAAAGATGAAAGATGAAAGAATGCGGAAAGATGAAAGATGAAACAATGCGGAAAGATGAAAGATGAAACAATGCGGAAAGATGAAACAATGCGGAAAGATGAAACAATGCGGAAAGATGAAACAATGCGGAAAGATGAAACAATGCGGAAAGATGAAACAATGCGGAAAGATGAAACAATGCGGAAAGATGAAACAATGCGGAAATATGAAACAATGCGGAAAGATGAAACAATGCGGAAAGATGAAACAATGCGGAAAGATGAAACAATGCGGAAAGATGAAACAATGCGGAAAGATGAAACAATGCGGAAAGATGAAACAATGCGGAAAGATGAAAGATGAAACAATGCGGAAAGATGAAAGATGAAAAAATGCGGAAAGATGAAAGATGAAACAATGCGGAAAGATGAAAGATGAAAAAATGCGGAAAGATGAAAGATGAAACAATGCGGAAAGATGAAAGATGAAAGAATGCGGAAGATGAAAGATGAAACAATGCGGAAAGATGATAGATGAAACAATGCTGAAAGATGAAAGATGAAACAATGCGGAAAGATGAAAGATGAAAGAATGCGGAAAGATGAAAGATGAAACAATGCGGAAAGATGAAACAATGCGGAAAGATGAAACAATGCGGAAAGATGAAAGATGAAACAATGCGGAAAGATGAAAGATGAAACAATGCGGAAAGATGAAAGATGAAACAATGCGGAAAGATGAAACAATGCGGAAAGATGAAAGATGAAACAATGCGGAAAGATGAAACAATGCGGAAAGATGAAACAATGCGGAAAGATGAAACAATGCGGAAAGATGAAACAATGCGGAAAGATGAAACAATGCGGAAAGATGAAACAATGCGGAAAGATGAAACAATGCGGAAAGATGAAACAATGCGGAAAGATGAAACAATGCGGAAAGATGAAACAATGCGGAAAGATGAAACAATGCGGAAAGATGAAACAATGCGGAAAGATGAAACAATGCGGAAAGATGAAACAATGCGGAAAGATGAAACAATGCGGAAAGATGAAACAATGCGGAAAGATGAAACAATGCGGAAAGATGAAACAATGCGGAAAGATGAAACAATGCGGAAAGATGAAACAATGCGGAAAGATGAAACAATGCGGAAAGATGAATCAATGCGGAAAGATGAAACAATGCGGAAAGTTGAAAGATAAAACAATGCGGAAAGATGAAACAATGCGGAAAGATGAAACAATGCGGAAAGATGAAACAATGCGGAAAGATGAAACAATGCGGAAAGATGAAACAATGCGGAAAGATGAAACAATGCGGAAAGATGAAACAATGCGGAAAGATGAAACAATGCGGAAAGATGAAACAATGCGGAAAGATGAAACAATGCGGAAAGATGAAACAATGCGGAAAGATGAAACAATGCGGAAATATGAAAGATAAAACAATGCGGAAAGATGAAACAATGCGGAAAGATGAAACAATGCGGAAAGATGAAACAATGCGGAAAGATGAAACAATGCGGAAAGATGAAACAATGCGGAAAGATGAAACAATGCGGAAAGATGAAACAATGCGGAAAGATGAAACAATGCGGAAAGATGAAACAATGCGGAAAGTCGAAACAATGCGGAAAGATGAAACAATGCGGAAAGATGAAAGATGAAACAATGCGGAAAGATGAAAGATGAAAGAATGCGGAAGATGAAAGATGAAACAATGCGGAAAGATGAAACAATGCGGAAAGATGAAACAATGCGGAAAGATGAAAGATGAAACAATGCGGTAAGATGAAAGATGAAACAATGCGGAAAGATGAAAGATGAAAGAATGCGGAAGATGAAAGATGAAACAATGCGGAAAGATGAAAGATGAAACAATGCGGAAAGATGAAAGATGAAACAATGCGGAAAGATGAAAGATGAAACATGCGGAAAGATGAAAGATGAAACAATGCGGAAAGATGAAAGATGAAACAATGCAGAAAGATGAAAGATGAAACAATGCGGAAAGATGAAAGATGAAAGAATGCGGAAAGATGAAAGATGAAACAATGCGGAAAGATGAAAGATGAAAAAATGCGGAAAGATGAAAGATGAAAGAATGCGGAAAGATGAAAGATGAAACAATGCGGAAAGATGAAAGATGAAACAATGCGGAAAGATGAAAGATGAAACAATGCGGAAAGATGAAAGATGAAACAATGCGGAAAGATGAAAGATGAAACAATGCGGAAAGATGAAAGATGAAAGAATGCGGAAGATGAAAGATGAAACAATGCGGAAAGATGAAAGATGAAACAATGCGGAAAGATGAAAGATGAAAGAATGCGGAAAGATGAAAGATGAAACAATGCGGAAAGATGAAACAATGCGGAAAGATGAAAGATGAAACAATGCGGAAAGATGAAAGATGAAAAAATGCGGAAAGATGAAAGATGAAACAATGCGGAAAGATGAAAGATGAAAGAATGCGGAAGATGAAAGATGAAACAATGCGGAAAGATGAAAGATGAAAGAATGCGGAAGATGAAAGATGAAACAATGCGGAAAGATGAAAGATGAAACAATGCGGAAAGATGAAAGATGAAACAATGCGGAAAGATGAAAGATGAAACAATGCGGAAAGATGAAACAATGCGGAAAGATGAAACAATGCGGAAAGATGAAACAATGCGGAAAGATGAAACTATGCGGAAAGATGAAAGATGAAAGAATGCGGAAAGATGAAAGATGAAACAATGCGGAAAGATGAAAGATGAAAGAATGCGGAAAGATGAAAGATGAAACATTGCGGAAAGATGAAAGATGAAACAATGCGGAAAGATGAAAGATGAAAGAATGCGGAAAGATGAAAGATGAAAGAATGCGGAAAGATGAAAGATGAAACAATGCGGAAAGATGAAAGATGAAACAATGCGGTAAGATGAAAGATGAAAGAATGCGGAAAGATGAAAGATGAAACAATGCGGAAAGATGAAAGATGAAACATTGCGGAAAGATGAAAGATGAAACAATGCGGAAAGATGAAAGATAAAAGAATGCGGAAAGATGAAAGATGAAACAATGCGGAAAGATGAAAGATGAAGCAATGCGGAAAGATGAAAGATGAAACAATGCGGAAAGATGAAAGATGAAACAATGCGGAAAGATGAAAGATGAAACAATGCGGAAAGATGAAACAATGCGGAAAGATGAAAGATGAAACAATGCGGAAAGATGAAAGATGAAACAATGCGGAAAGATGAAAGATGAAACAATGCGGAAAGATGAAAGATGAAACAATGCGGAAAGATGAAAGATGAAACAATGCGGAAAGATGAAACAATGCGGAAAGATGAAAGAATGCGGAAAGATGAAAGATGAAACAATGCGGAAAGATGAAAGATGAAACAATGCGGAAAGATGAAAGATGAAAGAATGCGGAAAGATGAAAGATGAAACATTGCGGAAAGATGAAAGATGAAACAATGCGGAAAGATAGAACAATGCGGAAAGATGAAAGATGAAACAATGCGGAAAGATGAAAGATGAAAGAATGCGGAAAGATGAAAGATGAAACAATGCGGAAAGATGAAACAATGCGGAAAGATGAAACAATGCGGAAAGATGAAACAATGCGGAAAGATGAAAGATGAAACAATGCGGAAAGATGAAAGATGAAACAATGCGGAAAGATGAAAGATGAAACAATGCGGAAAGATGAAACAATGCGGAAAGATGAAAGATGAAACAATGCGGAAAGATGAAACAATGCGGAAAGATGAAACAATGCGGAAAGATGAAACAATGCGGAAAGATGAAACAATGCGGAAAGATGAAACAATGCGGAAAGATGAAACAATGCGGAAAGATGAAACAATGCGGAAAGATGAAACAATGCGGAAAGATGAAACAATGCGGAAAGATGAAACAATGCGGAAAGATGAAACAATGCGGAAAGATGAAACAATGCGGAAAGATGAAACAATGCGGAAAGATGAAACAATGCGGAAAGATGAAACAATGAGGAAAGATGAAACAATGCGGAAAGATGAAACAATGCGGAAAGATGAAACAATGCGGAAAGATGAAACAATGCGGAAAGATGAAACAATGCGGAAAGATGAAACAATGCGGAAAGATGAATCAATGCGGAAAGATGAAACAATGCGGAAAGTTGAAAGATAAAACAATGCGGAAAGATGAAACAATGCGGAAAGATGAAACAATGCGGAAAGATGAAACAATGCGGAAAGATGAAACAATGCGGAAAGATGAAACAATGCGGAAAGATGAAACAATGCGGAAAGATGAAACAATGCGGAAAGATGAAACAATGCGGAAAGATGAAACAATGCGGAAAGATGAAACAATGCGGAAAGATGAAACAATGCGGAAAGATGAAACAATGCGGAAAGATGAAACAATGCGGAAATATGAAAGATAAAACAATGCGGAAAGATGAAACAATGCGGAAAGATGAAACAATGCGGAAAGATGAAACAATGCGGAAAGATGAAACAATGCGGAAAGATGAAACAATGCGGAAAGATGAAACAATGCGGAAAGATGAAACAATGCGGAAAGATGAAACAATGCGGAAAGATGAAACAATGCGGAAAGATGAAACAATGCGGAAAGATGAAACAATGCGGAAAGTCGAAACAATGCGGAAAGATGAAACAATGCGGAAAGATGAAAGATGAAACAATGCGGAAAGATGAAAGATGAAAGAATGCGGAAGATGAAAGATGAAACAATGCGGAAAGATGAAACAATGCGGAAAGATGAAACAATGCGGAAAGATGAAAGATGAAACAATGCGGTAAGATGAAAGATGAAACAATGCGGAAAGATGAAAGATGAAAGAATGCGGAAGATGAAAGATGAAACAATGCGGAAAGATGAAAGATGAAACAATGCGGAAAGATGAAAGATGAAACAATGCGGAAAGATGAAAGATGAAACATGCGGAAAGATGAAAGATGAAACAATGCGGAAAGATGAAAGATGAAACAATGCAGAAAGATGAAAGATGAAACAATGCGGAAAGATGAAAGATGAAAGAATGCGGAAAGATGAAAGATGAAACAATGCGGAAAGATGAAAGATGAAAAAATGCGGAAAGATGAAAGATGAAAGAATGCGGAAAGATGAAAGATGAAACAATGCGGAAAGATGAAAGATGAAACAATGCGGAAAGATGAAAGATGAAACAATGCGGAAAGATGAAAGATGAAACAATGCGGAAAGATGAAAGATGAAACAATGCGGAAAGATGAAAGATGAAACAATGCAGAAAGATGAAAGATGAAACAATGCGGAAAGATGAAAGATGAAAGAATGCGGAAAGATGAAAGATGAAACAATGCGGAAAGATGAAAGATGAAAAAATGCGGAAAGATGAAAGATGAAAGAATGCGGAAAGATGAAAGATGAAACAATGCGGAAAGATGAAAGATGAAAAAATGCGGAAAGATGAAAGATGAAACAATGCGGAAAGATGAAAGATGAAAGAATGCGGAAGATGAAAGATGAAACAATGCGGAAAGATGAAAGATGAAAGAATGCGGAAGATGAAAGATGAAACAATGCGGAAAGATGAAAGATGAAACAATGCGGAAAGATGAAAGATGAAACAATGCGGAAAGATGAAAGATGAAACAATGCGGAAAGATGAAACAATGCGGAAAGATGAAACAATGCGGAAAGATGAAACAATGCGGAAAGATGAAACTATGCGGAAAGATGAAAGATGAAAGAATGCGGAAAGATGAAAGATGAAACAATGCGGAAAGATGAAAGATGAAAGAATGCGGAAAGATGAAAGATGAAACATTGCGGAAAGATGAAAGATGAAACAATGCGGAAAGATGAAAGATGAAAGAATGCGGAAAGATGAAAGATGAAAGAATGCGGAAAGATGAAAGATGAAACAATGCGGAAAGATGAAAGATGAAACAATGCGGAAAGATGAAAGATGAAAGAATGCGGAAAGATGAAAGATGAAACAATGCGGAAAGATGAAAGATGAAACATTGCGGAAAGATGAAAGATGAAACAATGCGGAAAGATGAAAGATAAAAGAATGCGGATAGATGAAAGATGAAACAATGCGGAAAGATGAAAGATGAAGCAATGCGGAAAGATGAAAGATGAAACAATGCGGAAAGATGAAAGATGAAACAATGCGGAAAGATGAAAGATGAAACAATGCGGAAAGATGAAACAATGCGGAAAGATGAAAGATGAAACAATGCGGAAAGATGAAAGATGAAACAATGCGGAAAGATGAAAGATGAAACAATGCGGAAAGATGAAAGATGAAACAATGCGGAAAGATGAAAGATGAAACAATGCGGAAAGATGAAACAATGCGGAAAGATGAAAGAATGCGGAAAGATGAAAGATGAAACAATGCGGAAAGATGAAAGATGAAACAATGCGGAAAGATGAAAGATGAAAGAATGCGGAAAGATGAAAGATGAAACATTGCGGAAAGATGAAAGATGAAACAATGCGGAAAGATGGAACAATGCGGAAAGATGAAAGATGAAACAATGCGGAAAGATGAAAGATGAAAGATGAAACAATGCGGAAAGATGAAAGATGAAACAATGCGGAAAGATGAAAGATGAAACAATGCGGAAAGATGAAAGATGAAACAATGCGGAAAGATGAAAGATGAAAGAATGCGGAAAGATGAAAGATGAAACAATGCGGAAAGATGAAAGATGAAAGAATGCGGAAAGATGAAAGATGAAACAATGCGGAAAGATGAAAGATAAAAGAATGCGGAAAGATGAAAGATGAAACAATGCGGAAAGATGAAACAATGCGGAAAGATGAAAGATGAAACAATGCGGAAAGATGAAAGATGAAACAATGCGGAAAGATGAAAGATGAAACAATGCGGAAAGATGAAAGATGAAACAATGCGGAAAGATGAAAGATGAAACAATGCGGAAAGATGAAAGATGAAACAATGCGGAAAGATGAAAGATGAAACAATGCGGAAAGATGAAAGATGAAAGAATGCGGAAGATGAAAGATGAAACAATGCGGAAAGATGAAAGATGAAACAATGCGGAAAGATGAAAGATGAAAGAATGCGGAAAGATGAAAGATGAAACAATGCGGAAAGATGAAACAATGCGGAAAGATGAAAGATGAAACAATGCGGAAAGATGAAAGATGAAAAAATGCGGAAAGATGAAAGATGAAACAATGCGGAAAGATGAAAGATGAAAGAATGCGGAAGATGAAAGATGAAACAATGCGGAAAGATGAAAGATGAAAGAATGCGGAAGATGAAAGATGAAACAATGCGGAAAGATGAAAGATGAAACAATGCGGAAAGATGAAAGATGAAACAATGCGGAAAGATGAAAGATGAAACAATGCGGAAAGATGAAACAATGCGGAAAGATGAAACAATGCGGAAAGATGAAACAATGCGGAAAGATGAAACAATGCGGAAAGATGAAACTATGCGGAAAGATGAAAGATGAAAGAATGCGGAAAGATGAAAGATGAAACAATGCGGAAAGATGAAAGATGAAAGAATGCGGAAAGATGAAAGATGAAACATTGCGGAAAGATGAAAGATGAAACAATGCGGAAAGATGAAAGATGAAAGAATGCGGAAAGATGAAAGATGAAAGAATGCGGAAAGATGAAAGATGAAACAATGCGGAAAGATGAAAGATGAAACAATGCGGTAAGATGAAAGATGAAAGAATGCGGAAAGATGAAAGATGAAACAATGCGGAAAGATGAAAGATGAAACATTGCGGAAAGATGAAAGATGAAACAATGCGGAAAGATGAAAGATAAAAGAATGCGGAAAGATGAAAGATGAAACAATGCGGAAAGATGAAAGATGAAGCAATGCGGAAAGATGAAAGATGAAACAATGCGGAAAGATGAAAGATGAAACAATGCGGAAAGATGAAAGATGAAACAATGCGGAAAGATGAAACAATGCGGAAAGATGAAAGATGAAACAATGCGGAAAGATGAAAGATGAAACAATGCGGAAAGATGAAAGATGAAACAATGCGGAAAGATGAAAGATGAAACAATGCGGAAAGATGAAAGATGAAACAATGCGGAAAGATGAAACAATGCGGAAAGATGAAAGAATGCGGAAAGATGAAAGATGAAACAATGCGGAAAGATGAAAGATGAAACAATGCGGAAAGATGAAAGATGAAAGAATGCGGAAAGATGAAAGATGAAACATTGCGGAAAGATGAAAGATGAAACAATGCGGAAAGATGGAACAATGCGGAAAGATGAAAGATGAAACAATGCGGAAAGATGAAAGATGAAAGAATGCGGAAAGATGAAAGATGAAACAATGCGGAAAGATGAAACAATGCGGAAAGATGAAACAATGCGGAAAGATGAAACAATGCGGAAAGATGAAAGATGAAACAATGCGGAAAGATGAAAGATGAAACAATGCGGAAAGATGAAAGATGAAACAATGCGGAAAGATGAAACAATGCGGAAAGATGAAAGATGAAACAATGCGGAAAGATGAAACAATGCGGAAAGATGAAACAATGTGGAAAGATGAAACAATGCGGAAAGATGAAACAATGCGGAAAGATGAAACAATGCGGAAAGATGAAACAATGCGGAAAGATGAAACAATGCGGAAAGATGAAACAATGCGGAAAGATGAAACAATGCGGAAAGATGAAACAATGCGGAAAGATGAAACAATGCGGAAAGATGAAACAATGCGGAAAGATGAAACAATGCGGAAAGATGAAACAATGCGGAAAGATGAAACAATGAGGAAAGATGAAACAATGCGGAAAGATGAAACAATGCGGAAAGATGAAACAATGCGGAAAGATGAAACAATGCGGAAAGATGAAACAATGCGGAAAGATGAAACAATGCGGAAAGATGAATCAATGCGGAAAGATGAAACAATGCGGAAAGTTGAAAGATAAAACAATGCGGAAAGATGAAACAATGCGGAAAGATGAAACAATGCGGAAAGATGAAACAATGCGGAAAGATGAAACAATGCGGAAAGATGAAACAATGCGGAAAGATGAAACAATGCGGAAAGATGAAACAATGCGGAAAGATGAAACAATGCGGAAAGATGAAACAATGCGGAAAGATGAAACAATGCGGAAAGATGAAACAATGCGGAAAGATGAAACAATGCGGAAAGATGAAACAATGCGGAAAGATGAAACAATGCGGAAATATGAAAGATAAAACAATGCGGAAAGATGAAACAATGCGGAAAGATGAAACAATGCGGAAAGATGAAACAATGCGGAAAGATGAAACAATGCGGAAAGATGAAACAATGCGGAAAGATGAAACAATGCGGAAAGATGAAACAATGCGGAAAGATGAAACAATGCGGAAAGATGAAACAATGCGGAAAGATGAAACAATGCGGAAAGATGAAACAATGCGGAAAGATGAAACAATGCGGAAAGTCGAAACAATGCGGAAAGATGAAACAATGCGGAAAGATGAAAGATGAAACAATGCGGAAAGATGAAAGATGAAAGAATGCGGAAGATGAAAGATGAAACAATGCGGAAAGATGAAACAATGCGGAAAGATGAAACAATGCGGAAAGATGAAAGATGAAACAATGCGGTAAGATGAAAGATGAAACAATGCGGAAAGATGAAAGATGAAAGAATGCGGAAGATGAAAGATGAAACAATGCGGAAAGATGAAAGATGAAACAATGCGGAAAGATGAAAGATGAAACAATGCGGAAAGATGAAAGATGAAACATGCGGAAAGATGAAAGATGAAACAATGCGGAAAGATGAAAGATGAAACAATGCAGAAAGATGAAAGATGAAACAATGCGGAAAGATGAAAGATGAAAGAATGCGGAAAGATGAAAGATGAAACAATGCGGAAAGATGAAAGATGAAAAAATGCGGAAAGATGAAAGATGAAAGAATGCGGAAAGATGAAAGATGAAACAATGCGGAAAGATGAAAGATGAAACAATGCGGAAAGATGAAAGATGAAACAATGCGGAAAGATGAAAGATGAAACAATGCGGAAAGATGAAAGATGAAACAATGCGGAAAGATGAAAGATGAAAGAATGCGGAAGATGAAAGATGAAACAATGCGGAAAGATGAAAGATGAAACAATGCGGAAAGATGAAAGATGAAAGAATGCGGAAAGATGAAAGATGAAACAATGCGGAAAGATGAAACAATGCGGAAAGATGAAAGATGAAACAATGCGGAAAGATGAAAGATGAAAAAATGCGGAAAGATGAAAGATGAAACAATGCGGAAAGATGAAAGATGAAAGAATGCGGAAGATGAAAGATGAAACAATGCGGAAAGATGAAAGATGAAAGAATGCGGAAGATGAAAGATGAAACAATGCGGAAAGATGAAAGATGAAACAATGCGGAAAGATGAAAGATGAAACAATGCGGAAAGATGAAAGATGAAACAATGCGGAAAGATGAAACAATGCGGAAAGATGAAACAATGCGGAAAGATGAAACAATGCGGAAAGATGAAACTATGCGGAAAGATGAAAGATGAAAGAATGCGGAAAGATGAAAGATGAAACAATGCGGAAAGATGAAAGATGAAAGAATGCGGAAAGATGAAAGATGAAACATTGCGGAAAGATGAAAGATGAAACAATGCGGAAAGATGAAAGATGAAAGAATGCGGAAAGATGAAAGATGAAAGAATGCGGAAAGATGAAAGATGAAACAATGCGGAAAGATGAAAGATGAAACAATGCGGAAAGATGAAAGATGAAAGAATGCGGAAAGATGAAAGATGAAACAATGCGGAAAGATGAAAGATGAAACATTGCGGAAAGATGAAAGATGAAACAATGCGGAAAGATGAAAGATAAAAGAATGCGGATAGATGAAAGATGAAACAATGCGGAAAGATGAAAGATGAAGCAATGCGGAAAGATGAAAGATGAAACAATGCGGAAAGATGAAAGATGAAACAATGCGGAAAGATGAAAGATGAAACAATGCGGAAAGATGAAACAATGCGGAAAGATGAAAGATGAAACAATGCGGAAAGATGAAAGATGAAACAATGCGGAAAGATGAAAGATGAAACAATGCGGAAAGATGAAAGATGAAACAATGCGGAAAGATGAAAGATGAAACAATGCGGAAAGATGAAACAATGCGGAAAGATGAAAGAATGCGGAAAGATGAAAGATGAAACAATGCGGAAAGATGAAAGATGAAACAATGCGGAAAGATGAAAGATGAAAGAATGCGGAAAGATGAAAGATGAAACATTGCGGAAAGATGAAAGATGAAACAATGCGGAAAGATGGAACAATGCGGAAAGATGAAAGATGAAACAATGCGGAAAGATGAAAGATGAAAGATGAAACAATGCGGAAAGATGAAAGATGAAACAATGCGGAAAGATGAAAGATGAAACAATGCGGAAAGATGAAAGATGAAACAATGCGGAAAGATGAAAGATGAAAGAATGCGGAAAGATGAAAGATGAAACAATGCGGAAAGATGAAAGATGAAAGAATGCGGAAAGATGAAAGATGAAACAATGCGGAAAGATGAAAGATAAAAGAATGCGGAAAGATGAAAGATGAAACAATGCGGAAAGATGAAACAATGCGGAAAGATGAAAGATGAAACAATGCGGAAAGATGAAAGATGAAACAATGCGGAAAGATGAAAGATGAAACAATGCGGAAAGATGAAAGATGAAAGAATGCGGAAAGATGAAAGATGAAAGAATGCGGAAAGTTGAAAGATGAAAGAATGCGGAAAGATGATAGATGAAACAATGCGGAAAGATGAAAGATGAAACAATGCGGAAAGATGAAAGATGAAACAATGCGGAAAGATGAAAGATGAAACATTGCGGAAAGATGAAAGATGTAACAATGCGGAAAGATGAAAGGTGAAAGAATGCGGAAAGATGAAAGATGAAACAATGCGGAAAGATGAAAGATGAAACAATGCGGAAAGATGAAAGATGAAACAATGCGGAAAGATGAAAGATGAAACAATGCGGAAAGATGAAAGATGAAACAATGCGGAAAGATGAAACAATGCGGGAAGATGAAACAATGCGGAAAGATGAAACAATGCGGAAAGATGAAAGATGAAAAAATGCGGAAAGATGAAAGATGAAACAATGCGGAAAGATGAAAGATGAAACAATGCGGAAAGATGAAACAATGCGGAAAGATGAAAGATGAAACAATGCGGAAAGATGAAATAATGCGGAAAGATGAAAGATGAAACAATGCGGAAAGATGAAAGATGAAAAAATGCGGAAAGATGAAAGATGAAACAATGCGGAAAGATGAAAGATGAAAAAATGCGGAAAGATGAAAGATGATACAATGCGGAAAGATGAAAGATGAAAGAATGCGGAAGATGAAAGATGAAACAAAGCGGAAAGATGAAAGATGAAACAATGCGGAAAGATGAAAGATGAAACAATGCGGAAAGATGAAACAATGCGGAAAGATGAAAGATGAAACAATGCGGAAAGATGAAAGATGAAAGAATGCGGAAGATGAAAGATGAAACAATGCGGAAAGATGAAAGATGAAACAATGCGGAAAGATGAAAGATGAAAGAATGCGGAAAGATGAAAGATGAAACAATGCGGAAAGATGAAAGATGAAAGAATGCGGAAAGATGAAAGATGAAAAAATGCGGAAAGATGAAAGATGAAAGAATGCGGAAAGATGAAAGATGAAAGAATGCGGAAAGATGAAAGATGAATAAATGAGGAAAGATGAAAGATGAAACAATGCGGAAAGATGAAAGATGAAAGAATGCGGAAGATGAAAGATGAAACAATGCGGAAAGATGAAACAATGCGGAAAGATGAAAGATGAAACAATGCGGAAAGATGAAAGATGAAAGAATGCGGAAAGATGAAAGATGAAACAATGCGGAAAGATGAAAGATGAAACATTGCGGAAAGATGAAAGATGAAACAATTTGGAAAGATGAAAGATAAAAGAATGCGGAAAGATGAAAGATGAAACAATGCGGAAAGATGAAAGATGAAACAATGCGGAAAGATGAAAGATGAAACAATGCGGAAAGATGAAAGATGAAACAATGCGGAAAGATGAAAGATGAAACAATGCGGAAAGATGAAACAATGCGGAAAGATGAAACAATGCGGAAAGATGAAAGATGAAACAATGCGGAAAGATGAAAGATGAAACAATGCGGAAAGATGAAAGATGAAACAATGCGGAAAGATGAAAGATGAAAGAATGCGGAAAGATGAAAGATGAAACATTGCGGAAAGATGAAAGATGAAACAATGCGGAAAGATGAAAGAATGCGGAAAGATGAAAGATGAAACAATGCGGAAAGATGAAACAATGCGGAAAGAAAAAAGATGAAACAATGCGGAAAGATGAAAGATGAAAGAATGCGGAAGATGAAAGATGAAACAATGCGGAAAGATGAAAGATGAAACAATGCGGAAAGATGAAAGATGAAACAATGCGGAAAGATGAAAGATGAAAGAATGCGGAAAGATGAAAGATGAAACAATGCGGAAAGATGAAAGATGAAACAATGCGGAAAGATGAAAGATGAAACAATGCGGAAAGATGAAAGATGAAACAATGCGGAAAGATGAAAGATGAAACAATGCGGAAAGATGAAAGATGAAACAATGCGGAAAGATGAAACAATGCGGAAAGATGAAAAAATGCGGAAAGATGAAACAATGCGGAAAGATGAAACAATGCGGAAAGATGAAACAATGCGGAAAGATGAAACAATGCGGAAAGATGAAACAATGCGGAAAGATGAAACAATGCGGAAAGATGAAACAATGCGGAAAGATGAAACAATGCGGAAAGATGAAACAATGCGGAAAGATGAAACAATGCGGAAAGATGAAACAATGCGGAAAGATGAAACAATGCGGAAAGATGAAACAATGCGGAAAGATGAAACAATGCGGAAAGATGAAACAATGCGGAAAGATGAAACAATGCGGAAAGATGAAACAATGCGGAAAGATGAAACAATGCGGAAAGATGAAACAATGCGGAAAGATGAAACAATGCGGAAAGATGAAACAATGCGGAAAGATGAAACAATGCGGAAAGATGAAACAATGCGGAAAGATGAAAGATGAAACAATGCGGAAAGTTGAAAGATGAAAAAATGCGGAAAGATGAAAGATGAAACAATGCGGAAAGATGAAAGAATGCGGAAAGATGAAAGATGAAAGAATGCGGAAAGATGAAAGATGAAACAATGCGGAAAGATGAAAGATGAAACACTGCGGAAAGATGAAAGATGAAACAATGCGGAAAGATGAAAGATGAAAGAATGCGGAAAGATGAAAGATGAAACAATGCGGAAAGATGAAAGATGAAACAATGCGGAAAGATGAAAGATGAAACTATGCGGAAAGATGAAAGATGAAACAATGCGGAAAGATGAAAGATGAAACAATGCGGAAAGATGAAACAATGCGGAAAAATGAAACAATGCGGAAAGATGAAAGATGAAACAATGCGGAAAGATGAAAGATGAAACATTGCGGAAAGATGAAAGATGAAACAATGCGGAAAGATGAAACAATGCGGAAAGATGAAACAATGCGGAAAGATGAAACAATGCGGAAAGATGAAACAATGCGGAAAGATGAAAGATGGAACAATGCGGAAAGATGAAACAATGCGGAAAGATGAAACAATGCGGAAAGATGAAAGATGAAACAATGCGGAAAGATGAAACAATGCGGAAAGATGAAACAATGCGGAAAGATGAAACAATGCGGAAAGATGAAACAATGCGGAAAGATGAAACAATGCGGAAAGATGAAACAATGCGGAAAGATGAAACAATGCGGAAAGATGAAACAATGCGGAAAGATGAAACAATGCGGAAAGATGAAACAATGCGGAAAGATGAAACAATGCGGAAAGATGAAACAATGCGGAAAGATGAAACAATGCGGAAAGATGAAACAATGCGGAAAGATGAAAGATGAAACAATGCGGAAAGATGAAAGATGAAAAAATGCGGAAAGATGAAAGATGAAACAATGCGGAAAGATGAAAGATGAAAAAATGCGGAAAGATGAAAGATGAAACAATGCGGAAAGATGAAAGATGAAAGAATGCGGAAGATGAAAGATGAAACAAAGCGGAAAGATGAAAGATGACACAATGCGGAAAGATGAAAGATGAAACAATGCGGAAAGATGAAACAATGCGGAAAGATGAAACAATGCGGAAAGATGAAAGATGAAACAATGCGGAAAGATGAAACAATGCGGAAAGATAAAACAATGCGGAAAGATGAAACAATGCGGAAAGATGAAACAATGCGGAAAGATGAAACAATGCGGAAAGATGAAACAATGCGGAAAGATGAAAGATGAAACAATGCGGAAAGATGACAGATGAAAAAATGCGGAAAGATGAAAGATGAAACAATGCGGAAAGATGAAAGATGAAACAATGCGGAAAGATGAAAGATGAAAGAATGCGGAAGATGAAAGATGAAACAATGCGGAAAGATGAAACAATGCGGAAAGATGAAAGATGAAACAATGCGGAAAGATGAAAGATGAAAAAATGCGGAAAGATGAAAGATGAAACAATGCGGAAAGATGAAAGATGAAAGAATGCGGAAGATGAAAGATGAAACAATGCGGAAAGATGAAACAATGCGGAAAGATGAAAGATGAAACAATGCGGAAAGATGAAAGATGAAAGAATGCGGAAAGATGAAAGATGAAACAATGCGGAAAGATGAAAGATGAAACAATGCGGAAAGATGAAAGATGAAAGAATGCGGAAAGATGAAAGATGAAACAATGCGGAAAGATGAAACAATGCGGAAAGATGAAACAATGCGGAAAGATGAAAGATGAAAAAATGCGGAAAGATGAAAGATGAAACAATGCGGAAAGATGAAAGATGAAAGAATGCGGAAGATGAAAGATGAAACAATGCAGAAAGATGAAAGATGAAACAATGCGGAAAGATGAAAGATGAAACAATGCGGAAAGATGAAAGATGAAAGAATGCGGAAAGATGAAAGATGAAACAATGCGGAAAGATGAAAGATGAAACAATGCGGAAAGATGAAAGATGAAACAATGCGGAAAGATGAAAGATGAAACAATGCGGAAAGATGAAACAATGCGGAAAGATGAAACAATGCGGAAAGATGAAACAATGCGGAAAGATGAAACAATGCGGAAAGATGATACAATGCGGAAAGATGAAACAATGCGGAAAGATGAAACAATGCGGAAAGATGAAACAATGCGGAAAGATGAAACAATGCGGAAAGATGAAACAATGCGGAAAGATGAAACAATGCGGAAAGATGAAACAATGCGGAAAGATGAAACAATGCGGAAAGATGAAACAATGCGGAAAGATGAAACAATGCGGAAAGATGAAACAAAGCGGAAAGATGAAAGATGAAACAATGCGGAAAGATGAAAGATGAAAAAATGCGGAAAGATGAAAGATGAAACAATGCGGAAAGATGAAAGATGAAAGAATGCGGAAGATGAAAGATGAAACAATGCGGAAAGATGAAACTATGCGGAAAGATGAAAGATGAAACAATGCGGAAAGATGAAAGATGAAAGAATGCGGAAAGATGAAAGATGAAACAATGCGGAAAGATGAAAGATGAAACATTGCGGAAAGATGAAAGATGAAACAATGCGGAAAGATGAAAGATGAAAGAATGCGGAAAGATGAAAGATGAAAGAATGCGGAAAGATGAAAGATTAAACAATGCGGAAAGATGAAAGATTAAACAATGCGGAAAGATGAAAGATGAAACAATGCGGAAAGATGAAAGATGAAACAATGCGGAAAGATGAAAGATGAAAGAATGCGGAAAGATGAAAGATGAAACAATGCGGAAAGATGAAACAATGCGGAAAGATGAAACAATGCGGAAAGATGAAAGATGAAAAAATGCGGAAAGATGAAAGAAGAAACAATGCGGAAAGATGAAAGATGAAAGAATGCGGAAGATGAAAGATGAAACAATGCGGAAAGATGAAAGATGAAACAATGCGGAAAGATGAAAGATGAAACAATGCGGAAAGATGAAAGATGAAAGAATGCGGAAAGATGAAAGATGAAACATTGCGGAAAGATGAAAGATGAAACAATGCGGAAAGATGAAAGATGAAACAATGCGGAAAGATGAAAGATGAAACAATGCGGAAAGATGAAAGATGAAACAATGCGGAAAGATGAAAGATGAAACAATGCGGAAAGATGAAAGATGAAACAATGCGGAAAGATGAAAGATGAAACAATGCGGAAAGATGAAACAATGCGGAAAGATGAAACAATGCGGAATGATGAAACAATGCGGAAAGATGAAACAATGCGGAAAGATGAAACAATGCGGAAAGATGAAACAATGCGGAAAGATGAAACAATGCGGAAAGATGAAACAATGCGGAAAGATGAAACAATGCGGAAAGATGAAACAATGCGGAAAGATGAAACAATGCGGAAAGATGAAAGATGAAACAATGCGGAAAGATGAAAGATGAAAAAATGCGGAAAGATGAAAGATGAAACAATGCGGAAAGATGAAAGATGAATGAATGCGGAAGATGAAAGATGAAACAATGCGGAAAGATGAAAGATGAAACAATGCGGAAAGATGAAAGATGAAAGAATGCGGAAAGATGAAAGATGAAACAATGCGGAAAGATGAAAGATGAAACAATGCGGAAAGATGAAAGATGAAACAATGCGGAAAGATGAAAGATGAAAAAATGCGGAAACATGAAAGATGAAAGAATGCGGAAAGATGAAAGATGAAACAATGCGGAAAGATGAAAGATTAAACAATGCGGAAAGATGAAAGATGAAAGAATGCGGAAAGATAAAAGATGAAACAATGCGGAAAGATGAAAGATGAAACAATGCGGAAAGATGAAAGATGAAACAATGCGGAAAGATGAAAGATGAAACAATGCGGACAGATGAAAGATGAAACAATGCGGAAATATGAAAGATGAAACAATGCGGAAAGATGAAAGATGAAAGAATGCGGAAAGATGAAAGATGAAACATTGCGGAAAGATGAAAGAAGAAACAATGCGGAAAGATGAAAGAATGCGGAAAGATGAAAGATGAAACAATGCGGAAAGATGAAACAATGCGGAAAGATGAAAAAATGCGGAAAGAAAAAAGATGAAACAATGCGGAAAGATGAAAGATGAAAGAATGCGGAAGATGAAAGATGAAACAATGCGGAAAGATGAAAGATGAAACAATGCGGAAAGATGAAAGATGAAACAATGCGGAAAGATGAAAGATGAAAGAATGCGGAAAGATGAAAGATGAAACAATGCGGAAAGATGAAAGATGAAACAATGCGGAAAGATGAAAGATGAAACAATGCGGAAAGATGAAAGATGAAACAATGCGGAAAGATGAAAGATGAAACAATGCGGAAAGATGAAAGATGAAAGAATGCGGAAGATGAAAGATGAAACAATGCGGAAAGATGAAACAATGCGGAAAGATGAAACAATGCGGAAAGATGAAACAATGCGGAAAGATGAAACAATGCGGAAAGATGAAACAATGCGGAAAGATGAAAGATGAAACAATGCGGAAAGATGAAAGATGAAACAATGCGGAAAGATGAAAGATGAAACAATGCGGAAAGATGAAAGATGCAACAATGCGGAAAGATGAAAGATGAAACAATGCGGAAAGATGAAAGATGAAACAATGCGGAAAGATGAAAGATGAAACAATGCGGAAAGATGAAAGATGAAAGAATGCGGAAAGATGAAAGATGAAACAATGCGGAAAGATGAAAGATGAAACAATTCGGAAAGATGAAAGATGAAACAATGCGGAAAGATGAAAGATGAAACAATGCGGAAAGATGAAAGATGAAACAATGCGGAAAGATGAAAGATGAAAGAATGCGGAAGATGAAAGATGAAACAATGCGGAAAGATGAAAGATGAAACAATGCGGAAAGATGAAAGATGAAACAATGCGGAAAGATGAAAGATGAAACAATGCGGAAAGATGAAAGATGAAACAATGCGGAAAGATGAAAGATGAAACAATGCGGAAAGATGAAAGATGAAACAATGCGGAAAGATGAAAGATGAAACAATGCGGAAAGATGAAAGATGAAACAATGCGGAAAGATGAAAGATGAAAGAATGCGGAAAGATGAAAGATGAAAGAATGCGGAAAGATGAAAGATGAAACAATGCGGAAAGATGAAACAATGCGGAAAGATGAAACAATGCGGAAAGATGAAACAATGCGGAAAGATGAAACAATGCGGAAAGATGAAACAATGCGGAAAGATGAAACAATGCGGAAAGATGAAACAATGCGGAAAGATGAAAGATGAAAAAATGCGGAAAGATGAAAGATGAAACAATGCGGAAAGATGAAAGATGAAAGAATGCGGAAAGATGAAAGATGAAAGAATGCGGAAAGATGAAACAATGCGGAAAGATGAAAGATGAAACAATGCGGAAAGATGAAAGATGAAACAATGCGGAAAGATGAAAGATGAAAGAATGCGGAAAGATGAAAGATGAAACAATGCGGAAAGATGAAAGATGAAACAATGCGGAAAGATGAAAGATGAAACAATGCGGAAAGATGAAAGATGAAAGAATGCGGAAAGCTGAAAGATGAAACAATGCGGAAAGATGAAAGATGAAACAATGCGGAAAGAAGAAAGATGAAACAATGCGGAAAGATGAAAGATGAAACAATGCGGAAAGATGAAACAATGCGGAAAGATGAAACAATGCGGAAAGATGAAACAATGCGGAATGATGAAACAATGCGGAAAGATGAAACAATGCGGAAAGATGAAACAATGCGGAAAGATGAAACAATGCGGAAAGATGAAACAATGCGGAAAGATGAAACAATGCGGAAAGATGAAACAATGCGGAAAGATGAAACAATGCGGAAAGATGAAAGATGAAAGAATGCGGAAGATGAAAGATGAAACAATGCGGAAAGATGAAAGATGAAACAATGCGGAAAGATGAAAGATGAAACAATGCGGAAAGATGAAACAATGCGGAAAGATGAAACAATGCGGAAAGATGAAACAATGCGGAAAGATGAAACAATGCGGGAAGATGAAACAATGCGGAAAGATGAAACAATGCGGAAAGATGAAACAATGCGGAAAGATGAAACAATGCGGAAAGATGAAACAATGCGGAAGGATGAAACAATGCGGAAAGATGAAAGATGAAACAATGCGGAAAGATGAAAGATGAAAAAATGCGGAAAGATGAAAGATGAAACAATGCGGAAAGATGAAAGATGAAAGAATGCGGAAGATGAAAGATGAAACAAAGCGGAAAGATGAAAGATGAAACAATGCGGAAAGATGAAAGATGAAACAATGCGGAAAGATGAAAGATGAAAGAATGCGGAAGATGAAAGATGAAACAATGCGGAAAGATGAAAGATGAAACAATGCGGAAAGATGAAAGATGAAACAATGCGGAAAGATGAAAGATGAAAAAATGCGGAAAGATGAAAGATGAAACAATGCGGAAAGATGAAAGATGAAAGAATGCGGAAAGATGAAAGATGAAAGAACGCGGAAAGATGAAAGATGAAACAATGCGGAAAGATGAAACAATGCGGAAAGATGAAACAATGCGGAAAGATGAAACAATGCGGAAAGATGAAACAATGCGGAAAGATGAAACAATGCGGAAAGATGAAACAATGCGGAAAGATGAAAGATGAAAAAATGCGGAAAGATGAAAGATGAAACAATGCGGAAAGATGAAAGATGAAAGAATGCGGAAGATGAAAGATGAAACAATGCGGAAAGATGAAACAATGCGGAAAGATGAAAGATGAAACAATGCGGAAAGATGAAAGATGAAACAATGCGGAAAGATGAAAGATGAAAGAATGCGGAAAGATGAAAGATGAAACAATGCGGAAAGATGAAAGATGAAACAATGCGGAAAGATGAAAGATGAAACAATGCGGAAAGATGAAAGATGAAAGAATGCGGAAAGCTGAAAGTTGAAACAATGCGGAAAGATGAAAGATGAAACAATGCGGAAAGAAGAAAGATGAAACAATGCGGAAAGATGAAAGATGAAACAATGCGGAAAGATGAAACAATGCGGAAAGATGAAACAATGCGGAAAGATGAAATAATGCGGAATGATGAAACAATGCGGAAAGATGAAACAATGCGGAAAGATGAAACAATGCGGAAAGATGAAACAATGCGGAAAGATGAAAGATGAAACAATGCGGAAAGATGAAAGATGAAAAAATGCGGAAAGATGAAAGATGAAACAATGCGGAAAGATGAAAGATGAAAGAATGCGGAAGATCAAAGATGAAACAATGCGGAAAGATGAAAGATGAAACAATGCGGAAAGATGAAAGATGAAAGAATGCGGAAAGATGAAAGATGAAACAATGCGGAAAGATGAAAGATGAAACAATGCGGAAAGATGAAAGATGAAACAATGCGGAAAGATGAAAGATGAAAAAATGCGGAAACATGAAAGATGAAAGATGAAAGATGAAAGATGAAACAATGCGGAAAGATGAAAGATGAAACAATGCGGAAAGATGAAAGATGAAACAATGCGGAAAGATGAAAGATGAAAGAATGCGGAAAGATGAAAGATGAAACAATGCGGAAAGATGAAAGATGAAACAATGCGGAAAGATGAAAGATGAAACAATGCGGAAAGATGAAACAATGCGGAAAGATGAAACAATGCGGAAAGATGAAACAATGCGGAAAGTTGAAACAATGCGGGAAGATGAAACAATGCGGAAAGATGAAACAATGCGGAAAGATGAAACAATGCGGAAAGATGAAACAATGCGGAAAGATGAAACAATGCGGAAAGATGAAACAATGCGGAAAGATGAAAGAAGAAACAATGCGGAAAGATGAAAGATGAAAAAATGCGGAAAGATGAAAGATGAAACAATGCGGAAAGATGAAAGATGAAAAAATGCGGAAAGATGAAAGATGAAACAATGCGGAAAGATGAAAGATGAAAGAATGCGGAAGATGAAAGATGAAACAATGCGGAAAGATGAAAGATGAAACAATGCGGAAAGATGAAAGATGAAACAATGCGGAAAGATGAAAGATGAAAGAATGCGGAAAGATGAAAGATGAAACAATGCGGAAAAATGAAACAATGCGGAAAGATGAAACAATGCGGAAAGATGAAACAATGCGGAAAGATGAAACAATGCGGAAAGATGAAACAATGCGGAAAGATGAAAGATGAAACAATGCGGAAAGATGAAAGATGAAACAATGCGGAAAGATGAAAGATGAAACAATGCGGAAAGAGGAAACAATGCGGAAAGATGAAACAATGCGGAAAGATGAAACAATGCGGAAAGATGAAACAATGCGGAAAGATGAAACAATGCGGAAAGATGAAAGATGAAACAATGCGGAAAGATGAAACAATGCGGAAAGATGAAACAATGCGGAAAGATGAAACAATGCGGAAAGATGAAACAATGCGGAAAGATGAAACAATGCGGAAAGATGAAACGATGCGGAAAGATGAAACAATGCGGAAAGATGAAACAATGCGGAAAGATGAAACAATGCGGAAAGATGAAACAATGCGGAAAGATGAAACAATGCGGAAAGATGAAACAATGCGGAAAGATGAAAGATGAAACAATGCGGAAAGATGAAAGATGAAAAAATGCGGAAAGATGAAAGATGAAACAATGCGGAAAGATGAAAGATGAAACAATGCGGAAAGATGAAACAATGCGGAAAGATGAAACAATGCGGAAAGATGAAACAATGCGGAAAGATGAAACAATGCGGAAAGATGAAACAATGCGGAAAGATGAAACAATGCGGAAAGATGAAACAATGCGGAAAGATGAAACAATGCGGAAAGATGAAACAATGCGGAAAGATGAAACAATGCGGAAAGATGAAACAATGCGGAAAGATGAAACAATGCGGAAAGATGAAACAATGCGGAAAGATGAAACAATGCGGAAAGATGAAACAATGCGGAAAGATGAAACAATGCGGAAAGATGAAACAATGCGGAAAGATGAAACAATGCGGAAAGATGAAACAATGCGGAAAGATGAAAGATGAAACAATGCGGAAAGATGAAAGATGAAAAAATGCGGAAAGATGAAAGATGAAACAATGCGGAAAGATGAAAGATGAAAAAATGCGGAAAGATGAAAGATGAAAGAATGCGGAAAGATGAAAGATGAAACAATGCGGAAAGATGAAAGATGAAAGAATGCGGAAAGATGAAAGATGAAACAATGCGGAAAGATGAAAGATGAAACAATGCGGAAAGATGAAACAATGCGGAAAGATGAAACAATGCGGAAAGATGAAAGATGAAACAATGCGGAAAGATGAAAGATGAAAAAATGCGGAAAGATGAAAGATGAAACAATGCGGAAAGATGAAAGATGAAAGAATGCGGAAAGATGAAAGATGAAACAATGCGGAAAGATGAAAGATGAAACATTGCGGAAAGATGAAAGATGTAACAATGCGGAAAGATGAAAGATGAAAGAATGCGGAAAGATGAAAGATGAAACAATGCGGCAAGATGAAAGATGAAACAATGCGGAAAGATGAAAGATGAAACAATGCGGAAAGATGAAACATGAAACAATGCGGAAAGATGAAAGATGAAACAATGCGGAAAGATGAAACAATGCGGAAAGATGAAACAATGCGGAAAGATGAAACAATGCGGAAAGATGAAACAATGTGGAAAGATGAAACAATGCGGAAAGATGAAACAATGCGGAAAGATGAAACAATGCGGAAAGATGAAACAATGCGGAAAGATGAAAGATGAAACAATGCGGAAAGATGAAAGATGAAAAAATGCGGAAAGATGAAAGATGAAACAATGCGGAAAGATGAAAGATGAAAAAATGCGGAAAGATGAAAGATGAAACAATGCGGAAAGATGAAAGATGAAAGAATGCGGAAGATGAAAGATGAAACAAAGCGGAAAGATGAAAGATGAAACAATGCGGAAAGATGAAAGATGAAACAATGCGGAAAGATGAAAGATGAAAGAATGCGGAAGATGAAAGATGAAACAATGCGGAAAGATGAAAGATGAAACAATGCGGAAAGATGAAAGATGAAACAATGCGGAAAGATGAAACAATGCGGAAAGATGAAACAATGCGGAAAGATGAAACAATGCGGAAAGATGAAACAATGCGGGAAGATGAAACAATGCGGAAAGATGAAACAATGCGGAAAGATGAAACAATGCGGAAAGATGAAACAATGCGGAAAGATGAAACAATGCGGAAGGATGAAACAATGCGGAAAGATGAAAGATGAAACAATGCGGAAAGATGAAAGATGAAAAAATGCGGAAAGATGAAAGATGAAACAATGCGGAAAGATGAAAGATGAAAGAATGCGGAAGATGAAAGATGAAACAAAGCGGAAAGATGAAAGATGAAACAATGCGGAAAGATGAAAGATGAAACAATGCGGAAAGATGAAAGATGAAAGAATGCGGAAGATGAAAGATGAAACAATGCGGAAAGATGAAAGATGAAACAATGCGGAAAGATGAAAGATGAAACAATGCGGAAAGATGAAACAATGCGGAAAGATGAAACAATGCGGAAAGATGAAACAATGCGGAAAGATGAAACAATGCGGGAAGATGAAACAATGCGGAAAGATGAAACAATGCGGAAAGATGAAACAATGCGGAAAGATGAAACAATGCGGAAAGATGAAACAATGCGGAAGGATGAAACAATGCGGAAAGATGAAAGATGAAACAATGCGGAAAGATGAAAGATGAAAAAATGCGGAAAGATGAAAGATGAAACAATGCGGAAAGATGAAAGATGAAAGAATGCGGAAGATGAAAGATGAAACAATGCGGAAAGATGAAAGATGAAACAATGCGGAAAGATGAAAGATGAAACAATGCGGAAAGATGAAAGATGAAAGAATGCGGAAAGATGAAAGATGAAACAATGCGGAAAGATGAAACAATGCGGAAAGATGAAAGATGAAACAATGCGGAAAGATGAAAGATGAAACAATGCGGAAAGATGAAAGATGAAACAATGCGGAAAGATGAAAGATGAAACAATGCGGACAGATGAAACAATGCGGAAAGATGAAACAATGCGGAAAGATGAAACAATGCGGAAAGATGAAACAATGCGGAAAGATGAAACAATGCGGAAAGATGAAACAATGCGGAAAGATGAAACAATGCGGAAAGATGAAAGATGAAACAATGCGGAAAGATGAAAGATGAAAAAATGCGGAAAGATGAAAGATGAAACAATGCGGAAAGATGAAAGATGAAAAAATGCGGAAAGATGAAAGATGAAACAATGCGGAAAGATGAAAGATGAAACAATGCGGAAAGATGAAAGATGAAAGAATGCGGAAAGATGAAAGATGAAACAATGCGGAAAGATGAAAGATGAAACAATGCGGAAAGATGAAAGATGAAACAATGCGGAAAGATGAAAGATGAAAGAATGTGGAAAGATGAAAGATGAAACAATGCGGAAAGATGAAACAATTCGGAAAGATGAAACAATGCGGAAAGATGAAACAATGCGGAAAGATGAAACAATGCGGAAAGATGAAAAAATGCGGAAAGATGAAACAATGCGGAAAGATGAAAGATGAAACAATGCGGAAAGATGAAAGATGAAAAAATGCGGAAAGATGAAAGATGAAACAATGCGGAAAGATGAAAGATGAAAGAATGCGGAAGATGAAAGATGAAACAATGCGGAAAGATGAAACAATGCGGAAAGATGAAAGATGAAACAATGCGGAAAGATGAAAGATGAAAGAATGCGGAAAGATGAAAGATGAAACAATGCGGAAAGATGAAAGATGAAAGAATGCGGAAAGATGAAAGATGAAACAATGCGGAAAGATGAAAGATGAAACAATGCGGAAAGATGAAAGAATGCGGAAAGATGAAAGATGAAACAATGCGGAAAGATGAAACAATGCGGAAAGATGAAAGATGAAAAAATGCGGAAAGATGACAGATGAAACAATGCGGAAAGATGAAAGATGAAAGAATGCGGAACATGAAAGATGAAACAATGCGGAAAGATGAAACAATGCGGAAAGATGAAAGATGAAACAATGCGGAAAGATGAAAGATGAAACAATGCGGAAAGATGAAAGATGAAAGAATGCGGAAAGATGAAAGACGAAACAATGCGGAAAGATGAAAGATGAAACATTGCGGAAAGATGAAAGATGAAACAATGCGGAAAGATGAAAGATGAAAGTATGCGGAAAGATGAAAGCTGAAATAATGCGGAAAGATGAAAGATGAAAGAATGCGGAAAGATGAAAGATGAAAAAATGCGGAAAGATGAAAGATGAAACAATGCGGAAAAATGAAACAATGCGGAAAGATGAAAGATGAAAAAATGCGGAAAGATGAAAGATGAAACAATGCGGAAAGATGAAAGATGAAAGAATGCGGAAGATGAAAGATGAAATAATGCGGAAAGATAAAACAATGCGGAAAGATGAAAGATGAAACAATGCGGAAAGATGAAACAATGCGGAAAGATGAAACAATGCGGAAAGATGAAACAATGCGGAATGATGAAAAAATGCGGAAAGATGAAACAATGCGGAAAGATGAAACAATGCGGAAAGATGAAACAATGCGGAAAGATGAAACAATGCGGAAAGATGAAACAATGCGGAAAGATGAAACAATGCGGAAAGATGAAAGATGAAACAATGCGGAAAGATGAAAGATGAAAAAATGCGGAAAGATGAAAGATGAAACAATGCGGAAAGATGAAAGATGAAAGAATGCGGAAGATCAAAGATGAAACAATGCGGAAAGATGAAAGATGAAACAATGCGGAAAGATGAAAGATGAAAGAATGCGGAAAGATGAAAGATGAAACAATGCGGAAAGATGAAAGATGAAACAATGCGGAAAGATGAAAGATGAAACAATGCGGAAAGATGAAAGATGAAACAATGCGGAAAGATGAAAGATGAAACAATGCGGAAAGATGAAAGATGAAAAAATGCGGAAACATGAAAGATGAAAGAATGCGGAAAGATGAAAGATGAAACAATGCGGAAAGATGAAAGATGAAACAATGCGGAAAGATGAAAGATGAAAGAATGCGGAAAGATGAAAGATGAAACAATGCGGAAAGATGAAAGATGAAACAATGCGGAAAGATGA
Source organism: Gastracanthus pulcherrimus (assembly GCA_949152435.1). NCBI lineage: Eukaryota > Metazoa > Arthropoda > Insecta > Hymenoptera > Pteromalidae > Gastracanthus > Gastracanthus pulcherrimus. The sequence continues at coordinate 376,609 of CASCKD010000009.1, read as the reverse complement.
AAGATGAAACAATGCGGAAAGATGAAACAATGCGGAAAGATGAAACAATGCGGAAAGATGAAACAATGCGGAAAGTTGAAACAATGCGGGAAGATGAAACAATGCGGAAAGATGAAACAATGCGGAAAGATGAAACAATGCGGAAAGATGAAACAATGCGGAAAGATGAAACAATGCGGAAAGATGAAACAATGCGGAAAGATGAAAGAAGAAACAATGCGGAAAGATGAAAGATGAAAAAATGCGGAAAGATGAAAGATGAAACAATGCGGAAAGATGAAAGATGAAAAAATGCGGAAAGATGAAAGATGAAACAATGCGGAAAGATGAAAGATGAAAGAATGCGGAAGATGGAAGATGAAACAATGCGGAAAGATGAAAGATGAAACAATGCGGAAAGATGAAAGATGAAACAATGCGGAAAGATGAAAGATGAAAGAATGCGGAAAGATGAAAGATGAAACAATGCGGAAAAATGAAACAATGCGGAAAGATGAAACAATGCGGAAAGATGAAACAATGCGGAAAGATGAAACAATGCGGAAAGATGAAACAATGCGGAAAGATGAAAGATGAAACAATGCGGAAAGATGAAAGATGAAACAATGCGGAAAGATGAAAGATGAAACAATGCGGAAAGAGGAAACAATGCGGAAAGATGAAACAATGCGGAAAGATGAAACAATGCGGAAAGATGAAACAATGCGGAAAGATGAAACAATGCGGAAAGATGAAACAATGCGGAAAGATGAAACAATGCGGAAAGATGAAAGATGAAACAATGCGGAAAGATGAAACAATGCGGAAAGATGAAACAATGCGGAAAGATGAAACAATGCGGAAAGATGAAACAATGCGGAAAGATGAAACAATGCGGAAAGATGAAACGATGCGGAAAGATGAAACAATGCGGAAAGATGAAACAATGCGGAAAGATGAAACAATGCGGAAAGATGAAAGATGAAACAATGCGGAAAGATGAAAGATGAAAAAATGCGGAAAGATGAAAGATGAAACAATGCGGAAAGATGAAAGATGAAACAATGCGGAAAGATGAAACAATGCGGAAAGATGAAACAATGCGGAAAGATGAAACAATGCGGAAAGATGAAACAATGCGGAAAGATGAAACAATGCGGAAAGATGAAACAATGCGGAAAGATGAAACAATGCGGAAAGATGAAACAATGCGGAAAGATGAAACAATGCGGAAAGATGAAACAATGCGGAAAGATGAAACAATGCGGAAAGATGAAACAATGCGGAAAGATGAAACAATGCGGAAAGATGAAACAATGCGGAAAGATGAAACAATGCGGAAAGATGAAACAATGCGGAAAGATGAAACAATGCGGAAAGATGAAACAATGCGGAAAGATGAAACAATGCGGAAAGATGAAAGATGAAACAATGCGGAAAGATGAAAGATGAAAAAATGCGGAAAGATGAAAGATGAAACAATGCGGAAAGATGAAAGATGAAAAAATGCGGAAAGATGAAAGATGAAAGAATGCGGAAAGATGAAAGATGAAACAATGCGGAAAGATGAAAGATGAAAGAATGCGGAAAGATGAAAGATGAAACAATGCGGAAAGATGAAAGATGAAACAATGCGGAAAGATGAAACAATGCGGAAAGATGAAACAATGCGGAAAGATGAAAGATGAAACAATGCGGAAAGATGAAAGATGAAAAAATGCGGAAAGATGAAAGATGAAACAATGCGGAAAGATGAAAGATGAAAGAATGCGGAAAGATGAAAGATGAAACAATGCGGAAAGATGAAAGATGAAACATTGCGGAAAGATGAAATATGTAACAATGCGGAAAGATGAAAGATGAAAGAATGCGGAAAGATGAAACAATGCGGCAAGATGAAAGATGAAACAATGCGGAAAGATGAAAGATGAAACAATGCGGAAAGATGAAACATGAAACAATGCGGAAAGATGAAAGATGAAACAATGCGGAAAGATGAAACAATGCGGAAAGATGAAACAATGCGGAAAGATGAAACAATGCGGAAAGATGAAACAATGCGGAAAGATGAAACAATGCGGAAAGATGAAACAATGCGGAAAGATGAAACAATGCGGAAAGATGAAAGATGAAACAATGCGGAAAGATGAAAGATGAAAAAATGCGGAAAGATGAAAGATGAAACAATGCGGAAAGATGAAAGATGAAAAAATGCGGAAAGATGAAAGATGAAACAATGCGGAAAGATGAAAGATGAAAGAATGCGGAAGATGAAAGATGAAACAAAGCGGAAAGATGAAAGATGAAACAATGCGGAAAGATGAAAGATGAAACAATGCGGAAAGATGAAAGATGAAAGAATGCGGAAGATGAAAGATGAAACAATGCGGAAAGATGAAAGATGAAACAATGCGGAAAGATGAAAGATGAAACAATGCGGAAAGATGAAACAATGCGGAAAGATGAAACAATGCGGAAAGATGAAACAATGCGGAAAGATGAAACAATGCGGGAAGATGAAACAATGCGGAAAGATGAAACAATGCGGAAAGATGAAACAATGCGGAAAGATGAAACAATGCGGAAAGATGAAACAATGCGGAAGGATGAAACAATGCGGAAAGATGAAAGATGAAACAATGCGGAAAGATGAAAGATGAAAAAATGCGGAAAGATGAAAGATGAAACAATGCGGAAAGATGAAAGATGAAAGAATGCGGAAGATGAAAGATGAAACAATGCGGAAAGATGAAAGATGAAACAATGCGGAAAGATGAAAGATAAAACAATGCGGAAAGATGAAAGATGAAAGAATGCGGAAAGATGAAAGATGAAACAATGCGGAAAGATGAAACAATGCGGAAAGATGAAAGATGAAACAATGCGGAAAGATGAAAGATGAAACAATGCGGAAAGATGAAAGATGAAACAATGCGGAAAGATGAAAGATGAAACAATGCGGAAAGATGAAAGATGAAACAATGCGGACAGATGAAACAATGCGGAAAGATGAAACAATGCGGAAAGATGAAACAATGCGGAAAGATGAAACAATGCGGAAAGATGAAACAATGCGGAAAGATGAAACAATGCGGAAAGATGAAACAATGCGGAAAGATGAAAGATGAAACAATGCGGAAAGATGAAAGATGAAAAAATGCGGAAAGATGAAAGATGAAACAATGCGGAAAGATGAAAGATGAAAAAATGCGGAAAGATGAAAGATGAAACAATGCGGAAAGATGAAAGATGAAACAATGCGGAAAGATGAAAGATGAAAGAATGCGGAAAGATGAAAGATGAAACAATGCGGAAAGATGAAAGATGAAACAATGCGGAAAGATGAAAGATGAAACAATGCGGAAAGATGAAAGATGAAAGAATGTGGAAAGATGAAAGATGAAACAATGCGGAAAGATGAAACAATTCGGAAAGATGAAACAATGCGGAAAGATGAAACAATGCGGAAAGATGAAACAATGCGGAAAGATGAAAAAATGCGGAAAGATGAAACAATGCGGAAAGATGAAAGATGAAACAATGCGGAAAGATGAAAGATGAAAAAATGCGGAAAGATGAAAGATGAAACAATGCGGAAAGATGAAAGATGAAAGAATGCGGAAGATGAAAGATGAAACAATGCGGAAAGATGAAACCATGCGGAAAGATGAAAGATGAAACAATGCGGAAAGATGAAAGATGAAAGAATGCGGAAAGATGAAAGATGAAACAATGCGGAAAGATGAAAGATGAAAGAATGCGGAAAGATGAAAGATGAAACAATGCGGAAAGATGAAAGATGAAACAATGCGGAAAGATGAAAGAATGCGGAAAGATGAAAGATGAAACAATGCGGAAAGATGAAACAATGCGGAAAGATGAAAGATGAAAAAATGCGGAAAGATGACAGATGAAACAATGCGGAAAGATGAAAGATGAAAGAATGCGGAACATGAAAGATGAAACAATGCGGAAAGATGAAACAATGCGGAAAGATGAAAGATGAAACAATGCGGAAAGATGAAAGATGAAACAATGCGGAAAGATGAAAGATGAAAGAATGCGGAAAGATGAAAGACGAAACAATGCGGAAAGATGAAAGATGAAACATTGCGGAAAGATGAAAGATGAAACAATGCGGAAAGATGAAAGATGAAAGTATGCGGAAAGATGAAAGCTGAAATAATGCGGAAAGATGAAAGATGAAAGAATGCGGAAAGATGAAAGATGAAAAAATGCGGAAAGATGAAAGATGAAACAATGCGGAAAAATGAAACAATGCGGAAAGATGAAAGATGAAAAAATGCGGAAAGATGAAAGATGAAACAATGCGGAAAGATGAAAGATGAAAGAATGCGGAAGATGAAAGATGAAATAATGCGGAAAGATAAAACAATGCGGAAAGATGAAAGATGAAACAATGCGGAAAGATGAAAGATGAAACAATGCGGAAAGATGAAAGATGAAACAATGCGGAAAGATGAAAGATGAAAGAATGCGGAAAGATGAAAGATGAAACAATGCGGAAAGATGAAAGATGAAACAATGCGGAAAGATGAAAGATGAAACAATGCGGAAAGATGAAAGATGAAAGAATGCGGAAAGATGAAAGATGAAACAATGCGGAAAGATGAAAGATGAAACAATGCGGAAAGATGAAAGATGAAAGAATGCGGAAAGATGAAAGATGAAAAAATGCGGAAAGATGAAAGATGAAACAATGCGGAAAGATGAAAGATGAAAGAATGCGGAAAGATGAAAGATGAAACAATGCGGAAAGATGAAAGATGAAACAATACGGAAAGATGAAAGATGAAAGAATGCGGAAAGATGAAAGATGAAACAATGCGGAAAGATGAAAGATGAAACAATGCGGAAAGATGAAACAATGCGGAAAGATGAAACATTGAGGAAAGATGACAGATGAAAAAATGCGGAAAGATGAAAGATGAAACAATGCGGAAAGATGAAAGATGAAAGAATGCGGAAGATGAAAGATGAAACAATGCGGAAAGATGAAACAATGCGGAAAGATGAAAGATGAAACAATGCGGAAAGATGAAAGATGAAACAATGCGGAAAGATGAAAGATGAAACAATGCGGAAAGATGAAAGATGAAACAATGCGGAAAGATGAAAGATGAAACAATGCGGAAAGATGAAAGATGAAACAATGCGGAAAGATGAAAGATGAAACAATGCGGAAAGATGAAAGGTGAAACAATGCGGAAAGATGAAAGATGAAAGAATGCGGAAAGATGAAAGATGAAACAATGCGGAAAGATGAAAGATGAAACAATTCGGAAAGATGAAAGATGAAACAATGCGGAAAGATGAAAGATGAAACAATGCGGAAAGATGAAAGATGAAACAATGCGGAAAGATGAAAGATGAAAGAATGCGGAAGATGAAAGATGAAACAATGCGGAAAGATGAAAGATGAAACAATGCGGAAAGATGAAAGATGAAACAATGCGGAAAGATGAAAGATGAAACAATGCGGAAAGATGAAAGATGAAAGAATGCGGAAAGATGAAAGATGAAAGAATGCGGAAAGATGAAAGATGAAAGAATGCGGAAAGATGAAAGATGAAACAATGCGGAAAGATGAAACAATGCGGAAAGATGAAACAATGCGGAAAGATGAAACAATGCGGAAAGATGAAACAATGCGGAAAGATGAAACAATGCGGAAAGATGAAAGATGAAAAAATGCGGAAAGATGAAAGATGAAACAATGCGGAAAGATGAAAGATGAAAGAATGCGGAAGATGAAAGATGAAACAATGCGGAAAGATGAAACAATGCGGAAAGATGAAACAATGCGGAAAGATGAAAGATGAAACAATGCGGAAAGATGAAAGATGAAACAATGCGGAAAGATGAAAGATGAAAGAATGCGGAAAGATGAAAGATGAAACAATGCGGAAAGATGAAAGATGAAACAATGCGGAAAGATGAAAGATGAAACAATGCGGAAAGATGAAAGATGAAACAATGCGGAAAGATGAAACAATGCGGAAAGATGAAACAATGCGGAATGATGAAACAATGCGGAAAGATGAAACAATGCGGAAAGATGAAACAATGCGGAAAGATGAAACAATGCGGAAAGATGAAACAATGCGGAAAGATGAAACAATGCGGAAAGATGAAACAATGCGGAAAGATGAAACAATGCGGAAAGATGAAACAATGCGGAAAGATGAAACAATGCGGAAAGATGAAACAATGCGGAAAGATGAAACAATGCGGAAAGATGAAACAATGCGGAAAGATGAAACAATGCGGAAAGATGAAACAATGCGGAAAGATGAAAGATGAAACAATGCGGATAGATGAAAGATGAAAAAATGCGGAAAGATGAAAGATGAAACAATGCGGAAAGATGAAAGATGAAAGAATGCGGAAGATCAAAGATGAAACAATGCGGAAAGATGAAAGATGAAACAATGCGGAAAGATGAAAGATGAAAGAATGCGGAAAGATGAAAGATGAAACAATGCGGAAAGATGAAAGATGAAACAATGCGGAAAGATGAAAGATGAAACAATGCGGAAAGATGAAAGATGAAAAAATGCGGAAACATGAAAGATGAAAGAATGCGGAAAGATGAAAGATGAAAGAATGCGGAAGATCAAAGATGAAACAATGCGGAAAGATGAAAGATGAAACAATGCGGAAAGATGAAAGATGAAAGAATGCGGAAAGATGAAAGATGAAACAATGCGGAAAGATGAAAGATTAAACAATGCGGAAAGATGAAAGATGAAACAATGCGGAAAGATGAAAGATGAAAAAATGCGGAAACATGAAAGATGAAAGAATGCGGAAAGATGAAAGATGAAACAATGCGGAAAGATGAAAGATGAAACAATGCGGAAAGATGAAAGATGAAAGAATGCGGAAAGATGAAAGATGAAACAATGCGGAAAGATGAAAGATGAAAGAATGCGGAAAGATGAAAGATGAAACAATGCGGAAAGATGAAAGATGAAAGAATGCGGAAGATGAAAGATGAAACAATGCGGAAAGATGAAACAATGCGGAAAGATGAAACAATGCGGAAAGATGAAAGATGAAACAATGCGGAAAGATGAAAGATGAAAGAATGCGGAAAGATGAAAGATGAAACAATGCGGAAAGATGAAAGATGAAACAATGCGGAAAGATGAAAGATGAAACAATGCGGAAAGATGAAAGATGAAAGAATGCGGAAAGATGAAAGATGAAACAATGCGGAAAGATGAAAGATGAAACAATGCGGAAAGATGAAACAATGCGGAAAGATGAAAGATGAAACAATGCTGAAAGATGAAAGATGAAAAAATGCGGAAAGATGAAAGATGAAACAATGCGGAAAGATGAAAGATGAAAGAATGCGGAAAGATGAAAGATGAAACAATGCGGAAAGATGAAAGATGAAACATTGCGGAAAGATGAAAGATGTAACAATGCGGAAAGATGAAAGATGAAAGAATGCGGAAAGATGAAAGATGAAACAATGCGGAAAGATGAAAGATGAAACAATGCGGAAAGATGAAAGATGAAACAATGCGGAAAGATGAAACATGAAACAATGCGGAAAGATGAAAGATGAAACAATGCGGAAAGATGAAACAATGCGGAAAGATGAAACAATGCGGAAAGATGAAACAATGCGGAAAGATGAAACAATGCGGAAAGATGAAAGATGAAACAATGCGGAAAGATGAAAGATGAAAAAATGCGGAAAGATGAAAGATGAAACAATGCGGAAAGATGAAAGATGAAAAAATGCGGAAAGATGAAAGATGAAACAATGCGGAAAGATGAAAGATGAAAGAATGCGGAAGATGAAAGATGAAACAAAGCGGAAAGATGAAAGATGAAACAATGCGGAAAGATGAAAGATGAAACAATGCGGAAAGATGAAAGATGAAAGAATGCGGAAGATGAAAGATGAAACAATGCGGAAAGATGAAAGATGAAACAATGCGGAAAGATGAAAGATGAAACAATGCGGAAAGATGAAACAATGCGGAAAGATGAAACAATGCGGAAAGATGAAACAATGCGGAAAGATGAAACAATGCGGGAAGATGAAAGATGAAACAATGCGGAAAGATGAAAGATGAAAGAATGCGGAAAGAATGAAAGATGAAACAATGCGGAAAGATGAAAGATGAAACATTGCGGAAAGATGAAAGATGAAACAATGCGGAAAGATGAAAGATGAAAGAATGCGGAAGATGAAAGATGAAACAATGCGGAAAGATGAAAGATGAAACAATGCGGAAAGATGAAAGATGAAAGAATGCGGAAGATGAAAGATGAAACAATGCGGAAAGATGAAAGATGAAACAATTCGGAAAGATGAAACAATGCGGAAAGATGAAACAATGCGGAAAGATGAAACAATGCGGAAAGATGAAAGATGAAAGAATGCGGAAAGATGAAAGATGAAAGAATGCGGAAAGATGAAAGATGAAAAAATGCGGAAAGATGAAAGATGAAACAATGCGGAAAGATGAAAGATGAAACAATGCGGAAAGATGAAAGATGAAAGAATGCGGAAAGATGAAAGATGAAACAATGCGGAAAGATGAAAGATGAAACAATGCGGAAAGATGAAACAATGCGGAAAGATGAAACATTGAGGAAAGATGACAGATGAAAGAATGCGGAAAGATGAAAGATGAAACAATGCGGAAAGATGAAAGATGAAAGAATGCGGAAGATGAAAGATGAAACAATGCGGAAAGATGAAACAATGCGGAAAGATGAAACAATGCGGAAAGATGAAACAATGCGGAAAGATGAAAGATGAAACAATGCGGAAAGATGAAAGATGAAACAATGCGGAAAGATGAAAGATGAAACAATGCGGAAAGATGAAAGATGAAACAATGCGGAAAGATGAAAGATGAAACAATGCGGAAAGATGAAAGATGAAACAATGCGGAAAGATGAAAGATGAAACAATGCGGAAAGATGAAAGATGAAAGAATGCGGAAAGATGAAAGATGAAACAATGCGGAAAGATGAAAGATGAAACAATTCGGAAAGATGAAAGATGAAACAATGCGGAAAGATGAAAGATGAAACAATGCGGAAAGATGAAAGATGAAACAATGCGGAAAGATGAAAGATGAAAGAATGCGGAAGATGAAAGATGAAACAATGCGGAAAGATGAAAGATGAAACAATGCGGAAAGATGAAAGATGAAACAATGCGGTAAGATGAAAGATGAAACAATGCGGAAAGATGAAAGATGAAACAATGCGGAAAGATGAAAGATGAAAGAATGCGGAAAGATGAAAGATGAAACAATGCGGAAAGATGAAAGATGAAACAATGCGGAAAGATGAAAGATGAAACAATGCGGAAAGATGAAAGATGAAAGAATGCGGAAAGATGAAAGATGAAAGAATGCGGAAAGATGAAAGATGAAACAATGCGGAAAGATGAAACAATGCGGAAAGATGAAACAATGCGGAAAGATGAAACAATGCGGAAAGATGAAAGATGAAAAAATGCGGAAAGATGAAAGATGAAACAATGCGGAAAGATGAAAGATGAAAGAATGCGGAAGATGAAAGATGAAACAATGCGGAAAGATGAAACAATGCGGAAAGATGAAAGATGAAACAATGCGGAAAGATGAAAGATGAAACAATGCGGAAAGATGAAAGATGAAAGAATGCGGAAAGATGAAAGATGAAACAATGCGGAAAGATGAAAGATGAAACAATGCGGAAAGATGAAAGATGAAACAATGCGGAAAGATGAAAGATGAAAGAATGCGGAAAGATGAAAGATGAAACAATGCGGAAAGATGAAAGATGAAACAATGCGGAAAGAAGAAAGATGAAACAATGCGGAAAGATGAAAGATGAAACAATGCGGAAAGATGAAAGATGAAACAATGCGGAAAGATGAAACAATGCGGAAAGATGAAACAATGCGGAATGATGAAACAATGCGGAAAGATGAAACAATGCGGAAAGATGAAACAATGCGGAAAGATGAAACAATGCGGAAAGATGAAACAATGCGGAAAGATGAAACAATGCGGAAAGATGAAACAATGCGGAAAGATGAAACAATGCGGAAAGATGAAAGATGAAACAATGCGGAAAGATGAAAGATGAAAAAATGCGGAAAGATGAAAGATGAAACAATGCGGAAAGATGAAAGATGAAAGAATGCGGAAGATCAAAGATGAAACAATGCGGAAAGATGAAAGATGAAACAATGCGGAAGATCAAAGATGAAACAATGCGGAAAGATGAAAGATGAAACAATGCGGAAAGATGAAAGATGAAAGAATGCGGAAAGATGAAAGATGAAACAATGCGGAAAGATGAAAGATGAAACAATGCGGAAAGATGAAAGATGAAACAATGCGGAAAGATGAAAGATGAAAAAATGCGGAAACATGAAAGATGAAAGAATGCGGAAAGATGAAAGATGAAAGAATGCGGAAGATCAAAGATGAAACAATGCGGAAAGATGAAAGATGAAACAATGCGGAAAGATGAAAGATGAAAGAATGCGGAAAGATGAAAGATGAAACAATGCGGAAAGATTAAAGATGAAACAATGCGGAAAGATGAAAGATGAAACAATGCGGAAAGATGAAAGATGAAACAATGCGGAAAGATGAAAGATGAAACAATGCGGAAAGATGAAAGATGAAACAATGCGGAAAGATGAAAGATGAAACAATGCGGAAAGATGAAAGATGAAAGAATGCGGAAAGATGAAAGATGAAACAATGCGGAAAGATGAAAGATGAAAGAATGCGGAAAGATGAAAGATGAAACAATGCGGAAAGATGAAAGATGAAAGAATGCGGAAGATGAAAGATGAAACAATGCGGAAAGATGAAACAATGCGGAAAGATGAAACAATGCGGAAAGATGAAACAATGCGGAAAGATGAAACAATGCGGAAAGATGAAACAATGCGGAAAGATGAAACAATGCGGAAAGATGAAACAATGCGGAAAGATGAAACAATGCGGAAAGATGAAAGATGAAACAATGCGGAAAGATGAAAGATGAAAAAATGCGGAAAGATGAAAGATGAAACAATGCGGAAAGATGAAAGATGAAAGAATGCGGAAGATCAAAGATGAAACAATGCGGAAAGATGAAAGATGAAACAATGCGGAAGATCAAAGATGAAACAATGCGGAAAGATGAAAGATGAAACAATGCGGAAAGATGAAAGATGAAAGAATGCGGAAAGATGAAAGATGAAACAATGCGGAAAGATGAAAGATGAAACAATGCGGAAAGATGAAAGATGAAACAATGCGGAAAGATGAAAGATGAAAAAATGCGGAAAGATGAAAGATGAAACAATGCGGAAAGATGAAAGATGAAAGAATGCGGAAAGATGAAAGATGAAACAATGCGGAAAGATGAAAGATGAAACAATGCTGAAAGATGAAAGATGAAACAATGCGGAAAGATGAAAGATGAAAGAATGCGGAAAGATGAAAGATGAAACAATGCGGAAAGATGAAAGATGAAAGAATGCGGAAAGATGAAAGATGAAACAATGCGGAAAGATGAAAGATGAAAAAATGCGGAAAGATGAAAGATGAAACAATGCGGAAAGATGAAAGATGAAAGAATGCGGAAGATGAAAGATGAAACAATGCGGAAAGATGAAACAATGCGGAAAGATGAAAGATGAAACAATGCGGAAAGATGAAAGATGAAAGAATGCGGAAAGATGAAAGATGAAACAATGCGGAAAGATGAAAGATGAAACATTGCGGAATGATGAAAGATGAAACAATGCGGAAAAATGAAAGATGAAAGAATGCGGAAAGATGAAAGATGAAACAATGCGGAAAGATGAAAGATGAAACAATGCGGAAAGATGAAAGATGAAACAATGCGGAAAGATGAAAGATGAAATAATGCGGAAAGATGAAAGATGAAACAATGCGGAAAGATGAAACAATGCGGAAAGATGAAACAATGCGGAAAGATGAAAGATGAAAGAATGCGGAAAGATGAAAGATGAAACAATGCGGAAAGATGAAAGATGAAACAATGCGGAAAGATGAAAGATGAAAGAATGCGGAAAGATGAAAGATGAAACATTGCGGAAAGATGAAAGATGAAACAATGCGGAAAGATGAAAGAATGTGGAAAGATGAAAGATGAAAGAATGCGGAAAGATGAAAGATGAAACAATGCGGAAAGATGAAAGATGAAACAATGCGGAAAGATGAAAGATGAAACAATGCGGAAAGATGAAAGATGAAAGAATGCGGAAAGATGAAAGATGAAAGAATGCGGAAAGATGAAAGATGAAACAATGCGGAAAGATGAAAGATGAAACAATGCGGAAAGATGAAAGATGAAAGAATGCGGAAGATGAAAGATGAAACAATGCGGAAAGATGAAAGATGAAACAATGCGGAAAGATGAAAGATGAAACAATGCGGAAAGATGAAAGATGAAACAATGCGGAAAGATGAAAGATGAAACAATGCGGAAAGATGAAAGATGAAACAATGCGGAAAGATGAAAGATGAAACAATGCGGAAAGATGAAAGATGAAAAAATGCGGAAAGATGAAAGATGAAACAATGCGGAAAGATGAAAGATGAAACAATGCGGAAAGATGAAACAATGCGGAAAGATGAAAGATGAAACAATGCGGAAAGATGAAACAATGCGGAAAGATGAAACAATGCGGAAAGATGAAAGAATGCGGAAAGATGAAAGATGAAACAATGCGGAAAGATGAAAGATGAAAGAATGCGGAAGATGAAAGATGAAACAATGCGGAAAGATGAAAGATGAAACAATGCGGAAAGATGAAAGATGAAACAATGCGGAAAGATGAAAGATGAAACAATGCGGAAAGATGAAAGATGAAACAATGCGGAAAGATGAAAGATGAAACAATGCGGAAAGATGAAAGATGAAACAATGCGGAAAGATGAAAGATGAAACAATGCGGAAAGATGATAGATGAAACAATGCGGAAAGATGAAACAATGCGGAAAGATGAAACAATGCGGAAAGATGAAACAATGCGGAAAGATGAAACAATGCGGAAAGATGAAACAATGCGGAAAGATGAAACAATGCGGAAAGATGAAACAATGCGGAAAGATGAAACAATGCGGAAAGATGAAACAATGCGGAAAGATGAAACAATGCGGAAAGATGAAACAATGCGGAAAGATGAAACAATGCGGAAAGATGAAACAATGCGGAAAGATGAAACAATGCGGAAAGATGAAACAATGCGGAAAGATGAAACAATGCGGAAAGATGAAACAATGCGGAAAGATGAAACAATGCGGAAAGATGAAAGATGAAACAATGCGGAAAGATGAAAGATGAAAAAATGCGGAAAGATGAAAGATGAAACAATGCGGAAAGATGAAAGATGAAAGAATGCGGAAGATCAAAGATGAAACAATGCGGAAAGATGAAAGATGAAACAATGCGGAAAGATGAAAGATGAAAGAATGCGGAAAGATGAAAGATGAAACAATGCGGAAAGATGAAAGATGAAACAATGCGGAAAGATGAAAGATGAAACAATGCGGAAAGATGAAAGATGAAAAAATGCGGAAACATGAAAGATGAAAGAATGCGGAAAGATGAAAGATGAAAGAATGCGGAAGATCAAAGATGAAACAATGCGGAAAGATGAAAGATGAAACAATGCGGAAAGATGAAAGATGAAAGAATGCGGAAAGATGAAAGATGAAACAATGCGGAAAGATGAAAGATGAAACAATGCGGAAAGATGATAGATGAAACAATGCGGAAAGATGAAAGATGAAACAATGCGGAAAGATGAAAGATGAAACAATGCGGAAAGATGAAAGATGAAACAATGCGGAAAGATGAAAGATGAAACAATGCGGAAAGATGAAAGATGAAAGAATGCGGAAAGATGAAAGATGAAACAATGCGGAAAGATGAAAGATGAAAGAATGCGGAAAGATGAAAGATGAAACAATGCGGAAAGATGAAAGATGAAAGAATGCGGAAGATGAAAGATGAAACAATGCGGAAAGATGAAACAATGCGGAAAGATGAAACAATGCGGAAAGATGAAACAATGCGGAAAGATGAAACAATGCGGAAAGATGAAACAATGCGGAAAGATGAAACAATGCGGAAAGATGAAACAATGCGGAAAGATGAAACAATGCGGAAAGATGAAACAATGCGGAAAGATGAAACAATGCGGAAAGATGAAACAATGCGGAAAGATGAAAGATGAAACAATGCGGAAAGATGAAAGATGAAACAATGCGGAAAGATGAAAGATGAAAGAATGCGGAAAGATGAAAGATGAAACAATGCGGAAAGATGAAAGATGAAACAATGCTGAAAGATGAAAGATGAAACAATGCGGAAAGATGAAAGATGAAAGAATGCGGAAAGATGAAAGATGAAACAATGCGGAAAGATGAAAGATGAAAGAATGCGGAAAGATGAAAGATGAAACAATGCGGAAAGATGAAAGATGAAAAAATGCGGAAAGATGAAAGATGAAACAATGCGGAAAGATTAAACAATGCGGAAAGATGAAAGATGAAACAATGCGGAAAGATGAAAGATGAAAAAATGCGGAAAGATGAAAGATGAAACAATGCGGAAAGATGAAAGATGAAAGAATGCGGAAGATGAAAGATGAAACAATGCGGAAAGATGAAACAATGCGGAAAGATGAAAGATGAAACAATGCGGAAAGATGAAAGATGAAAGAATGCGGAAAGATGAAAGATGAAACAATGCGGAAAGATGAAAGATGAAACATTGCGGAATGATGAAAGATGAAACAATGCGGAAAGATGAAAGATGAAAGAATGCGGAAAGATGAAAGATGAAACAATGCGGAAAGATGAAAGATGAAACAATGCGGAAAGATGAAAGATGAAACAATGCGGAAAGATGAAAGATGAAATAATGCGGAAAGATGAAAGATGAAACAATGCGGAAAGATGAAACAATGCGGAAAGATGAAACAATGCGGAAAGATGAAAGATGAAAGAATGCGGAAAGATGAAAGATGAAACAATGCGGAAAGATGAAAGATGAAACAATGCGGAAAGATGAAAGATGAAAGAATGCGGAAAGATGAAAGATGAAACATTGCGGAAAGATGAAAGATGAAACAATGCGGAAAGATGAAAGAATGCGGAAAGATGAAAGATGAAAGAATGCGGAAAGATGAAAGATGAAACAATGCGGAAAGATGAAAGATGAAACAATGCGGAAAGATGAAAGATGAAACAATGCGGAAAGATGAAAGATGAAAGAATGCGGAAAGATGAAAGATGAAACAATGCGGAAAGATGAAAGATGAAACAATGCGGAACGATGAAAGATGAAAGAATGCGGAAGATGAAAGATGAAACAATGCGGAAAGATGAAAGATGAAACAATGCGGAAAGATGAAAGATGAAACAATGCGGAAAGATGAAAGATGAAACAATGCGGAAAGATGAAAGATGAAACAATGCGGAAAGATGAAAGATGAAACAATGCGGAAAGATGAAAGATGAAACAATGCGGAAAGATGAAAGATGAAAAAATGCGGAAAGATGAAAGATGAAACAATGCGGAAAGATGAAAGATGAAACAATGCGGAAAGATGAAAGATGAAAGAATGCGGAAGATGAAAGATGAAACAATGCGGAAAGATGAAACAATGCGGAAAGATGAAACAATGCGGAAAGATGAAACAATGCGGAAAGATGAAAGATGAAACAATGCGGAAAGATGAAAGATGAAACAATGCGGAAAGATGAAAGATGAAAGAATGCGGAAAGATGAAAGATGAAACAATGCGGAAAGATGAAAGATGAAACAATGCTGAAAGATGAAAGATGAAACAATGCGGAAAGATGAAAGATGAAAGAATGCGGAAAGATGAAAGATGAAACAATGCGGAAAGATGAAAGATGAAAGAATGCGGAAAGATGAAAGATGAAACAATGCGGAAAGATGAAAGATGAAAAAATGCGGAAAGATGAAAGATGAAACAATGCGGAAAGATGAAAGATGAAAGAATGCGGAAGATGATAGATGAAACAATGCGGAAAGATGAAACAATGCGGAAAGATGAAAGATGAAACAATGCGGAAAGATGAAAGATGAAAGAATGCGGAAAGATGAAAGATGAAACAATGCGGAAAGATGAAAGATGAAACATTGCGGAATGATGAAAGATGAAACAATGCGGAAAAATGAAAGATGAAAGAATGCGGAAAGATGAAAGATGAAACAATGCGGAAAGATGAAAGATGAAACAATGCGGAAAGATGAAAGATGAAACAATGCGGAAAGATGAAAGATGAAATAATGCGGAAAGATGAAAGATGAAACAATGCGGAAAGATGAAACAATGCGGAAAGATGAAACAATGCGGAAAGATGAAAGATGAAAGAATGCGGAAAGATGAAAGATGAAACAATGCGGAAAGATGAAAGATGAAACAATGCGGAAAGATGAAAGATGAAAGAATGCGGAAAGATGAAAGATGAAACATTGCGGAAAGATGAAAGATGAAACAATGCGGAAAGATGAAAGAATGCGGAAAGATGAAAGATGAAAGAATGCGGAAAGATGAAAGATGAAACAATGCGGAAAGATGAAAGATGAAACAATGCGGAAAGATGAAAGATGAAACAATGCGGAAAGATGAAAGATGAAAGAATGCGGAAAGATGAAAGATGAAAGAATGCGGAAAGATGAAAGATGAAACAATGCGGAAAGATGAAAGATGAAACAATGCGGAAAGATGAAAGATGAAAGAATGCGGAAGATGAAAGATGAAACAATGCGGAAAGATGAAAGATGAAACAATGCGGAAAGATGAAAGATGAAACAATGCGGAAAGATGAAAGATGAAACAATGCGGACAGATGAAAGATGAAACAATGCGGAAAGATGAAAGATGAAACAATGCGGAAAGATGAAAGATGAAACAATGCGGAAAGATGAAAAAATGCGGAAAGATGAAAGATGAAACAATGCGGAAAGATGAAAGATGAAACAATGCGGAAAGATGAAAGATGAAACAATGCGGAAAGATGAAACAATGCGGAAAGATGAAACAATGCGGAAAGATGAAACAATGCGGAAAGATGAAAGATGAAACAATGCGGAAAGATGAAAGATGAAAGAATGCGGAAGATGAAAGATGAAACAATGCGGAAAGATGAAAGATGAAACAATGCGGAAAGATGAAAGATGAAACAATGCGGAAAGATGAAAGATGAAACAATGCGGAAAGATGAAAGATGAAACAATGCGGAAAGATGAAAGATGAAACAATGCGGAAAGATGAAAGATGAAACAATGCGGAAAGATGAAAGATGAAACAATGCGGAAAGATGATAGATGAAACAATGCGGAAAGATGAAACAATGCGGAAAGATGAAACAATGCGGAAAGATGAAACAATGCGGAAAGATGAAACAATGCGGAAAGATGAAACAATGCGGAAAGATGAAACAATGCGGAAAGATGAAACAATGCGGAAAGATGAAACAATGCGGAAAGATGAAACAATGCGGAAAGATGAAACAATGCGGAAAGATGAAACAATGCGGAAAGATGAAACAATGCGGAAAGATGAAACAATGCGGAAAGATGAAACAATGCGGAAAGATGAAACAATGCGGAAAGATGAAACAATGCGGAAAGATGAAACAATGCGGAAAGATGAAACAATGCGGAAAGATGAAAGATGAAACAATGCGGAAAGATGAAAGATGAAAAAATGCGGAAAGATGAAAGATGAAACAATGCGGAAAGATGAAAGATGAAAGAATGCGGAAGATCAAAGATGAAACAATGCGGAAAGATGAAAGATGAAACAATGCGGAAAGATGAAAGATGAAAGAATGCGGAAAGATGAAAGATGAAACAATGCGGAAAGATGAAAGATGAAACAATGCGGAAAGATGAAAGATGAAACAATGCGGAAAGATGAAAGATGAAAAAATGCGGAAACATGAAAGATGAAAGAATGCGGAAAGATGAAAGATGAAAGAATGCGGAAGATCAAAGATGAAACAATGCGGAAAGATGAAAGATGAAACAATGCGGAAAGATGAAAGATGAAAGAATGCGGAAAGATGAAAGATGAAACAATGCGGAAAGATGAAAGATGAAACAATGCGGAAAGATGAAAGATGAAACAATGCGGAAAGATGAAAGATGAAACAATGCGGAAAGATGAAAGATGAAACAATGCGGAAAGATGAAAGATGAAACAATGCGGAAAGATGAAAGATGAAACAATGCGGAAAGATGAAAGATGAAAGAATGCGGAAAGATGAAAGATGAAACAATGCGGAAAGATGAAAGATGAAAGAATGCGGAAAGATGAAAGATGAAACAATGCGGAAAGATGAAAGATGAAAGAATGCGGAAGATGAAAGATGAAACAATGCGGAAAGATGAAACAATGCGGAAAGATGAAACAATGCGGAAAGATGAAACAATGCGGAAAGATGAAACAATGCGGAAAGATGAAACAATGCGGAAAGATGAAACAATGCGGAAAGATGAAACAATGCGGAAAGATGAAAGATGAAACAATGCGGAAAGATGAAAGATGAAACAATGCGGAAAGATGAAAGATGAAAGAATGCGGAAAGATGAAAGATGAAACAATGCGGAAAGATGAAAGATGAAACAATGCTGAAAGATGAAAGATGAAACAATGCGGAAAGATGAAAGATGAAAGAATGCGGAAAGATGAAAGATGAAACAATGCGGAAAGATGAAACAATGCGGAAAGATGAAAAAATGCGGAAAGATGAAACAATGCGGAAAGATGAAACAATGCGGAAAGATGAAACAATGCGGAAAGATGAAACAATGCGGAAAGATGAAACAATGCGGAAAGATGAAACAATGCGGAAAGATGAAACAATGCGGAAAGATGAAACAATGCGGAAAGATGAAACAATGCGGAAAGATGAAACAATGCGGAAAGATGAAACAATGCGGAAAGATGAAACAATGCGGAAAGATGAAACAATGCGGAAAGATGAAACAATGCGGAAAGATGAAACAATGCGGAAAGATGAAACAATGCGGAAAGATGAAACAATGCGGAAAGATGAAACAATGCGGAAAGATGAAACAATGCGGAAAGATAAAACAATGCGGAAAGATGAAAGATGAAACAATGCGGAAAGATGAAAGATGAAAAAATGCGGAAAGATGAAAGATGAAACAATGCGGAAAGATGAAAGAATGCGGAAAGATGAAAGATGAAAGAATGCGGAAAGATGAAAGATGAAACAATGCGGAAAGATGAAAGATGAAACACTGCGGAAAGATGAAAGATGAAACAATGCGGAAAGATGAAAGATGAAAGAATGCGGAAAGATGAAAGATGAAACAATGCGGAAAGATGAAAGATGAAACAATGCGGAAAGATGAAAGATGAAACAATGCGGAAAGATGAAAGATGAAACAATGCGGAAAGATGAAAGATGAAACAATGCGGAAAGATGAAACAATGCGGAAAAATGAAACAATGCGGAAAGATGAAAGATGAAACAATGCGGAAAGATGAAAGATGAAACATTGCGGAAAGATGAAAGATGAAACAATGCGGAAAGATGAAACAATGCGGAAAGATGAAACAATGCGGAAAGATGAAACAATGCGGAAAGATGAAACAATGCGGAAAGATGAAAGATGGAACAATGCGGAAAGATGAAACAATGCGGAAAGATGATACAATGCGGAAAGATGAAAGATGAAACAATGCGGAAAGATGAAACAATGCGGAAAGATGAAACAATGCGGAAAGATGAAACAATGCGGAAAGATGAAACTATGCGGAAAGATGAAACAATGCGGAAAGATGAAACAATGCGGAAAGATGAAACAATGCGGAAAGATGAAACAATGCGGAAAGATGAAACAATGCGGAAAGATGAAACAATGCGGAAAGATGAAACAATGCGGAAAGATGAAACAATGCGGAAAGATGAAACAATGCGGAAAGATGAAACAATGCGGAAAGATGAAAGATGAAACAATGCGGAAAGATGAAAGATGAAAAAATGCGGAAAGATGAAAGATGAAACAATGCGGAAAGATGAAAGATGAAAAAATGCGGAAAGATGAAAGATGAAACAATGCGGAAAGATGAAAGATGAAAGAATGCGGAAGATGAAAGATGAAACAAAGCGGAAAGATGAAAGATGAAATAATGCGGAAAGATGAAAGATGAAACAATGCGGAAAGATGAAACAATGCGGAAAGATGAAACAATGCGGAAAGATGAAAGATGAAACAATGCGGAAAGATGAAACAATGCGGAAAGATAAAACAATGCGGAAAGATGAAACAATGCGGAAAGATGAAACAATGCGGAAAGATGAAACAATGCGGAAAGATGAAACAATGCGGAAAGATGAAACAATGCGGAAAGATGAAAGATGAAACAATGCGGAAAGATGACAGATGAAAAAATGCGGAAAGATGAAAGATGAAACAATGCGGAAAGATGAAAGATGAAACAATGCGGAAAGATGAAAGATGAAAGAATGCGGAAGATGAAAGATGAAACAATGCGGAAAGATGAAACAATGCGGAAAGATGAAACAATGCGGAAAGATGAAAGATGAAACAATGCGGAAAGATGAAAGATGAAAAAATGCGGAAAGATGAAAGATGAAACAATGCGGAAAGATGAAAGATGAAAGAATGCGGAAGATGAACGATGAAACAATGCGGAAAGATGAAACAATGCGGAAAGATGAAAGATGAAACAATGCGGAAAGATGAAAGATGAAAGAATGCGGAAAGATGAAAGATGAAACAATGCGGAAAGATGAAAGATGAAACAATGCGGAAAGATGAAAGATGAAAGAATGCGGAAAGATGAAAGATGAAACAATGCGGAAAGATGAAACAATGCGGAAAGATGAAACAATGCGGAAAGATGAAACAATGCGGAAAGATGAAAGATGAAAAAATGCGGAAAGATGAAAGATGAAACAATGCGGAAAGATGAAAGATGAAAGAATGCGGAAGATGAAAGATGAAACAATGCGGAAAGATGAAAGATGAAACAATGCGGAAAGATGAAAGATGAAACAATGCGGAAAGATGAAAGATGAAAGAATGCGGAAAGATGAAAGATGAAACAATGCGGAAAGATGAAAGATGAAACAATGCGGAAAGATGAAAGATGAAACAATGCGGAAAGATGAAAGATGAAACAATGCGGAAAGATGAAAGATGAAACAATGCGGAAAGATGAAACAATGCGGAAAGATGAAACAATGCGGAAAGATGAAAGATGGAACAATGCGGAAAGATGAAAGATGAAACAATGCGGAAAGATGAAAGATGAAACAATGCGGAAAGATGAAACAATGCGGAAAGATGAAACATTGCGGAAAGATGAAAGATGAAACAATGCGGAAAGATGAAACAATGCGGAAAGATGAAACAATGCGGAAAGATGAAACAATGCGGAAAGATGAAACAATGCGGAAAGATGAAACAATGCGGAAAGATGAAAGATGGAACAATGCGGAAAGATGAAACAATGCGGAAAGATGAAACAATGCGGAAAGATGAAAGATGAAACAATGCGGAAAGATGAAACCATGCGGAAACATGAAACAATGCGGAAAGATGAAACAATGCGGAAAGATGAAACAATGCGGAAAGATGAAACAATGCGGAAAGATGAAACAATGCGGAAAGATGAAACAATGCGGAAAGATGAAACAATGCGGAAAGATGAAACAATGCGGAAAGATGAAAGATGAAAGAATGCGGAAAGATGAAAGATGAAACAATGCGGAAAGATGAAAGATGAAACAATGCGGAAAGATGAAAGATGAAACAATGCGGAAAGATGAAAGATGAAATAATGCGGAAAGATGAAAGATGAAACAATGCGGAAAGATGAAACAATGCGGAAAGATGAAACAATGCGGAAAGATGTAACAATGCGGAAAGATGAAACAATGCGGAAAGATGAAAGATGAAAGAATGCGGAAAGATGAAAGATGAAACAATGCGGAAAGATGAAAGATGAAACAATGCGGAAAGATGAAAGATGAAAGAATGCGGAAAGATGAAAGATGAAACATTGCGGAAAGATGAAAGATGAAACAATGCGGAAAGATGAAAGAATGCGGAAAGATGAAAGATTAAAGAATGCGGAAAGATGAAAGATGAAACAATGCTGAAAGATGAAAGATGAAAGAATGCGGAAGATGAAAGATGAAACAATGCGGAAATATGAAAGATGAAAGAATGCGGAAAGATGAAAGATGAAAGAATGCGGAAAGATGAAAGATGAATAAATGCGGAAAGATGAAAGATGAAACAATGCGGAAAGATGAAAGATGAAACAATGCGGAAGATGAAAGATGAAACAATGCGGAAAGATGAAACAATGCGGAAAGATGAAAGATGAAACAATGCGGAAAGATGAAAGATAAAAGAATGCGGAAAGATGAAAGATGAAACAATGCGGAAAGATGAAAGATGAAACATTGCGGAAAGATGAAAGATGAAACAATGCGGAAAGATGAAAGATAAAAGAATGCGGAAAGATGAAAGATGAAACAATGCGGAAAGATGAAAGATGAAACAATGCGGAAAGATGGAAGATGAAACAATGCGGAAAGATGAAAGATGAAACAATGCGGAAAGATGAAAGATGAAACAATGCGGAAAGATGAAAGATGAAACAATGCGGAAAGATGAAAGATGAAATAATGCGGAAAGATGAAAGATGAAACAATGCGGAAAGATGAAACAATGCGGAAAGATGAAACAATGCGGAAAGATGAAAGATGAAAGAATGCGGAAAGATGAAAGATGAAACAATGCGGAAAGATGAAAGATGAAACAATGCGGAAAGATGAAAGATGAAAGAATGCGGAAAGATGAAAGATGAAACAATGCGGAAAGATGAAACAATGCGGAAAGATGAAAGATGAAAGAATGCGGAAAGATGAAAGATGAAACAATGCGGAAAGATGAAAGATGAAACAATGCGGAAAGATGAAAGATGAAAGAATGCGGAAGATGAAAGATGAAACAAAGCGGAAAGATGAAAGATGAAATAATGCGGAAAGATGAAAGATGAAACAATGCGGAAAGATGAAACAATGCGGAAAGATGAAACAATGCGGAAAGATGAAAGATGAAACAATGCGGAAAGATGAAACAATGCGGAAAGATAAAACAATGCGGAAAGATGAAACAATGCGGAAAGATGAAACAATGCGGAAAGATGAAACAATGCGGAAAGATGAAACAATGCGGAAAGATGAAACAATGCGGAAAGATGAAAGATGAAACAATGCGGAAAGATGACAGATGAAAAAATGCGGAAAGATGAAAGATGAAACAATGCGGAAAGATGAAAGATGAAACAATGCGGAAAGATGAAAGATGAAAGAATGCGGAAGATGAAAGATGAAACAATGCGGAAAGATGAAACAATGCGGAAAGATGAAACAATGCGGAAAGATGAAAGATGAAACAATGCGGAAAGATGAAAGATGAAAAAATGCGGAAAGATGAAAGATGAAACAATGCGGAAAGATGAAAGATGAAAGAATGCGGAAGATGAAAGATGAAACAATGCGGAAAGATGAAACAATGCGGAAAGATGAAAGATGAAACAATGCGGAAAGATGAAAGATGAAAGAATGCGGAAAGATGAAAGATGAAACAATGCGGAAAGATGAAAGATGAAACAATGCGGAAAGATGAAAGATGAAAGAATGCGGAAAGATGAAAGATGAAACAATGCGGAAAGATGAAACAATGCGGAAAGATGAAACAATGCGGAAAGATGAAACAATGCGGAAAGATGAAAGATGAAAAAATGCGGAAAGATGAAAGATGAAACAATGCGGAAAGATGAAAGATGAAAGAATGCGGAAGATGAAAGATGAAACAATGCGGAAAGATGAAAGATGAAACAATGCGGAAAGATGAAAGATGAAACAATGCGGAAAGATGAAAGATGAAAGAATGCGGAAAGATGAAAGATGAAACAATGCGGAAAGATGAAAGATGAAACAATGCGGAAAGATGAAAGATGAAACAATGCGGAAAGATGAAAGATGAAACAATGCGGAAAGATGAAAGATGAAACAATGCGGAAAGATGAAACAATGCGGAAAGATGAAACAATGCGGAAAGATGAAAGATGGAACAATGCGGAAAGATGAAAGATGAAACAATGCGGAAAGATGAAAGATGAAACAATGCGGAAAGATGAAACAATGCGGAAAGATGAAACATTGCGGAAAGATGAAAGATGAAACAATGCGGAAAGATGAAACAATGCGGAAAGATGAAACAATGCGGAAAGATGAAACAATGCGGAAAGATGAAACAATGCGGAAAGATGAAACAATGCGGAAAGATGAAAGATGGAACAATGCGGAAAGATGAAACAATGCGGAAAGATGAAACAATGCGGAAAGATGAAAGATGAAACAATGCGGAAAGATGAAACCATGCGGAAACATGAAACAATGCGGAAAGATGAAACAATGCGGAAAGATGAAACAATGCGGAAAGATGAAACAATGCGGAAAGATGAAACAATGCGGAAAGATGAAACAATGCGGAAAGATGAAACAATGCGGAAAGATGAAACAATGCGGAAAGATGAAAGATGAAAGAATGCGGAAAGATGAAAGATGAAACAATGCGGAAAGATGAAAGATGAAACAATGCGGAAAGATGAAAGATGAAACAATGCGGAAAGATGAAAGATGAAATAATGCGGAAAGATGAAAGATGAAACAATGCGGAAAGATGAAACAATGCGGAAAGATGAAACAATGCGGAAAGATGTAACAATGCGGAAAGATGAAACAATGCGGAAAGATGAAAGATGAAAGAATGCGGAAAGATGAAAGATGAAACAATGCGGAAAGATGAAAGATGAAACAATGCGGAAAGATGAAAGATGAAAGAATGCGGAAAGATGAAAGATGAAACATTGCGGAAAGATGAAAGATGAAACAATGCGGAAAGATGAAAGAATGCGGAAAGATGAAAGATTAAAGAATGCGGAAAGATGAAAGATGAAACAATGCTGAAAGATGAAAGATGAAAGAATGCGGAAGATGAAAGATGAAACAATGCGGAAATATGAAAGATGAAAGAATGCGGAAAGATGAAAGATGAAAGAATGCGGAAAGATGAAAGATGAATAAATGCGGAAAGATGAAAGATGAAACAATGCGGAAAGATGAAAGATGAAACAATGCGGAAGATGAAAGATGAAACAATGCGGAAAGATGAAACAATGCGGAAAGATGAAAGATGAAACAATGCGGAAAGATGAAAGATAAAAGAATGCGGAAAGATGAAAGATGAAACAATGCGGAAAGATGAAAGATGAAACATTGCGGAAAGATGAAAGATGAAACAATGCGGAAAGATGAAAGATAAAAGAATGCGGAAAGATGAAAGATGAAACAATGCGGAAAGATGAAAGATGAAACAATGCGGAAAGATGGAAGATGAAACAATGCGGAAAGATGAAAGATGAAACAATGCGGAAAGATGAAAGATGAAACAATGCGGAAAGATGAAAGATGAAACAATGCGGAAAGATGAAAGATGAAATAATGCGGAAAGATGAAAGATGAAACAATGCGGAAAGATGAAACAATGCGGAAAGATGAAACAATGCGGAAAGATGAAAGATGAAAGAATGCGGAAAGATGAAAGATGAAACAATGCGGAAAGATGAAAGATGAAACAATGCGGAAAGATGAAAGATGAAAGAATGCGGAAAGATGAAAGATGAAACATTGCGGAAAGATGAAAGATGAAACAATGCGGAAAGATGAAAGAATGCGGAAAGATGAAAGATGAAAGAATGCGGAAAGATGAAAGATGAAACAATGCGGAAAGATGAAAGATGAAACAATGCGGAAAGATGAAAGATGAAACAATGCGGAAAGATGAAAGATGAAAGAATGCGGAAAGATGAAAGATGAAACAATGCGGAAAGATGAAAGATGAAACAATGCGGAACGATGAAAGATGAAAGAATGCGGAAGATGAAAGATGAAACAATGCGGAAAGATGAAAGATGAAACAATGCGGAAAGATGAAAGATGAAACAATGCGGAAAGATGAAAGATGAAACAATGCGGAAAGATGAAAGATGAAACAATGCGGAAAGATGAAAGATGAAACAATGCGGAAAGATGAAAGATGAAACAATGCGGAAAGATGAAAGATGAAAAAATGCGGAAAGATGAAAGATGAAACAATGCGGAAAGATGAAAGATGAAACAATGCGGAAAGATGAAAGATGAAAGAATGCGGAAGATGAAAGATGAAACAATGCGGAAAGATGAAACAATGCGGAAAGATGAAACAATGCGGAAAGATGAAACAATGCGGAAAGATGAAACAATGCGGAAAGATGAAAGATGAAACAATGCGGAAAGATGAAAGATGAAACAATGCGGAAAGATGAAAGATGAAAGAATGCGGAAAGATGAAAGATGAAACAATGCGGAAAGATGAAAGATGAAACAATGCTGAAAGATGAAAGATGAAACAATGCGGAAAGATGAAAGATGAAAGAATGCGGAAAGATGAAAGATGAAACAATGCGGAAAGATGAAAGATGAAAGAATGCGGAAAGATGAAAGATGAAACAATGCGGAAAGATGAAAGATGAAAAAATGCGGAAAGATGAAAGATGAAACAATGCGGAAAGATGAAAGATGAAAGAATGCGGAAGATGAAAGATGAAACAATGCGGAAAGATGAAACAATGCGGAAAGATGAAAGATGAAACAATGCGGAAAGATGAAAGATGAAAGAATGCGGAAAGATGAAAGATGAAACAATGCGGAAAGATGAAAGATGAAACATTGCGGAATGATGAAAGATGAAACAATGCGGAAAAATGAAAGATGAAAGAATGCGGAAAGATGAAAGATGAAACAATGCGGAAAGATGAAAGATGAAACAATGCGGAAAGATGAAAGATGAAACAATGCGGAAAGATGAAAGATGAAATAATGCGGAAAGATGAAAGATGAAACAATGCGGAAAGATGAAACAATGCGGAAAGATGAAAGATGAAAGAATGCGGAAAGATGAAAGATGAAACAATGCGGAAAGATGAAAGATGAAACAATGCGGAAAGATGAAAGATGAAAGAATGCGGAAAGATGAAAGATGAAACATTGCGGAAAGATGAAAGATGAAACAATGCGGAAAGATGAAAGAATGCGGAAAGATGAAAGATGAAAGAATGCGGAAAGATGAAAGATGAAACAATGCGGAAAGATGAAAGATGAAACAATGCGGAAAGATGAAAGATGAAACAATGCGGAAAGATGAAAGATGAAAGAATGCGGAAAGATGAAAGATGAAAGAATGCGGAAAGATGAAAGATGAAACAATGCGGAAAGATGAAAGATGAAACAATGCGGAAAGATGAAAGATGAAAGAATGCGGAAGATGAAAGATGAAACAATGCGGAAAGATGAAAGATGAAACAATGCGGAAAGATGAAAGATGAAACAATGCGGAAAGATGAAAGATGAAACAATGCGGAAAGATGAAAGATGAAACAATGCGGAAAGATGAAAGATGAAACAATGCGGAAAGATGAAAGATGAAACAATGCGGAAAGATGAAAAAATGCGGAAAGATGAAAGATGAAACAATGCGGAAAGATGAAAGATGAAACAATGCGGAAAGATGAAACAATGCGGAAAGATGAAAGATGAAACAATGCGGAAAGATGAAACAATGCGGAAAGATGAAACAATGCGGAAAGATGAAACAATGCGGAAAGATGAAAGATGAAACAATGCGGAAAGATGAAAGATGAAAGAATGCGGAAGATGAAAGATGAAACAATGCGGAAAGATGAAAGATGAAACAATGCGGAAAGATGAAAGATGAAACAATGCGGAAAGATGAAAGATGAAACAATGCGGAAAGATGAAAGATGAAACAATGCGGAAAGATGAAAGATGAAACAATGCGGAAAGATGAAAGATGAAACAATGCGGAAAGATGAAAGATGAAACAATGCGGAAAGATGATAGATGAAACAATGCGGAAAGATGAAACAATGCGGAAAGATGAAACAATGCGGAAAGATGAAACAATGCGGAAAGATGAAACAATGCGGAAAGATGAAACAATGCGGAAAGATGAAACAATGCGGAAAGATGAAACAATGCGGAAAGATGAAACAATGCGGAAAGATGAAACAATGCGGAAAGATGAAACAATGCGGAAAGATGAAACAATGCGGAAAGATGAAACAATGCGGAAAGATGAAACAATGCGGAAAGATGAAACAATGCGGAAAGATGAAACAATGCGGAAAGATGAAACAATGCGGAAAGATGAAACAATGCGGAAAGATGAAAGATGAAACAATGCGGAAAGATGAAAGATGAAAAAATGCGGAAAGATGAAAGATGAAACAATGCGGAAAGATGAAAGATGAAAGAATGCGGAAGATCAAAGATGAAACAATGCGGAAAGATGAAAGATGAAACAATGCGGAAAGATGAAAGATGAAAGAATGCGGAAGATCAAAGATGAAACAATGCGGAAAGATGAAAGATGAAACAATGCGGAAAGATGAAAGATGAAAGAATGCGGAAAGATGAAAGATGAAACAATGCGGAAAGATGAAAGATGAAACAATGCGGAAAGATGAAAGATGAAACAATGCGGAAAGATGAAAGATGAAACAATGCGGAAAGATGAAAGATGAAACAATGCGGAAAGATGAAAGATGAAACAATGCGGAAAGATGAAAGATGAAACAATGCGGAAAGATGAAAGATGAAAGAATGCGGAAAGATGAAAGATGAAACAATGCGGAAAGATGAAAGATGAAAGAATGCGGAAAGATGAAAGATGAAAAAATGCGGAAAGATGAAAGATGAAACAATGCGGAAAGATGAAAGATGAAAGAATGCGGAAGATGAAAGATGAAACAATGCGGAAAGATGAAACAATGCGGAAAGATGAAAGATGAAACAATGCGGAAAGATGAAAGATGAAAGAATGCGGAAAGATGAAAGATGAAACAATGCGGAAAGATGAAAGATGAAACATTGCGGAATGATGAAAGATGAAACAATGCGGAAAAATGAAAGATGAAAGAATGCGGAAAGATGAAAGATGAAACAATGCGGAAAGATGAAAGATGAAACAATGCGGAAAGATGAAAGATGAAACAATGCGGAAAGATGAAAGATGAAATAATGCGGAAAGATGAAAGATGAAACAATGCGGAAAGATGAAACAATGCGGAAAGATGAAAGATGAAAGAATGCGGAAAGATGAAAGATGAAACAATGCGGAAAGATGAAAGATGAAACAATGCGGAAAGATGAAAGATGAAAGAATGCGGAAAGATGAAAGATGAAACATTGCGGAAAGATGAAAGATGAAACAATGCGGAAAGATGAAAGATGAAACAATGCGGAAAGATGAAAGATGAAACAATGCGGAAAGATGAAAGATGAAACAATGCGGAAAGATGAAAGATGAAACAATGCGGAAAGATGATAGATGAAACAATGCGGAAAGATGAAACAATGCGGAAAGATGAAACAATGCGGAAAGATGAAACAATGCGGAAAGATGAAACAATGCGGAAAGATGAAACAATGCGGAAAGATGAAACAATGCGGAAAGATGAAACAATGCGGAAAGATGAAACAATGCGGAAAGATGAAACAATGCGGAAAGATGAAACAATGCGGAAAGATGAAACAATGCGGAAAGATGAAACAATGCGGAAAGATGAAACAATGCGGAAAGATGAAACAATGCGGAAAGATGAAACAATGCGGAAAGATGAAACAATGCGGAAAGATGAAACAATGCGGAAAGATGAAAGATGAAACAATGCGGAAAGATGAAAGATGAAACAATGCGGAAAGATGAAAGATGAAACAATGCGGAAAGATGAAAGATGAAACAATGCGGAAAGATGAAAGATGAAAAAATGCGGAAACATGAAAGATGAAAGAATGCGGAAAGATGAAAGATGAAAGAATGCGGAAGATCAAAGATGAAACAATGCGGAAAGATGAAAGATGAAACAATGCGGAAAGATGAAAGATGAAAGAATGCGGAAAGATGAAAGATGAAACAATGCGGAAAGATGAAAGATGAAACAATGCGGAAAGATGAAAGATGAAACAATGCGGAAAGATGAAAGATGAAACAATGCGGAAAGATGAAAGATGAAACAATGCGGAAAGATGAAAGATGAAACAATGCGGAAAGATGAAAGATGAAACAATGCGGAAAGATGAAAGATGAAAGAATGCGGAAAGATGAAAGATGAAACAATGCGGAAAGATGAAAGATGAAAGAATGCGGAAAGATGAAAGATGAAACAATGCGGAAAGATGAAAGATGAAAGAATGCGGAAGATGAAAGATGAAACAATGCGGAAAGATGAAACAATGCGGAAAGATGAAACAATGCGGAAAGATGAAACAATGCGGAAAGATGAAACAATGCGGAAAGATGAAACAATGCGGAAAGATGAAACAATGCGGAAAGATGAAACAATGCGGAAAGATGAAACAATGCGGAAAGATGAAAGATGAAACAATGCGGAAAGATGAAAGATGAAACAATGCGGAAAGATGAAAGATGAAAGAATGCGGAAAGATGAAAGATGAAACAATGCGGAAAGATGAAAGATGAAACAATGCTGAAAGATGAAAGATGAAACAATGCGGAAAGATGAAAGATGAAAGAATGCGGAAAGATGAAAGATGAAACAATGCGGAAAGATGAAAGATGAAAGAATGCGGAAAGATGAAAGACGAAACAATGCGGAAAGATGAAAGATGAAAAAATGCGGAAAGATGAAAGATGAAACAATGCGGAAAGATTAAACAATGCGGAAAGATGAAAGATGAAACAATGCGGAAAGATGAAAGATGAAAAAATGCGGAAAGATGAAAGATGAAACAATGCGGAAAGATGAAAGATGAAAGAATGCGGAAGATGAAAGATGAAACAATGCGGAAAGATGAAACAATGCGGAAAGATGAAAGATGAAACAATGCGGAAAGATGAAAGATGAAAGAATGCGGAAAGATGAAAGATGAAACAATGCGGAAAGATGAAAGATGAAACATTGCGGAATGATGAAAGATGAAACAATGCGGAAAGATGAAAGATGAAAGAATGCGGAAAGATGAAAGATGAAACAATGCGGAAAGATGAAAGATGAAACAATGCGGAAAGATGAAAGATGAAACAATGCGGAAAGATGAAAGATGAAATAATGCGGAAAGATGAAAGATGAAACAATGCGGAAAGATGAAACAATGCGGAAAGATGAAACAATGCGGAAAGATGAAAGATGAAAGAATGCGGAAAGATGAAAGATGAAACAATGCGGAAAGATGAAAGATGAAACAATGCGGAAAGATGAAAGATGAAAGAATGCGGAAAGATGAAAGATGAAACATTGCGGAAAGATGAAAGATGAAACAATGCGGAAAGATGAAAGAATGCGGAAAGATGAAAGATGAAAGAATGCGGAAAGATGAAAGATGAAACAATGCGGAAAGATGAAAGATGAAACAATGCGGAAAGATGAAAGATGAAACAATGCGGAAAGATGAAAGATGAAAGAATGCGGAAAGATGAAAGATGAAACAATGCGGAAAGATGAAAGATGAAACAATGCGGAACGATGAAAGATGAAAGAATGCGGAAGATGAAAGATGAAACAATGCGGAAAGATGAAAGATGAAACAATGCGGAAAGATGAAAGATGAAACAATGCGGAAAGATGAAAGATGAAACAATGCGGAAAGATGAAAGATGAAACAATGCGGAAAGATGAAAGATGAAACAATGCGGAAAGATGAAAGATGAAACAATGCGGAAAGATGAAAGATGAAAAAATGCGGAAAGATGAAAGATGAAACAATGCGGAAAGATGAAAGATGAAACAATGCGGAAAGATGAAACAATGCGGAAGGATGAAACAATGCGGAAAGATGAAAGATGAAACAATGCGGAAAGATGAAACAATGCGGAAAGATGAAACAATGCGGAAAGATGAAACAATGCGGAAAGATGAAACAATGCGGAAAGATGAAAGATGAAACAATGCGGAAAGATGAAAGATGAAAGAATGCGGAAGATGAAAGATGAAACAATGCGGAAAGATGAAAGATGAAACAATGCGGAAAGATGAAAGATGAAACAATGCGGAAAGATGAAAGATGAAACAATGCGGAAAGATGAAAGATGAAACAATGCGGAAAGATGAAAGATGAAACAATGCGGAAAGATGAAAGATGAAACAATGCGGAAAGATGAAAGATGAAACAATGCGGAAAGATGAAACAATGCGGAAAGATGAAACAATGCGGAAAGATGAAACAATGCGGAAAGATGAAACAATGCGGAAAGATGAAACAATGCGGAAAGATGAAACAATGCGGAAAGATGAAACAATGCGGAAAGATGAAACAATGCGGAAAGATGAAACAATGCGGAAAGATGAAACAATGCGGAAAGATGAAACAATGCGGAAAGATGAAACAATGCGGAAAGATGAAACAATGCGGAAAGATGAAACAATGCGGAAAGATG
Organism: Gastracanthus pulcherrimus; assembly: GCA_949152435.1. Taxonomy (NCBI): domain Eukaryota; kingdom Metazoa; phylum Arthropoda; class Insecta; order Hymenoptera; family Pteromalidae; genus Gastracanthus; species Gastracanthus pulcherrimus. The sequence goes on along the minus strand of CASCKD010000009.1, from coordinate 343,975 downwards.
AAACAATGCGGAAAGATGAAACAATGCGGAAAGATGAAACAATGCGGAAAGATGAAACAATGCGGAAAGATGAAACAATGCGGAAAGATGAAACAATGCGGAAAGATGAAACAATGCGGAAAGATGAAACAATGCGGAAAGATGAAACAATGCGGAAAGATGAAACAATGCGGAAAGATGAAACAATGCGGAAAGATGAAACAATGCGGAAAGATGAAACAATGCGGAAAGATGAAACAATGCGGAAAGATGAAACAATGCGGAAAGATGAAACAATGCGGAAAGATGAAACAATGCGGAAAGATGAAAGATGAAACAATGCGGAAAGATGAAAGATGAAAAAATGCGGAAAGATGAAAGATGAAACAATGCGGAAAGATGAAAGATGAAAGAATGCGGAAAGATGAAAGATGAAACAATGCGGAAAGATGAAAGATGAAACATTGCGGAAAGATGAAAGATGAAACAATGCGGAAAGATGAAAGATGAAAGAATGCGGAAAGATGAAAGATGAAACAATGCGGAAAGATGAAAGATGAAACAATGCGGAAAGATGAAAGATGAAACAATGCGGAAAGATGAAAGATGAAACAATGCGGAAAGATGAAAGATGAAACAATGCGGAAAGATGAAACAATGCGGAAAAATGAAACAATGCGGAAAGATGAAAGATGAAACAATGCGGAAAGATGAAAGATGAAACATTGCGGAAAGATGAAAGATGAAACAATGCGGAAAGATGAAACAATGCGGAAAGATGAAACAATGCGGAAAGATGAAACAATGCGGAAAGATGAAAGATGGAACAATGCGGAAAGATGAAAGATGGAACAATGCGGAAAGATGAAACAATGCGGAAAGATGAAACAATGCGGAAAGATGAAACAATGCGGAAAGATGAAACAATGCGGAAAGATGAAACAATGCGGAAAGATGAAAGATGAAACATTGCGGAAAGATGAAACAATGCGGAAAGATGAAACAATGCGGAAAGATGAAACAATGCGGAAAGATGAAACAATGCGGAAAGATGAAAGATGAAAGAATGCGGAAAGATGAAAGATGAAACAATGCGGAAAGATGAAAGATGAAACAATGCGGAAAGATGAAAGATGAAATAATGCGGAAAGATGAAAGATGAAACAATGCGGAAAGATGAAACAATGCGGAAAGATGAAACAATGCGGAAAGATGTAACAATGCGGAAAGATGAAACAATGCGGAAAGATGAAAGATGAAAGAATGCGGAAAGATGAAAGATGAAACAATGCGGAAAGATGAAAGATGAAACAATGCGGAAAGATGAAAGATGAAAGAATGCGGAAAGATGAAAGATGAAACATTGCGGAAAGATGAAAGATGAAACAATGCGGAAAGATGAAAGAATGCGGAAAGATGAAAGATGAAAGAATGCGGAAAGATGAAAGATGAAACAATGCTGAAAGATGAAAGATGAAAGAATGCGGAAGATGAAAGATGAAACAATGCGGAAATATGAAAGATGAAAGAATGCGGAAAGATGAAAGATGAAAGAATGCGGAAAGATGAAAGATGAATAAATGCGGAAAGATGAAAGATGAAACAATGCGGAAAGATGAAAGATGAAACAATGCGGAAGATGAAAGATGAAACAATGCGGAAAGATGAAACAATGCGGAAAGATGAAAGATGAAACAATGCGGAAAGATGAAAGATGAAAGAATGCGGAAAGATGAAAGATGAAACAATGCGGAAAGATGAAAGATGAAACATTGCGGAAAGATGAAAGATGAAACAATGCGGAAAGATGAAAGATAAAAGAATGCGGAAAGATGAAAGATGAAACAATGCGGAAAGATGAAAGATGAAACAATGCGGAAAGATGAAAGATGAAACAATGCGGAAAGATGAAAGATGAAACAATGCGGAAAGATGAAAGATGAAACAATGCGGAAAGATGAAACAATGCGGAAAGATGAAAGATGAAACAATGCGGAAAGATGAAAGATGAAAGAATGCGGAAGATGAAAGATGAAACAATGCGGAAAGATGAAAGATGAAACAATGCGGAAAGATGAAAGGTGAAACAATGCGGAAAGATGAAAGATGAAAGAATGCGGAAGATGAAAGATGAAACAATGCGGAAAGATGAAAGATGAAACAATGCGGAAAGATGAAAGATGAAACAATGCGGAAAGATGAAAGATGAAAGAATGCGGAAAGATGAAAGATGAAACAATGCGGAAAGATGAAAGATGAAACAATGCGGAAAGATGAAACAATGCGGAAAGATGAAACAATGCGGAAAGATGAAACAATGCGGAAAGATGAAACAATGCGGAAAGATGAAACAATGCGGAAAGATGAAACAATGCGGAAAGATGAAACAATGCGGAAAGATGAAACAATGCGGAAAGATGAAACAATGCGGAAAGATGAAACAATGCGGAAAGATGAAACAATGCGGAAAGATGAAACAATGCGGAAAGATGAAACAATGCGGAAAGATGAAACAATGCGGAAAGATGAAACAATGCGGAAAGATGAAACAATGCGGAAAGATGAAACAATGCGGAAAGATGAAACAATGCGGAAAGATGAAACAATGCGGAAAGATGAAACAATGCGGAAAGATGAAACAATGCGGAAAGATGAAACAATGCGGAAAGATGAAACAATGCGGAAAGATGAAACAATGCGGAAAGATGAAAGATGAAACAATGCGGAAAGATGAAAGATGAAAAAATGCGGAAAGATGAAAGATGAAACAATGCGGAAAGATGAAAGAATGCGGAAAGATGAAAGATGAAAGAATGCGGAAAGATGAAAGATGAAACAATGCGGAAAGATGAAAGATGAAACATTGCGGAAAGATGAAAGATGAAACAATGCGGAAAGATGAAAGATGAAAGAATGCGGAAAGATGAAAGATGAAACAATGCGGAAAGATGAAAGATGAAACAATGCGGAAAGATGAAAGATGAAACAATGCGGAAAGATGAAAGATGAAACAATGCGGAAAGATGAAAGATGAAACAATGCGGAAAGATGAAACAATGCGGAAAAATGAAACAATGCGGAAAGATGAAAGATGAAACAATGCGGAAAGATGAAAGATGAAACATTGCGGAAAGATGAAAGATGAAACAATGCGGAAAGATGAAACAATGCGGAAAGATGAAACAATGCGGAAAGATGAAAGATGGAACAATGCGGAAAGATGAAAGATGGAACAATGCGGAAAGATGAAACAATGCGGAAAGATGAAACAATGCGGAAAGATGAAAGATGAAACATTGCGGAAAGATGAAAGATGAAACAATGCGGAAAGATGAAACAATGCGGAAAGATGAAACAATGCGGAAAGATGAAACAATGCGGAAAGATGAAAGATGGAACAATGCGGAAAGATGAAAGATGAAACAATGCGGAAAGATGAAAGATGAAACAATGCGGAAAGATGAAACAATGCGGAAAGATGAAACATTGCGGAAAGATGAAAGATGAAACAATGCGGAAAGATGAAACAATGCGGAAAGATGAAACAATGCGGAAAGATGAAACAATGCGGAAAGATGAAACAATGCGGAAAGATGAAAGATGGAACAATGCGGAAAGATGAAACAATGCGGAAAGATGAAACAATGCGGAAACATGAAAGATGAAACAATGCGGAAAGATGAAACCATGCGGAAAGATGAAACAATGCGGAAAGATGAAACAATGCGGAAAGATGAAACAATGCGGAAAGATGAAACAATGCGGAAAGATGAAACAATGCGGAAAGATGAAACAATGCGGAAAGATGAAACAATGCGGAAAGATGAAACAATGCGGAAAGATGAAAGATGAAACAATGCGGAAAGATGAAAGATGAAAAAATGCGGAAAGATGAAAGATGAAACAATGCGGAAAGATGAAAGATGAAAAAATGCGGAAAGATGAAAGATGAAACAATGCGGAAAGATGAAACAATGCGGAAAGATAAAACAATGCGGAAAGATGAAACAATGCGGAAAGATGAAACAATGCGGAAAGATGAAACAATGCGGAAAGATGAAACAATGCGGAAAGATGAAACAATGCGGAAAGATGAAACAATGCGGAAAGATGAAAGATGAAACAATGCGGAAAGATGAAAGATGAAAAAATGCGGAAAGATGAAAGATGAAACAATGCGGAAAGATGAAAGATGAAAAAATGCGGAAAGATGAAAGATGAAACAATGCGGAAAGATGAAAGATGAAAGAATGCGGAAGATGAAAGATGAAACAATGCGGAAAGATGAAAGATGAAACAATGCGGAAAGATGAAAGATGAAAGAATGCGGAAAGATGAAAGATGAAACAATGCGGAAAGATGAAAGATGAAACAATGCGGAAAGATGAACGATGAAACAATGCGGAAAGATGAAACAATGCGGAAAGATGAAACAATGCGGAAAGATGAAACAATGCGGAAAGATGAAACAATGGGGAAAGATGAAACAATGCGGAAAGATGAAACAATGCGGAAAGATGAAACAATGCGGAAAGATGAAACAATGCGGAAAGATGAAAGATGAAAAAATGCGGAAAGATGAAAGATAAAACAATGCGGAAAGATGAAAGATGAAAGAATGCGGAAGATGAAAGATGAAACAATGCGGAAAGATGAAACAATGCGGAAAGATGAAAGATGAAACAATGCGGAAAGATGAAAGATGAAAGAATGCGGAAAGATGAAAGATGAAACAATGCGGAAAGATGAAAGATGAAAGAATGCGGAAAGATGAAAGATGAAAAAATGCGGAAAGATGAAAGATGAAAGAATGCGGAAAGATGAAAGATGAAAGAATGCGGAAAGATGAAAGATGAATAAATGAGGAAAGATGAAAGATGAAACAATGCGGAAAGATGAAAGATGAAAGAATGCGGAAGATGAAAGATGAAACAATGCGGAAAGATGAAACAATGCGGAAAGATGAAACAATGCGGAAAGATGAAAGATGAAACAATGCGGAAAGATAAAAGATGAAAGAATGCGGAAAGATGAAAGATGAAACAATGCGGAAAGATGAAAGATGAAACATTGCGGAAAGATGAAAGATGAAACAATGCGGAAAGATGAAAGATAAAAGAATGCGGAAAGATGAAAGATGAAACAATGCGGAAAGATGAAAGATGAAACAATGCGGAAAGATGAAAGATGAAACAATGCGGAAAGATGAAAGATGAAACAATGCGGAAAGATGAAAGATGAAACAATGCGGAAAGATGAAACAATGCGGAAAGATGAAAGATGAAACAATGCGGAAAGATGAAAGATGAAACAATGCGGAAAGATGAAAGATGAAACAATGCGGAAAGATGAAAGATGAAAGAATGCGGAAAGATGAAAGATGAAACATTGCGGAAAGATGAAAGATGAAACAATGCGGAAAGATGGAAGAATGCGGAAAGATGAAAGATGAAACAATGCGGAAAGATGAAACAATGCGGAAAGATGAAACAATGCGGAAAGAAAAAAGATGAAACAATGCGGAAAGATGAAAGATGAAAGAATGCGGAAGATGAAAGATGAAACAATGCGGAAAGATGAAAGATGAAACAATGCGGAAAGATGAAAGATGAAACAATGCGGAAAGATGAAAGATGAAAGAATGCGGAAGATGAAAGATGAAACAATGCGGAAAGATGAAAGATGAAACAATGCGGAAAGATGAAAGATGAAACAATGCGGAAAGATGAAAGATGAAAGAATGCGGAAAGATGAAAGATGAAACAATGCGGAAAGATGAAAGATGAAACAATGCGGAAAGATGAAAGATGAAACAATGCGGAAAGATGAAAGATGAAACAATGCGGAAAGATGAAACAATGCGGAAAGATGAAAAAATGCGGAAAGATGAAACAATGCGGAAAAATGAAACAATGCGGAAAGATGAAACAATGCGGAAAGATGAAACAATGCGGAAAGATGAAACAATGCGGAAAGATGAAACAATGCGGAAAGATGAAACAATGCGGAAAGATGAAACAATGCGGAAAGATGAAACAATGCGGAAAGATGAAACAATGCGGAAAGATGAAACAATGCGGAAAGATGAAACAATGCGGAAAGATGAAACAATGCGGAAAGATGAAACAATGCGGAAAGATGAAACAATGCGGAAAGATGAAACAATGCGGAAAGATGAAACAATGCGGAAAGATGAAACAATGCGGAAAGATGAAACAATGCGGAAAGATGAAACAATGCGGAAAGATAAAACAATGCGGAAAGATGAAAGATGAAACAATGCGGAAAGATGAAAGATGAAAAAATGCGGAAAGATGAAAGATGAAACAATGCGGAAAGATGAAAGAATGCGGAAAGATGAAAGATGAAAGAATGCGGAAAGATGAAAGATGAAACAATGCGGAAAGATGAAAGATGAAAGAATGCGGAAAGATGAAAGATGAAACAATGCGGAAAGATGAAAGATGAAAGAATGCGGAAAGATGAAAGATGAAACAATGCGGAAAGATGAAAGATGAAACAATGCGGAAAGATGAAAGATGAAACAATGCGGAAAGATGAAACAATGCGGAAAAATGAAACAATGCGGAAAGATGAAAGATGAAACAATGCGGAAAGATGAAAGATGAAACATTGCGGAAAGATGAAAGATGAAACAATGCGGAAAGATGAAACAATGCGGAAAGATGAAACAATGCGGAAAGATGAAACAATGCGGAAAGATGAAACAATGCGGAAAGATGAAACAATGCGGAAAGATGAAAGATGGAACAATGCGGAAAGATGAAACAATGCGGAAAGATGAAACAATGCGGAAAGATGAAAGATGAAACAATGCGGAAAGATGAAACAATGCGGAAAGATGAAACAATGCGGAAAGATGAAACAATGCGGAAAGATGAAACAATGCGGAAAGATGAAACAATGCGGAAAGATGAAACAATGCGGAAAGATGAAACAATGCGGAAAGATGAAACAATGCGGAAAGATGAAACAATGCGGAAAGATGAAACAATGCGGAAAGATGAAACAATGCGGAAAGATGAAACAATGCGGAAAGATGAAACAATGCGGAAAGATGAAACAATGCGGAAAGATGAAACAATGCGGAAAGATGAAACAATGCGGAAAGATGAAACAATGCGGAAAGATGAAACAATGCGGAAAGATGAAACAATGCGGAAAGATGAAAGATGAAACAATGCGGAAAGATGAAAGATGAAAAAATGCGGAAAGATGAAAGATGAAACAATGCGGAAAGATGAAAGATGAAAAAATGCGGAAAGATGAAAGATGAAACAATGCGGAAAGATGAAAGATGAAAGAATGCGGAAGATGAAAGATGAAACAAAGCGGAAAGATGAAAGATGAAATAATGCGGAAAGATGAAAGATGAAACAATGCGGAAAGATGAAACAATGCGGAAAGATGAAACAATGCGGAAAGATGAAACAATGCGGAAAGATGAAAGATGAAACAATGCGGAAAGATGAAACAATGCGGAAAGATAAAACAATGCGGAAAGATGAAACAATGCGGAAAGATGAAACAATGCGGAAAGATGAAACAATGCGGAAAGATGAAACAATGCGGAAAGATGAAACAATGCGGAAAGATGAAAGATGAAACAATGCGGAAAGATGACAGATGAAAAAATGCGGAAAGATGAAAGATGAAACAATGCGGAAAGATGAAAGATGAAACAATGCGGAAAGATGAAAGATGAAAGAATGCGGAAGATGAAAGATGAAACAATGCGGAAAGATGAAACAATGCGGAAAGATGAAACAATGCGGAAAGATGAAAGATGAAACAATGCGGAAAGATGAAAGATGAAAAAATGCGGAAAGATGAAAGATGAAACAATGCGGAAAGATGAAAGATGAAAGAATGCGGAAGATGAAAGATGAAACAATGCGGAAAGATGAAACAATGCGGAAAGATGAAAGATGAAACAATGCGGAAAGATGAAAGATGAAAGAATGCGGAAAGATGAAAGATGAAACAATGCGGAAAGATGAAAGATGAAACAATGCGGAAAGATGAAAGATGAAAGAATGCGGAAAGATGAAAGATGAAACAATGCGGAAAGATGAAACAATGCGGAAAGATGAAACAATGCGGAAAGATGAAACAATGCGGAAAGATGAAACAATGCGGAAAGATGAAACAATGCGGAAAGATGAAAGATGAAAAAATGCGGAAAGATGAAAGATGAAACAATGCGGAAAGATGAAAGATGAAAGAATGCGGAAGATGAAAGATGAAACAATGCGGAAAGATGAAAGATGAAACAATGCGGAAAGATGAAAGATGAAACAATGCGGAAAGATGAAAGATGAAAGAATGCGGAAAGATGAAAGATGAAACAATGCGGAAAGATGAAAGATGAAACAATGCGGAAAGATGAAAGATGAAACAATGCGGAAAGATGAAAGATGAAACAATGCGGAAAGATGAAACAATGCGGAAAGATGAAACAATGCGGAAAGATGAAAGATGAAACAATGCGGAAAGATGAAAGATGAAACAATGCGGAAAGATAAAAGATGAAAGAATGCGGAAAGATGAAAGATGAAACAATGCGGAAAGATGAAAGATGAAACATTGCGGAAAGATGAAAGATGAAACAATGCGGAAAGATGAAAGATAAAAGAATGCGGAAAGATGAAAGATGAAACAATGCGGAAAGATGAAAGATGAAACAATGCGGAAAGATGAAAGATGAAACAATGCGGAAAGATGAAAGATGAAACAATGCGGAAAGATGAAAGATGAAACAATGCGGAAAGATGAAACAATGCGGAAAGATGAAAGATGAAACAATGCGGAAAGATGAAAGATGAAACAATGCGGAAAGATGAAAGATGAAACAATGCGGAAAGATGAAAGATGAAAGAATGCGGAAAGATGAAAGATGAAACATTGCGGAAAGATGAAAGATGAAACAATGCGGAAAGATGGAAGAATGCGGAAAGATGAAAGATGAAACAATGCGGAAAGATGAAACAATGCGGAAAGATGAAACAATGCGGAAAGAAAAAAGATGAAACAATGCGGAAAGATGAAAGATGAAAGAATGCGGAAGATGAAAGATGAAACAATGCGGAAAGATGAAAGATGAAACAATGCGGAAAGATGAAAGATGAAACAATGCGGAAAGATGAAAGATGAAAGAATGCGGAAGATGAAAGATGAAACAATGCGGAAAGATGAAAGATGAAACAATGCGGAAAGATGAAAGATGAAACAATGCGGAAAGATGAAAGATGAAAGAATGCGGAAAGATGAAAGATGAAACAATGCGGAAAGATGAAAGATGAAACAATGCGGAAAGATGAAAGATGAAACAATGCGGAAAGATGAAAGATGAAACAATGCGGAAAGATGAAACAATGCGGAAAGATGAAAAAATGCGGAAAGATGAAACAATGCGGAAAGATGAAACAATGCGGAAAGATGAAACAATGCGGAAAGATGAAACAATGCGGAAAGATGAAACAATGCGGAAAGATGAAACAATGCGGAAAGATGAAACAATGCGGAAAGATGAAACAATGCGGAAAGATGAAACAATGCGGAAAGATGAAACAATGCGGAAAGATGAAACAATGCGGAAAGATGAAACAATGCGGAAAGATGAAACAATGCGGAAAGATGAAACAATGCGGAAAGATGAAACAATGCGGAAAGATGAAACAATGCGGAAAGATGAAACAATGCGGAAAGATGAAACAATGCGGAAAGATGAAACAATGCGGAAAGATGAAACAATGCGGAAAGATAAAACAATGCGGAAAGATGAAAGATGAAACAATGCGGAAAGATGAAAGATGAAAAAATGCGGAAAGATGAAAGATGAAACAATGCGGAAAGATGAAAGAATGCGGAAAGATGAAAGATGAAAGAATGCGGAAAGATGAAAGATGAAACAATGCGGAAAGATGAAAGATGAAAGAATGCGGAAAGATGAAAGATGAAACAATGCGGAAAGATGAAAGATGAAAGAATGCGGAAAGATGAAAGATGAAACAATGCGGAAAGATGAAAGATGAAACAATGCGGAAAGATGAAAGATGAAACAATGCGGAAAGATGAAACAATGCGGAAAAATGAAACAATGCGGAAAGATGAAAGATGAAACAATGCGGAAAGATGAAAGATGAAACATTGCGGAAAGATGAAAGATGAAACAATGCGGAAAGATGAAACAATGCGGAAAGATGAAACAATGCGGAAAGATGAAACAATGCGGAAAGATGAAACAATGCGGAAAGATGAAACAATGCGGAAAGATGAAAGATGGAACAATGCGGAAAGATGAAACAATGCGGAAAGATGAAACAATGCGGAAAGATGAAAGATGAAACAATGCGGAAAGATGAAACAATGCGGAAAGATGAAACAATGCGGAAAGATGAAACAATGCGGAAAGATGAAACAATGCGGAAAGATGAAACAATGCGGAAAGATGAAACAATGCGGAAAGATGAAACAATGCGGAAAGATGAAACAATGCGGAAAGATGAAACAATGCGGAAAGATGAAACAATGCGGAAAGATGAAACAATGCGGAAAGATGAAACAATGCGGAAAGATGAAACAATGCGGAAAGATGAAACAATGCGGAAAGATGAAACAATGCGGAAAGATGAAACAATGCGGAAAGATGAAACAATGCGGAAAGATGAAACAATGCGGAAAGATGAAACAATGCGGAAAGATGAAACAATGCGGAAAGATGAAACAATGCGGAAAGATGAAACAATGCGGAAAGATGAAACAATGCGGAAAGATGAAACAATGCGGAAAGATGAAACAATGCGGAAAGATGAAAGATGAAACAATGCGGAAAGATGAAAGATGAAAAAATGCGGAAAGATGAAAGATGAAACAATGCGGAAAGATGAAAGATGAAAAAATGCGGAAAGATGAAAGATGAAACAATGCGGAAAGATGAAAGATGAAAGAATGCGGAAGATGAAAGATGAAACAAAGCGGAAAGATGAAAGATGAAATAATGCGGAAAGATGAAAGATGAAACAATGCGGAAAGATGAAACAATGCGGAAAGATGAAACAATGCGGAAAGATGAAAGATGAAACAATGCGGAAAGATGAAACAATGCGGAAAGATAAAACAATGCGGAAAGATGAAACAATGCGGAAAGATGAAACAATGCGGAAAGATGAAACAATGCGGAAAGATGAAACAATGCGGAAAGATGAAACAATGCGGAAAGATGAAAGATGAAACAATGCGGAAAGATGACAGATGAAAAAATGCGGAAAGATGAAAGATGAAACAATGCGGAAAGATGAAAGATGAAACAATGCGGAAAGATGAAAGATGAAAGAATGCGGAAGATGAAAGATGAAACAATGCGGAAAGATGAAACAATGCGGAAAGATGAAACAATGCGGAAAGATGAAAGATGAAACAATGCGGAAAGATGAAAGATGAAAAAATGCGGAAAGATGAAAGATGAAACAATGCGGAAAGATGAAAGATGAAAGAATGCGGAAGATGAAAGATGAAACAATGCGGAAAGATGAAACAATGCGGAAAGATGAAAGATGAAACAATGCGGAAAGATGAAAGATGAAAGAATGCGGAAAGATGAAAGATGAAACAATGCGGAAAGATGAAAGATGAAACAATGCGGAAAGATGAAAGATGAAAGAATGCGGAAAGATGAAAGATGAAACAATGCGGAAAGATGAAACAATGCGGAAAGATGAAACAATGCGGAAAGATGAAACAATGCGGAAAGATGAAACAATGCGGAAAGATGAAACAATGCGGAAAGATGAAAGATGAAAAAATGCGGAAAGATGAAAGATGAAACAATGCGGAAAGATGAAAGATGAAAGAATGCGGAAGATGAAAGATGAAACAATGCGGAAAGATGAAAGATGAAACAATGCGGAAAGATGAAAGATGAAACAATGCGGAAAGATGAAAGATGAAAGAATGCGGAAAGATGAAAGATGAAACAATGCGGAAAGATGAAAGATGAAACAATGCGGAAAGATGAAAGATGAAACAATGCGGAAAGATGAAAGATGAAACAATGCGGAAAGATGAAAGATGAAACAATGCGGAAAGATGAAACAATGCGGAAAGATGAAAGATGGAACAATGCGGAAAGATGAAAGATGAAACAATGCGGAAAGATGAAAGATGAAACAATGCGGAAAGATGAAACAATGCGGAAAGATGAAACATTGCGGAAAGATGAAAGATGAAACAATGCGGAAAGATGAAACAATGCGGAAAGATGAAACAATGCGGAAAGATGAAACAATGCGGAAAGATGAAACAATGCGGAAAGATGAAACAATGCGGAAAGATGAAAGATGGAACAATGCGGAAAGATGAAACAATGCGGAAAGATGAAACAATGCGGAAAGATGAAAGATGAAACAATGCGGAAAGATGAAACCATGCGGAAAGATGAAACAATGCGGAAAGATGAAACAATGCGGAAAGATGAAACAATGCGGAAAGATGAAACAATGCGGAAAGATGAAACAATGCGGAAAGATGAAACAATGCGGAAAGATGAAACAATGCGGAAAGATGAAACAATGCGGAAAGATGAAAGATGAAAGAATGCGGAAAGATGAAAGATGAAACAATGCGGAAAGATGAAAGATGAAACAATGCGGAAAGATGAAAGATGAAACAATGCGGAAAGATGAAAGATGAAATAATGCGGAAAGATGAAAGATGAAACAATGCGGAAAGATGAAACAATGCGGAAAGATGAAACAATGCGGAAAGATGTAACAATGCGGAAAGATGAAACAATGCGGAAAGATGAAAGATGAAAGAATGCGGAAAGATGAAAGATGAAACAATGCGGAAAGATGAAAGATGAAACAATGCGGAAAGATGAAAGATGAAAGAATGCGGAAAGATGAAAGATGAAACATTGCGGAAAGATGAAAGATGAAACAATGCGGAAAGATGAAAGAATGCGGAAAGATGAAAGATGAAAGAATGCGGAAAGATGAAAGATGAAACAATGCTGAAAGATGAAAGATGAAAGAATGCGGAAGATGAAAGATGAAACAATGCGGAAATATGAAAGATGAAAGAATGCGGAAAGATGAAAGATGAAAGAATGCGGAAAGATGAAAGATGAATAAATGCGGAAAGATGAAAGATGAAACAATGCGGAAAGATGAAAGATGAAACAATGCGGAAGATGAAAGATGAAACAATGCGGAAAGATGAAACAATGCGGAAAGATGAAAGATGAAACAATGCGGAAAGATGAAAGATGAAAGAATGCGGAAAGATGAAAGATGAAACAATGCGGAAAGATGAAAGATGAAACATTGCGGAAAGATGAAAGATGAAACAATGCGGAAAGATGAAAGATAAAAGAATGCGGAAAGATGAAAGATGAAACAATGCGGAAAGATGAAAGATGAAACAATGCGGAAAGATGAAAGATGAAACAATGCGGAAAGATGAAAGATGAAACAATGCGGAAAGATGAAAGATGAAACAATGCGGAAAGATGAAACAATGCGGAAAGATGAAAGATGAAACAATGCGGAAAGATGAAAGATGAAAGAATGCGGAAGATGAAAGATGAAACAATGCGGAAAGATGAAAGATGAAACAATGCGGAAAGATGAAAGATGAAACAATGCGGAAAGATGAAAGATGAAAGAATGCGGAAGATGAAAGATGAAACAATGCGGAAAGATGAAAGATGAAACAATGCGGAAAGATGAAAGATGAAACAATGCGGAAAGATGAAAGATGAAAGAATGCGGAAAGATGAAAGATGAAACAATGCGGAAAGATGAAAGATGAAACAATGCGGAAAGATGAAACAATGCGGAAAGATGAAACAATGCGGAAAGATGAAACAATGCGGAAAGATGAAACAATGCGGAAAGATGAAACAATGCGGAAAGATGAAACAATGCGGAAAGATGAAACAATGCGGAAAGATGAAACAATGCGGAAAGATGAAACAATGCGGAAAGATGAAACAATGCGGAAAGATGAAACAATGCGGAAAGATGAAACAATGCGGAAAGATGAAACAATGCGGAAAGATGAAACAATGCGGAAAGATGAAACAATGCGGAAAGATGAAACAATGCGGAAAGATGAAACAATGCGGAAAGATGAAACAATGCGGAAAGATGAAACAATGCGGAAAGATGAAACAATGCGGAAAGATGAAACAATGCGGAAAGATGAAACAATGCGGAAAGATGAAACAATGCGGAAAGATGAAACAATGCGGAAAGATGAAACAATGCGGAAAGATGAAACAATGCGGAAAGATGAAACAATGCGGAAAGATGAAACAATGCGGAAAGATGAAACAATGCGGAAAGATGAAACAATGCGGAAAGATGAAAGATGAAACAATGCGGAAAGATGAAAGATGAAAAAATGCGGAAAGATGAAAGATGAAACAATGCGGAAAGATGAAAGAATGCGGAAAGATGAAAGATGAAAGAATGCGGAAAGATGAAAGATGAAACAATGCGGAAAGATGAAAGATGAAACATTGCGGAAAGATGAAAGATGAAACAATGCGGAAAGATGAAAGATGAAAGAATGCGGAAAGATGAAAGATGAAACAATGCGGAAAGATGAAAGATGAAACAATGCGGAAAGATGAAAGATGAAACAATGCGGAAAGATGAAAGATGAAACAATGCGGAAAGATGAAAGATGAAACATTGCGGAAAGATGAAAGATGAAACAATGCGGAAAGATGAAACAATGCGGAAAGATGAAACAATGCGGAAAGATGAAACAATGCGGAAAGATGAAACAATGCGGAAAGATGAAAGATGGAACAATGCGGAAAGATGAAAGATGGAACAATGCGGAAAGATGAAACAATGCGGAAAGATGAAACAATGCGGAAAGATGAAACAATGCGGAAAGATGAAACAATGCGGAAAGATGAAACAATGCGGAAAGATGAAACAATGCGGAAAGATGAAACAATGCGGAAAGATGAAACAATGCGGAAAGATGAAACAATGCGGAAAGATGAAACAATGCGGAAAGATGAAACAATGCGGAAAGATGAAACAATGCGGAAAGATAAAACAATGCGGAAAGATGAAAGATGAAACAATGCGGAAAGATGAAAGATGAAAAAATGCGGAAAGATGAAAGATGAAACAATGCGGAAAGATGAAAGAATGCGGAAAGATGAAAGATGAAAGAATGCGGAAAGATGAAAGATGAAACAATGCGGAAAGATGAAAGATGAAACACTGCGGAAAGATGAAAGATGAAACAATGCGGAAAGATGAAAGATGAAAGAATGCGGAAAGATGAAAGATGAAACAATGCGGAAAGATGAAAGATGAAACAATGCGGAAAGATGAAAGATGAAACAATGCGGAAAGATGAAAGATGAAACAATGCGGAAAGATGAAAGATGAAACAATGCGGAAAGATGAAACAATGCGGAAAAATGAAACAATGCGGAAAGATGAAAGATGAAACAATGCGGAAAGATGAAAGATGAAACATTGCGGAAAGATGAAAGATGAAACAATGCGGAAAGATGAAACAATGCGGAAAG
This sequence comes from Gastracanthus pulcherrimus, assembly GCA_949152435.1. Lineage (NCBI taxonomy): Eukaryota > Metazoa > Arthropoda > Insecta > Hymenoptera > Pteromalidae > Gastracanthus > Gastracanthus pulcherrimus. Next base: position 328,413 of record CASCKD010000009.1, on the reverse strand, counting down.
ATGAAACAATGCGGAAAGATGAAACAATGCGGAAAGATGAAACAATGCGGAAAGATGAAACAATGCGGAAAGATGAAACAATGCGGAAAGATGAAAGATGGAACAATGCGGAAAGATGAAACAATGCGGAAAGATGAAACAATGCGGAAAGATGAAAGATGAAACAATGCGGAAAGATGAAACAATGCGGAAAGATGAAACAATGCGGAAAGATGAAACAATGCGGAAAGATGAAACAATGCGGAAAGATGAAACAATGCGGAAAGATGAAACAATGCGGAAAGATGAAACAATGCGGAAAGATGAAACAATGCGGAAAGATGAAACAATGCGGAAAGATGAAACAATGCGGAAAGATGAAACAATGCGGAAAGATGAAACAATGCGGAAAGATGAAACAATGCGGAAAGATGAAACAATGCGGAAAGATGAAACAATGCGGAAAGATGAAACAATGCGGAAAGATGAAACAATGCGGAAAGATGAAACAATGCGGAAAGATGAAACAATGCGGAAAGATGAAACAATGCGGAAAGATGAAACAATGCGGAAAGATGAAACAATGCGGAAAGATGAAAGATGAAACAATGCGGAAAGATGAAAGATGAAAAAATGCGGAAAGATGAAAGATGAAACAATGCGGAAAGATGAAAGATGAAAAAATGCGGAAAGATGAAAGATGAAACAATGCGGAAAGATGAAAGATGAAAGAATGCGGAAGATGAAAGATGAAACAAAGCGGAAAGATGAAAGATGAAATAATGCGGAAAGATGAAAGATGAAACAATGCGGAAAGATGAAACAATGCGGAAAGATGAAAGATGAAACAATGCGGAAAGATGAAACAATGCGGAAAGATAAAACAATGCGGAAAGATGAAACAATGCGGAAAGATGAAACAATGCGGAAAGATGAAACAATGCGGAAAGATGAAACAATGCGGAAAGATGAAACAATGCGGAAAGATGAAAGATGAAACAATGCGGAAAGATGACAGATGAAAAAATGCGGAAAGATGAAAGATGAAACAATGCGGAAAGATGAAAGATGAAACAATGCGGAAAGATGAAAGATGAAAGAATGCGGAAGATGAAAGATGAAACAATGCGGAAAGATGAAACAATGCGGAAAGATGAAACAATGCGGAAAGATGAAAGATGAAACAATGCGGAAAGATGAAAGATGAAAAAATGCGGAAAGATGAAAGATGAAACAATGCGGAAAGATGAAAGATGAAAGAATGCGGAAGATGAAAGATGAAACAATGCGGAAAGATGAAACAATGCGGAAAGATGAAAGATGAAACAATGCGGAAAGATGAAAGATGAAAGAATGCGGAAAGATGAAAGATGAAACAATGCGGAAAGATGAAAGATGAAACAATGCGGAAAGATGAAAGATGAAAGAATGCGGAAAGATGAAAGATGAAACAATGCGGAAAGATGAAACAATGCGGAAAGATGAAACAATGCGGAAAGATGAAACAATGCGGAAAGATGAAACAATGCGGAAAGATGAAAGATGAAAAAATGCGGAAAGATGAAAGATGAAACAATGCGGAAAGATGAAAGATGAAAGAATGCGGAAGAAGAAAGATGAAACAATGCGGAAAGATGAAAGATGAAACAATGCGGAAAGATGAAAGATGAAACAATGCGGAAAGATGAAAGATGAAAGAATGCGGAAAGATGAAAGATGAAACAATGCGGAAAGATGAAAGATGAAACAATGCGGAAAGATGAAAGATGAAACAATGCGGAAAGATGAAAGATGAAACAATGCGGAAAGATGAAAGATGAAACAATGCGGAAAGATGAAACAATGCGGAAAGATGAAACAATGCGGAAAGATGAAACAATGCGGAAAGATGAAACAATGCGGAAAGATGAAACAATGCGGAAAGATGAAAGATGAAACAATGCGGAAAGATGAAAGATGAAAAAATGCGGAAAGATGAAAGATGAAACAATGCGGAAAGATGAAAGATGAAAGAATGCGGAAGATGAAAGATGAAACAATGCGGAAAGATGAAACTATGCGGAAAGATGAAAGATGAAACAATGCGGAAAGATGAAAGATGAAAGAATGCGGAAAGATGAAAGATGAAACAATGCGGAAAGATGAAAGATGAAACATTGCGGAAAGATGAAAGATGAAACAATGCGGAAAGATGAAAGATGAAAGAATGCGGAAAGATGAAAGATGAAAGAATGCGGAAAGATGAAAGATTAAACAATGCGGAAAGATGAAAGATTAAACAATGCGGAAAGATGAAAGATGAAACAATGCGGAAAGATGAAACATTGCGGAAAGATGAAAGATGAAAGAATGCGGAAAGATGAAAGATGAAACAACGCGGAAAGATGAAAGATGAAACATTGCGGAAAGATGAGAGATGAAACAATGCGGAAAGATGAAAGATAAAAGAATGCGGAAAGATGAAAGATGAAACAATGCGGAAAGATGAAAGATGAAACAATGCGGAAAGATGAAAGATGAAAAAATGCGGAAAGATGAAAGATGAAACAATGCGGAAAGATGAAACAATGCGGAAAGATGAAAGATGAAACAATGCGGAAAGATGAAAGATGAAACAATGCGGAAAGATGAAAGATGAAACAATGCGGAAAGATGAAAGATGAAACAATGCGGAAAGAAGAAACGATGCCGAAAGATGAAAGAATGCGGAAAGATGAAAGATGAAACAATGCGGAAAGATGAAAGATGAAACAATGCGGAAAGATGAAAGATGAAAGAATGCGGAAAGATGAAAGATGAAACATTGCGGAAAGATGAAAGATGAAACAATGCGGAAAGATGAAAGATGAAAGAATGCGGAAAGATGAAAGATGAAAGAATGCGGAAAGATGAATGATGAAACAATGCGGAAAGATGAAAGATGAAAGAATGCGGAAGATGAAAGATGAAACAATGCGGAAAGATGAAACAATGCGGAAAGATGAAAGATGAAACAATGCGGAAAGATGAAAGATGAAAGAATGCGGAAAGATGAAAGATGAAACAATGCGGAAAGATGAAAGATGAAAGAATGCGGAAAGATGAAAGATGAAAAAATGCGGAAAGATGAAAGGTGAAACAATGCGGAAAGATGAAAGATGAAACAATGCGGAAAGATGAACGATGAAAGAATGCGGAAAGATGAAAGATGAAACAATGCGGAAAGATGAAACAATGCGGAAAGATGAAACAATGCGGAAAGATGAAACAATGCGGAAAGATGAAAGATGAAAAAATGCGGAAAGATGAAAGATGAAACAATGCGGAAAGATGAAAGATGAAACAATGCGGAAAGATGAAAGATGAAAGAATGCGGAAGATGAAAGATGAAACAATGCGGAAAGATGAAAGATGAAACAATGCGGAAAGATGAAAGATGAAACAATGCGGAAAGATGAAAGATGAAAGAATGCGGAAAGATGAAAGATGAAACAATGCGGAAAGATGAAAGATGAAACAATGCGGAAAGATGAAAGATGAAACAATGCGGAAAGATGAAAGATGAAACAATGCGGAAAGATGAAAGATGAAACAATGCGGAAAGATGAAACAATGCGGAAAGATGAAACAATGCGGAAAGATGAAACAATGCGGAAAGATGAAACAATGCGGAAAGATGAAACAATGCGGAAAGATGAAACAATGCGGAAAGATGAAACAATGCGGAAAGATGAAACAATGCGGAAAGATGAAACAATGCGGAAAGATGAAACAATGCGGAAAGATGAAACAATGCGGAAAGATGAAACAATGCGGAAAGATGAAACAATGCGGAAAGATGAAAGATGAAACAATGCGGAAAGATGAAAGATGAAAAAATGCGGAAAGATGAAAGATGAAACAATGCGGAAAGATGAAAGATGAAAGAATGCGGAAGATGAAAGATGAAACTATGCGGAAAGATGAAACTATGCGGAAAGATGAAAGATGAAACAATGCGGAAAGATGAAAGATGAAAGAATGCGGAAAGATGAAAGATGAAACAATGCGGAAAGATGAAAGATGAAACATTGCAGAAAGATGAAAGATGAAACAATGCGGAAAGATGAAAGATGAAAGAATGCGGAAAGATGAAAGATGAAAGAATGCGGAAAGATGAAAGATTAAACAATGCGGAAAGATGAAAGATTAAACAATGCGGAAAGATGAAAGATGAAACAATGCGGAAAGATGAAACAATGCGGAAAGATGAAAGATGAAAGAATGCGGAAAGATGAAAGATGAAACAATGCGGAAAGATGAAAGATGAAACATTGCGGAAAGATGAGAGATGAAACAATGCGGAAAGATGAAAGATAAAAGAATGCGGAAAGATGAAAGATGAAACAATGCGGAAAGATGAAAGATGAAACAATGCGGAAAGATGAAAGATGAAAAAATGCGGAAAGATGAAAGATGAAACAATGCGGAAAGATGAAACAATGCGGAAAGATGAAAGATGAAACAATGCGGAAAGATGAAAGATGAAACAATGCGGAAAGATGAAAGATGAAACAATGCGGAAAGAAGAAACAATGCCGAAAGATGAAAGAATGCGTAAAGATGAAAGATGAAACAATGCGGAAAGATGAAAGATGAAACAATGCGGAAAGATGAAAGATGAAAGAATGCGGAAAGATGAAAGATGAAACATTGCGGAAAGATGAAAGATGAAACAATGCGGAAAGATGAAAGATGAAAGAATGCGGAAAGATGAAAGATGAAAGAATGCGGAAAGATGAAAGATGAAACAATGCGGAAAGATGAAAGATGAAACAATGCGGAAAGATGAAAGATGAAACAATGCGGAAAGATGAAAGATGAAAGAATGCGGAAAGATGAAAGATGAAACAATGCGGAAAGATGAAACAATGCGGAAAGATGAAACAATGCGGAAAGATGAAAGATGAAAAAAAGCGGAAAGATGAAAGATGAAACAATGCGGAAAGATGAAAGATGAAAGAATGCGGAAGATGAAAGATGAAACAATGCGGAAAGATGAAAGATGAAACAATGCGGAAAGATGAAAGATGAAACAATGCGGAAAGATGAAAGATGAAAGAATGCGGAAAGATGAAAGATGAAACAATGCGGAAAGATGAAAGATGAAACAATGCGGAAAGATGAAAGATGAAACAATGCGGAAAGATGAAAGATGAAAGAATGCGGAAAGATGAAAGATGAAACAATGCGGAAAGATGAAAGATGAAACAATGCGGAAAGATGAAAGATGAAACAATGCGGAAAGATGAAAGATGAAACAATGCGGAAAGATGAAAGATGAAACAATGCGGAAAGATGAAACAATGCGGAAAGATGAAACAATGCGGAATGATGAAACAATGCGGAAAGATGAAACAATGCGGAAAGATGAAACAATGCGGAAAGATGAAACAATGCGGAAAGATGAAACAATGCGGAAAGATGAAACAATGCGGAAAGATGAAACAATGCGGAAAGATGAAAGATGAAAAAATGCGGAAAGATGAAAGATGAAACAATGCGGAAAGATGAAAGATGAATGAATGCGGAAGATGAAAGATGAAACAATGCGGAAAGATGAAAGATGAAACAATGCGGAAAGATGAAAGATGAAAGAATGCGGAAAGATGAAAGATGAAACAATGCGGAAAGATGAAAGATGAAACAATGCGGAAAGATGAAAGATGAAACAATGCGGAAAGATGAAAGATGAAAAAATGCGGAAACATGAAAGATGAAAGAATGCGGAAAGATGAAAGATGAAACAATGCGGAAAGATGAAAGATTAAACAATGCGGAAAGATGAAAGATGAAAGAATGCGGAAAGATGAAAGATGAAACAATGCGGAAAGATGAAAGATGAAACAATGCGGAAAGATGAAAGATGAAACAATGCGGAAAGATGAAAGATGAAACAATGCGGACAGATGAAAGATGAAAGAATGTGGAAAGATGAAAGATGAAACAATGCGGAAAGATGAAAGATGAAAGAATGCGGAAAGATGAAAGATGAAACAATGCGGAAAGATGAAAGATGAAAGAATGCGGAAGATGAAAGATGAAACAATGCGGAAAGATGAAACAATGCGGAAAGATGAAACAATGCGGAAAGATGAAAGATGAAACAATGCGGAAAGATGAAAGATGAAACAATGCGGAAAGATGAAAGATGAAAGAATGCGGAAAGATGAAAGATGAAACAATGCGGAAAGATGAAAGATGAAACAATGCGGAAAGATGAAAGATGAAACAATGCGGAAAGATGAAAGATGAAACAATGCGGAAATATGAAAGATGAAACAATGCGGAAAGATGAAAGATGAAAGAATGCGGAAAGATGAAAGATGAAACATTGCGGAAAGATGAAAGAAGAAACAATGCGGGAAGATGAAAGAATGCGGAAAGATGAAAGATGAAACAATGCGGAAAGATGAAACAATGCGGAAAGAAAAAAGATGAAACAATGCGGAAAGATGAAAGATGAAAGAATGCGGAAGATGAAAGATGAAACAATGCGGAAAGATGAAAGATGAAACAATGCGGAAAGATGAAAGATGAAACAATGCGGAAAGATGAAAGATGAAAGAATGCGGAAAGATGACAGATGAAACAATGCGGAAAGATGAAAGATGAAACAATGCGGAAAGATGAAAGATGAAACAATGCGGAAAGATGAAAGATGAAACAATGAGGAAAGATGAAAGATGAAACAATGCGGAAAGATGAAAGATGAAACAATGCGGAAAGATGAAACAATGCGGAAAGATGAAAAAATGCGGAAAGATGAAACAATGCGGAAAGATGAAACAATGCGGAAAGATGAAACAATGCGGAAAGATGAAACAATGCGGAAAGATGAAACAATGCGCAAAGATGAAACAATGCGGAAAGATGAAACAATGCGGAAAGATGAAACAATGCGGAAAGATGAAACAATGCGGAAAGATGAAACAATGCGGAAAGATGAAACAATGCGGAAAGATGAAACAATGCGGAAAGATGAAACAATGCGGAAAGATGAAACAATGCGGAAAGATGAAACAATGCGGAAAGATGAAACAATGCGGAAAGATGAAACAATGCGGAAAGATGAAACAATGCGGAAAGATGAAACAATGCGGAAAGATGAAACAATGCGGAAAGATGAAACAATGCGGAAAGATGAAAGATGAAACAATGCGGAAAGATGAAAGATGAAAAAATGCGGAAAGATGAAAGATGAAACAATGCGGAAAGATGAAAGAATGCGGAAAGATGAAAGATGAAAGAATGCGGAAAGATGAAAGATGAAACAATGCGGAAAGATGAAAGATGAAACATTGCGGAAAGATGAAAGATGAAACAATGCGGAAAGATGAAAGATGAAAGAATGCGGAAAGATGAAAGATGAAACAATGCGGAAAGATGAAAGATGAAACAATGCGGAAAGATGAAAGATGAAACAATGCGGAAAGATGAAAGATGAAACAATGCGGAAAGATGAAAGATGAAACATTGCGGAAAGATGAAAGATGAAACAATGCGGAAAGATGAAACAATGCGGAAAGATGAAACAATGCGGAAAGATGAAACAATGCGGAAAGATGAAAGATGGAACAATGCGGAAAGATGAAACAATGCGGAAAGATGAAACAATGCGGAAAGATGAAACAATGCGGAAAGATGAAAGATGAAACAATGCGGAAAGATGAAACAATGCGGAAAGATGAAACAATGCGGAAAGATGAAACAATGCGGAAAGATGAAACAATGCGGAAAGATGAAACAATGCGGAAAGATGAAACAATGCGGAAAGATGAAACAATGCGGAAAGATGAAACAATGCGGAAAGATGAAACAATGCGGAAAGATGAAACAATGCGGAAAGATGAAACAATGCGGAAAGATGAAACAATGCGGAAAGATGAAAGATGAAACAATGCGGAAAGATGAAAGATGAAACAATGCGGAAAGATGAAAGATGAAAGAATGCGGAAGATGAAAGATGAAACAATGCGGAAAGATGAAACAATGCGGAAAGATGAAAGATGAAACAATGCGGAAAGATGAAAGATGAAACAATGCGGAAAGATGAAAGATGAAAGAATGCGGAAAGATGAAAGATGAAACAATGCGGAAAGATCAAAGATGAAACAATGCGGAAAGATGAAAGATGAAAGAATGCGGAAAGATGAAAGATGAAACAATGCGGAAAGATGAAAGATGAAACAATGCGGAAAGATGAAAGATGAAACAATGCGGAAAGATGAAAGATGAAAGAATGCGGAAAGATGAAAGATGAAAGAATGCGGAAAGATGAAAGATGAAACAATGCGGAAAGATGAAAGATGAAACAATGCGGAAAGATGAAAGATGAAACAATGTGGAAAGATGAAAGATGAAAGAATGCGGAATGATGAAAGATGAAAGAATGCGGAAAGATGAAAGATCAATAAATGCGGAAAGATGAAAGATGAAACAATGCGGAAAGATGAAAGATGAAAGAATGCGGAAGATGAAAGATGAAACAATGCGGAAAGATGAAACAATGCGGAAAGATGAAAGATGAAACAATGCGGAAAGATGAAAGATGAAAGAATGCGGAAAGATGAAAGATGAAACAATGCGGAAAGATGAAAGATGAAACATTGCGGAAAGATGAAAAATGAAACAATGCGGAAAGATGAAAGATAAAAGAATGCGGAAAGATGAAAGATGAAACAATGCGGAAAGATGAAAGATGAAACAATGCGGAAAGATGAAAGATGAAACAATGCGGAAAGATGAAAGATGAAACAATGCGGAAAGATGAAAGATGAAACAATGCGGAAAGATGAAAAAATGCGGAAAGATGAAAGATGAAACAATGCGGAAAGATAAAAGATGAAAGAATGCGGAAGATGAAAGATGAAACAATGCGGAAAGATGAAACAATGCGGAAAGATGAAAGATGAAACAATGCGGAAAGATGAAAGATGAAACAATGCGGAAAGATGAAAGATGAAAGAATGCGGAAAGATGAAAGATGAAACAATGCGGAAAGATGAAAGATGAAACAATGCGGAAAGATGAAAGATGAAACAATGCGGAAAGATGAAAGATGAAAGAATGCGGAAAGATGAAAGATGAAACAATGCGGAAAGATGAAAGATGAAACAATGCGGAAAGATGAAAGATGAAACAATGCGGAAAGATGAAAGATGAAACAATGCGGAAAGATGAAAGATGAAAGAATGCGGAAAGATGAAAGATGAAACAATGCGGAAAGATGAAAGATGAAAGAATGCGGAAGATGAAAGATGAAACAATGCGGAAAGATGAAAGATGAAAGAATGCGGAAAGATGAAACAATGCGGAAAGATGAAAGATGAAAAAATATGGAAAGATGAAAGATGAAACAATGCGGAAAGATGAAAGATGAAACAATGCGGTAAGATGAAAGATGAAACAATGCGGAAAGATGAAAGATGAAAGAATGCGGAAAGATGAAAGATGAAACAATGCGGAAAGATGAAAGATGAAAGAATGCGGAAAGATGAAAGATGAAACAATGCGGAAAGATGAAAGATGAAAGAATGCGGAAGATGAAAGATGAAACAATGCGGAAAGATGAAACAATGCGGAAAGATGAAACAATGCGGAAAGATGAAAGATGAAACAATGCGGAAAGATGAAAGATGAAACAATGCGGAAAGATGAAAGATGAAAGAATGCGGAAAGATGAAAGATGAAACAATGCGGAAAGATGAAAGATGAAACAATGCGGAAAGATGAAAGATGAAACAATGCGGAAAGATGAAAGATGAAAGAATGCGGAAAGATGAAAGATGAAACAATGCGGAAAGATGAAAGATGAAAAAATGCGGAAAGATGAAAGATGAAACAATGCGGAAAGATGAAACAATGCGGAAAGATGAAACAATGCGGAAAGATGAAAGATGAAACAATGCGGAAAGATGAAAGATGAAAGAATGCGGAAAGATGAAAGATGAAAGAATGCGGAAAGATGAAAGATGAAACAATGCGGAAAGATGAAAGATGAAACAATGCGGAAAGATGAAAAATGAAACAATGCGGAAAGATGAAAGATAAAAGAATGCGGAAAGATGAAAGGTGAAACAATGCGGAAAGATGAAAGATGAAACAATGCGGAAAGATGAAAGATGAAACAATGCGGAAAGATGAAAGATGAAACAATGCGGAAAGATGAAAGATGAAATAATGCGGAAAGATGAAACAATGCGGAAAGATGAAACAATGCGGAATGATGAAACAATGCGGTAAGATGAAACAATGCGGAAAGATGAAACAATGCGGAAAGATGAAACAATGCGGAAAGATGAAACAATGCGGAAATATGAAACAATGCGGAAAGATGAAACAATGCGGAAAGATGAAACAATGCGGAAAGATGAAAGATGAAACAATGCGGAAAGATGAAAGATGAAAAAATGCGGAAAGATGAAAGATGAAACAATGCGGAAAGATGAAAGATGAAAGAATGCGGAAGATGAAAGATGAATCAATGCGGAAAGATGAAAGATGAAACGATGCGGAAAGATGAAAGATGAAAGAATGCGGAAAGATGAAAGATGAAACAATGCGGAAAGATGAAAGATGAAACATTGCGGAAAGATGAAAGATGAAACAATGCGGAAAGATAAAAGATGAAAGAATGCGGAAAGATGAAAGATGAAACAATGCGGAAAGATGAAAGATGAAAGAATGCGGAAAGATGAAAGATTAAACAATGCGGAAAGATGAAAGATGAAACAATGCGGAAAGATGAAACAATGCGGAAAGATGAAAGATGAAAAAATATGGAAAGATGAAAGATGAAACAATGCGGAAAGATGAAAGATGAAAAAATGCGGAAAGATGAAAGATGAAACAATGCGGAAAGATGAAAGATGAAAGAATGCGGAAGATGAAAGATGAAACAATGCGGAAAGATGAAACAATGCGGAAAGATGAAAGATGAAACAATGCGGAAAGATGAAAGATGAAAGAATGCGGAAAGATGAAAGATGAAACAATGCGGAAAGATGAAAGATGAAACATTGCGGAAAGATGAAAGATGAAACAATGCGGAAAGATGAAACAATGCGGAAAGATGAAAGATGAAACAATGCGGAAAGATGAAAGATGAAACAATGCGGAAAGATGAAACAATGCGGAAAGATGAAACAATGCGGAAAGATGAAACAATGCGGAAAGATGAAACAATGCGGAAAGATGAAACAATGCGGAAAGATGAAACAATGCGGAAAGATGAAACAATGCGGAAAGTTGAAACAATGCGGAAAGATGAAACAATGCGGAAAGATGAAACAATGGGGAAAGATGAAACAATGCGGAAACATGAAACAATGCGGAAAGATGAAACAATGCGGAAAGATGAAACAATGCGGAAAGATGAAAGATGAAACAATGCGGTAAGATGAAAGATGAAACAATGCGGAAAGATGAAAGATGAAACAATGCGGTAAGATGAAAGATGAAACAATGCGGAAAGATGAAAGATGAAAGAATGCGGAAAGATGAAAGATGAAACAATGCGGAAAGATGAAAGATGAAAGAATGCGGAAAGATGAAACAATGCGGAAAGATGAAACAATGCGGAAAGATGAAAGATGAAACAATGCGGAAAGATGAAAGATGAAACAATGCGGAAAGATGAAAGATGAAACAATGCGGAAAGATGAAAGATGAAAGAATGCGGAAAGATGAAAGATGAAACAATGCGGAAAGATGAAAGATGAAACATTGCGGAAAGATGAAAGATGAAACAATGCGGAAAGATGAAAGATAAAAGAATGCGGAAAGATGAAAGATGAAACAATGCGGAAAGATGAAAGATGAAAAAATGCGGAAAGATGAAAGATGAAACAATGCGGAAAGATGAAACAATGCGGAAAGATGAAACAATGCGGAAAGATGAAACAATGCGGAAAGTTGAAACAATGCGGAAAGATGAAACAATGCGGAAAGATGAAACAATGGGGAAAGATGAAACAATGCGGAAACATGAAACAATGCGGAAAGATGAAACAATGCGGAAAGATGAAACAATGCGGAAAGATGAAAGATGAAACAATGCGGTAAGATGAAAGATGAAACAATGCGGAAAGATGAAAGATGAAACAATGCGGTAAGATGAAAGATGAAACAATGCGGAAAGATGAAAGATGAAACAATGCGGAAAGATGAAAGATGAAACAATGCGGAAAGATGAAAGATGAAAGAATGCGGAAAGATGAAACAATGCGGAAAGATGAAACAATGCGGAAAGATGAAAGATGAAACAATGCGGAAAGATGAAAGATGAAACAATGCGGAAAGATGAAAGATGAAACAATGCGGAAAGATGAAAGATGAAACAATGCGGAAAGATGAAAGATGAAACAATGCGGAAAGATGAAAGATGAAAGAATGCGGAAAGATGAAAGATGAAACAATGCGGAAAGATGAAAGATGAAAAAATGCGGAAAGATGAAAGATGAAACAATGCGGAAAGATGAAACAATGCGGAAAGATGAAACAATGCGGAAAGATGAAACAATGCGGAAAGATGAAAGATGAAACAATGCGGAAAGATGAAAGATGAAAAAATGCGGAAAGATGAAAGATGAAACAATGCGGAAAGATGAAAGATGAAAGAATGCGGAAGATGAAAGATGAAACAATGCGGAAAGATGAAACAATGCGGAAAGATGAAAGATGAAACAATGCGGAAAGATGAAAGATGAAAGAATGCGGAAAGATGAAAGATGAAACAATGCGGAAAGATGAAAGATGAAACATTGCGGAAAGATGAAAGATGAAACAATGCGGAAAGATGAAAGATGAAACAATGCGGAAAGATGAAAGATGAAACAATGCGGAAAGATGAAACAATGCGGAAAGATGAAACAATGCGGAAAGATGAAACAATGCGGAAAGATGAAACAATGCGGAAAGATGAAACAATGCGGAAAGATGAAACAATGCGGAAAGATGAAACAATGCGGAAAGATGAAACAATGCGGAAAGATGAAACAATGCGGAAAGATGAAACAATGCGGAAAGATGAAACAATGCGGAAAGATGAAACAATGCGGAAAGATGAAAGATGAAAGAATGCGGAAAGATGAAAGATGAAACAATGCGGAAAGATGAAAGATGAAACAATGCGGAAAGATGAAAGATGAAAGAATGCGGAAAGATGAAAGATGAAACATTGCGGAAAGATGAAAGATGAAACAATGCGGAAAGATGAAACAATGCGGAAAGATGAAAGAATGCGGAAAGATGAAAGATGAAAGAATGCGGAAAGATGAAAGATGAAACAATGCGGAAAGATGAAAGATGAAACAATGCGGAAAGATGAAACAATGCGGAAAGATGAAACAATGCGGAAAGATGAAAGATGGAACAATGCGGAAAGATGAAACAATGCGGAAAGATGAAACAATGCGGAAAGATGAAACAATGCGGAAAGATGAAAGATGAAACAATGCGGAAAGATGAAACAATGCGGAAAGATGAAACAATGCGGAAAGATGAAACAATGCGGAAAGATGAAACAATGCGGAAAGATGAAAGATGAAACAATGCGGAAAGATGAAACAATGCGGAAAGATGAAACAATGCGGAAAGATGAAACAATGCGGATAGATGAAACAATGCGGAAAGATGAAACAATGCGGAAAGATGAAACAATGCGGAAAGATGAAACAATGCGGAAAGATGAAACAATGCGGAAAAATGAAACAATGCGGAAAGATGAAACAATGCGGAAAGATGAAAGATGAAACAATGCGGAAAGATGAAAGATGAAAAAATGCGGAAAGATGAAAGATGAAACAATGCGGAAAGATGAAAGATGAAAAAATGCGGAAAGATGAAAGATGAAACAATGCGGAAAGATGAAAGATGAAAGAATGCGGAAGATGAAAGATGAAACAATGCGGAAAGATGAAAGATGAAACAATGCGGAAAGATGAAAGATGAAACAATGCGGAAAGATGAAAGATGAAAGAATGCGGAAAGATGAAAGATGAAACAATGCGGAAAGATGAAAGATGAAACAATGCGGAAAGATGAAAGATGAAAGAATGCGGAAAGATGAAAGATGAAACAATGCGGAAAGATGAAACAATGCGGAAAGATGAAACAATGCGGAAAGATGAAACAATGCGGAAAGATGAAACAATGCGGAAAGATGAAACAATGCGGAAAGATGAAACAATGCGGAAAGATGAAACAATGCGGAAAGATGAAACAATGCGGAAAGATGAAACAATGCGGAAAGATGAAACAATGCGGAAAGATGAAACAATGGGGAAAGATGAAACAATGCGGAAAGATGAAACAATGCGGAAAGATGAAAGATGAAAGAATGCGGAAAGATGAAAGATGAAACAATGCGGAAAGATGAAACAATGCGGAAAGATGAAACAATGCGGAAAGATGAAAGATGAAAAAATGCGGAATGATGAAAGATGAAACAATGCGGAAAGATGAAAGATGAAAGAATGCGGAAGATGAAAGATGAAACTATGCGGAAAGATGAAAGATGAAACATTGCGGAAAGGTGAAAGATGAAACAATGCGGAAAGATGAAAGATGAAAGAATGCGGAAAGATGAAAGATGAAACAATGCGGAAAGATGAAAGATGAAACAATGCGGAAAGATGAAACAATGCGGAAAGATGAAACAATGCGGAAAGATGAAACAATGCGGAAAGATGAAACAATGCGGAAAGATGAAACAATGCGGAAAGATGAAAGATGAAACAATGCGGAAAGATGAAAGATGAAAAAATGCTGAAAGATGAAAGATGAAACAATGCGGAAAGATGAAAGATGAAAGAATGCGGAAGATGAAAGATGAAACAATGCGGAAAGATGAAACTATGCGGAAAGATGAAAGATGAAACAATGCGGAAAGATGAAAGATGAAACAATGCGGAAAGATGAAAGATGAAAGAATGCGGAAAGATGAAAGATGAAACAATGCGGAAAGATGAAAGATGAAACAATGCGGAAAGATGAAAGATGAAAGAATGCGGAAAGATGAAAGATGAAACAATGCGGAAAGATGAAAGATGAAAGAATGCGGAAGATGAAAGATGAAACAATGCGGAAAGATGAAACAATGCGGAAAGATGAAACAATGCGGAAAGATGAAAGATGAAACAATGCGGAAAGATGAAAGATGAAAAAATGCGGAAAGATGAAAGATGAAAGAATGCGGAAAGATGAAAGATGAAACAATGCGGAAAGATGAAAGATGAAAGAATGCGGAAAGATGAAAGATGAAACAATGCGGAAAGATGAAAGATGAAACAATGCGGAAGATGAAAGATGAAACAATGCGGAAAGATGAAACAATGCGGAAAGATGAAAGATGAAACAATGCGGAAAGATGAAAGATGAAACAATGCGGAAAGATGAAACAATGCGGAAAGATGAAAGATGAAACAATGCGGAAAGATGAAAGATGAAACAATGCGGAAAGATGAAAGATGAAAGAATGCGGAAAGATGAAAGATGAAATAATGCGGAAAGATGAAAGATGAAAAAATGCGGAAAGATGAAAGATGAAACAATGCGGAAAGATGAAAGATGAAAGAATGCGGAAGATGAAAGATGAAACAATGCGGAAAGATGAAACAATGCGGAAAGATGAAACAATGCGGAAAGATGAACAATGCGGAAAGATGAAACAATGCGGAAAGATGAAACAATGCGGAAAGATGAAAGATGAAACAATGCGGAAAGATGAAAGATGAAACATTGCGGAAAGATGAAAGATGAAACAATGCGGAAAGATGAAAGATGAAAGAATGCGGAAAGATGAAAGATGAAACAATGCGGAAAGATGAAAGATTAAACAATGCGGAAAGATGAAAGATGAAACAATGCGGAAAGATGAAAGATGAAACAATGCGGAAAGATGAAACAATGCGGAAAGATGAAACAATGCGGAAAGATGAAAGATGGAACAATGCGGAAAGATGAAACAATGCGGAAAGATGAAACAATGCGGAAAGATGAAACAATGCGGAAAGATGAAAGATGAAACAATGCGGAAAGATGAAACAATGCGGAAAGATGAAACAATGCGGAAAGATGAAAGATGAAACAATGCGGAAAGATGAAAGATGAAAAAATGCGGAAAGATGAAAGATGAAACAATGCGGAAAGATGAAAGATGAAAAAATGCGGAAAGATGAAAGATGAAACAATGCGGAAAGATGAAAGATGAAAGAATGCGGAAGATGAAAGATGAAACAAAGCGGAAAGATGAAAGATGAAACAATGCGGAAAGATGAAAGATGAAACAATGCGGAAAGATGAAACAATGCGGAAAGATGAAACAATGCGGAAAGATGAAAGATGAAACAATGCGGAAAGATGAAAGATGAAACAATGCGGAAAGATGAAACAATGCGGAAAGATGAAACAATGCGGAAAGATGAAACAATGCGGAAAGATGAAACAATGCGGAAAGATGAAACAATGCGGAAAGATGAAACAATGCGGAAAGATGAAACAATGCGGAAAGATGAAACAATGCGGAAAAATGAAACAATGCGGAAAGATGAAACAATGCGGAAAGATGAAAGATGAAACAATGCGGAAAGATGAAAGATGAAAAAATGCGGAAAGATGAAAGATGAAACAATGCGGAAAGATGAAAGATGAAAAAATGCGGAAAGATGAAAGATGAAACAATGCGGAAAGATGAAAGATGAAAGAATGCGGAAGATGAAAGATGAAACAATGCGGAAAGATGAAAGATGAAACAATGCGGAAAGATGAAAGATGAAACAATGCGGAAAGATGAAAGATGAAAGAATGCGGAAAGATGAAAGATGAAACAATGCGGAAAGATGAAAGATGAAACAATGCGGAAAGATGAAAGATGAAAGAATGCGGAAAGATGAAAGATGAAACAATGCGGAAAGATGAAACAATGCGGAAAGATGAAACAATGCGGAAAGATGAAACAATGGGGAAAGATGAAACAATGCGGAAACATGAAACAATGCGGAAAGATGAAACAATGCGGAAAGATGAAACAATGCGGAAAGATGAAAGATGAAACAATGCGGAAAGATGAAAGATGAAAGAATGCGGAAAGATGAAAGATGAAATAATGCGGAAAGATGAAAGATGAAAAAATGCGGAAAGATGAAAGATGAAACAATGCGGAAAGATGAAAGATGAAAGAATGCGGAAGATGAAAGATGAAACAATGCGGAAAGATGAAACAATGCGGAAAGATGAAACAATGCGGAAAGATGAACAATGCGGAAAGATGAAACAATGCGGAAAGATGAAACAATGCGGAAAGATGAAAGATGAAACAATGCGGAAAGATGAAAGATGAAACATTGCGGAAAGATGAAAGATGAAACAATGCGGAAAGATGAAAGATAAAAGAATGCGGAAAGATGAAAGATGAAACAATGCGGAAAGATGAAAGATGAAAAAATGCGGAAAGATGAAAGATGAAACAATGCGGAAAGATGAAACAATGCGGAAAGATGAAACAATGCGGAAAGATGAAACAATGCGGAAAGTTGAAACAATGCGGAAAGATGAAACAATGCGGAAAGATGAAACAATGGGGAAAGATGAAACAATGCGGAAACATGAAACAATGCGGAAAGATGAAACAATGCGGAAAGATGAAACAATGCGGAAAGATGAAAGATGAAACAATGCGGTAAGATGAAAGATGAAACAATGCGGAAAGATGAAAGATGAAACAATGCGGTAAGATGAAAGATGAAACAATGCGGAAAGATGAAAGATGAAACAATGCGGAAAGATGAAAGATGAAACAATGCGGAAAGATGAAAGATGAAAGAATGCGGAAAGATGAAACAATGCGGAAAGATGAAACAATGCGGAAAGATGAAAGATGAAACAATGCGGAAAGATGAAAGATGAAACAATGCGGAAAGATGAAAGATGAAACAATGCGGAAAGATGAAAGATGAAACAATGCGGAAAGATGAAAGATGAAACAATGCGGAAAGATGAAAGATGAAAGAATGCGGAAAGATGAAAGATGAAACAATGCGGAAAGATGAAAGATGAAAAAATGCGGAAAGATGAAAGATGAAACAATGCGGAAAGATGAAACAATGCGGAAAGATGAAACAATGCGGAAAGATGAAACAATGCGGAAAGATGAAAGATGAAACAATGCGGAAAGATGAAAGATGAAAAAATGCGGAAAGATGAAAGATGAAACAATGCGGAAAGATGAAAGATGAAAGAATGCGGAAGATGAAAGATGAAACAATGCGGAAAGATGAAACAATGCGGAAAGATGAAAGATGAAACAATGCGGAAAGATGAAAGATGAAAGAATGCGGAAAGATGAAAGATGAAACAATGCGGAAAGATGAAAGATGAAACATTGCGGAAAGATGAAAGATGAAACAATGCGGAAAGATGAAAGATGAAACAATGCGGAAAGATGAAAGATGAAACAATGCGGAAAGATGAAACAATGCGGAAAGATGAAACAATGCGGAAAGATGAAACAATGCGGAAAGATGAAACAATGCGGAAAGATGAAACAATGCGGAAAGATGAAACAATGCGGAAAGATGAAACAATGCGGAAAGATGAAACAATGCGGAAAGATGAAACAATGCGGAAAGATGAAACAATGCGGAAAGATGAAACAATGCGGAAAGATGAAAGATGAAAGAATGCGGAAAGATGAAAGATGAAACAATGCGGAAAGATGAAAGATGAAACAATGCGGAAAGATGAAAGATGAAAGAATGCGGAAAGATGAAAGATGAAACATTGCGGAAAGATGAAAGATGAAACAATGCGGAAAGATGAAACAATGCGGAAAGATGAAAGAATGCGGAAAGATGAAAGATGAAAGAATGCGGAAAGATGAAAGATGAAACAATGCGGAAAGATGAAAGATGAAACAATGCGGAAAGATGAAACAATGCGGAAAGATGAAACAATGCGGAAAGATGAAAGATGGAACAATGCGGAAAGATGAAACAATGCGGAAAGATGAAACAATGCGGAAAGATGAAACAATGCGGAAAGATGAAAGATGAAACAATGCGGAAAGATGAAACAATGCGGAAAGATGAAACAATGCGGAAAGATGAAACAATGCGGAAAGATGAAACAATGCGGAAAGATGAAAGATGAAACAATGCGGAAAGATGAAACAATGCGGAAAGATGAAACAATGCGGAAAGATGAAACAATGCGGATAGATGAAACAATGCGGAAAGATGAAACAATGCGGAAAGATGAAACAATGCGGAAAGATGAAACAATGCGGAAAGATGAAACAATGCGGAAAAATGAAACAATGCGGAAAGATGAAACAATGCGGAAAGATGAAAGATGAAACAATGCGGAAAGATGAAAGATGAAAAAATGCGGAAAGATGAAAGATGAAACAATGCGGAAAGATGAAAGATGAAAAAATGCGGAAAGATGAAAGATGAAACAATGCGGAAAGATGAAAGATGAAAGAATGCGGAAGATGAAAGATGAAACAATGCGGAAAGATGAAAGATGAAACAATGCGGAAAGATGAAAGATGAAACAATGCGGAAAGATGAAAGATGAAAGAATGCGGAAAGATGAAAGATGAAACAATGCGGAAAGATGAAAGATGAAACAATGCGGAAAGATGAAAGATGAAAGAATGCGGAAAGATGAAAGATGAAACAATGCGGAAAGATGAAACAATGCGGAAAGATGAAACAATGCGGAAAGATGAAACAATGCGGAAAGATGAAACAATGCGGAAAGATGAAACAATGCGGAAAGATGAAACAATGCGGAAAGATGAAACAATGCGGAAAGATGAAACAATGCGGAAAGATGAAACAATGCGGAAAGATGAAACAATGCGGAAAGATGAAACAATGGGGAAAGATGAAACAATGCGGAAAGATGAAACAATGCGGAAAGATGAAAGATGAAAGAATGCGGAAAGATGAAAGATGAAACAATGCGGAAAGATGAAACAATGCGGAAAGATGAAACAATGCGGAAAGATGAAAGATGAAAAAATGCGGAATGATGAAAGATGAAACAATGCGGAAAGATGAAAGATGAAAGAATGCGGAAGATGAAAGATGAAACTATGCGGAAAGATGAAAGATGAAACATTGCGGAAAGGTGAAAGATGAAACAATGCGGAAAGATGAAAGATGAAAGAATGCGGAAAGATGAAAGATGAAACAATGCGGAAAGATGAAAGATGAAACAATGCGGAAAGATGAAACAATGCGGAAAGATGAAACAATGCGGAAAGATGAAACAATGCGGAAAGATGAAACAATGCGGAAAGATGAAACAATGCGGAAAGATGAAAGATGAAACAATGCGGAAAGATGAAAGATGAAAAAATGCTGAAAGATGAAAGATGAAACAATGCGGAAAGATGAAAGATGAAAGAATGCGGAAGATGAAAGATGAAACAATGCGGAAAGATGAAACTATGCGGAAAGATGAAAGATGAAACAATGCGGAAAGATGAAAGATGAAACAATGCGGAAAGATGAAAGATGAAAGAATGCGGAAAGATGAAAGATGAAACAATGCGGAAAGATGAAAGATGAAACAATGCGGAAAGATGAAAGATGAAAGAATGCGGAAAGATGAAAGATGAAACAATGCGGAAAGATGAAAGATGAAAGAATGCGGAAGATGAAAGATGAAACAATGCGGAAAGATGAAACAATGCGGAAAGATGAAACAATGCGGAAAGATGAAAGATGAAACAATGCGGAAAGATGAAAGATGAAAAAATGCGGAAAGATGAAAGATGAAAGAATGCGGAAAGATGAAAGATGAAACAATGCGGAAAGATGAAAGATGAAAGAATGCGGAAAGATGAAAGATGAAACAATGCGGAAAGATGAAAGATGAAACAATGCGGAAGATGAAAGATGAAACAATGCGGAAAGATGAAACAATGCGGAAAGATGAAAGATGAAACAATGCGGAAAGATGAAAGATGAAACAATGCGGAAAGATGAAACAATGCGGAAAGATGAAAGATGAAACAATGCGGAAAGATGAAAGATGAAACAATGCGGAAAGATGAAAGATGAAAGAATGCGGAAAGATGAAAGATGAAATAATGCGGAAAGATGAAAGATGAAAAAATGCGGAAAGATGAAAGATGAAACAATGCGGAAAGATGAAAGATGAAAGAATGCGGAAGATGAAAGATGAAACAATGCGGAAAGATGAAACAATGCGGAAAGATGAAACAATGCGGAAAGATGAACAATGCGGAAAGATGAAACAATGCGGAAAGATGAAACAATGCGGAAAGATGAAAGATGAAACAATGCGGAAAGATGAAAGATGAAACATTGCGGAAAGATGAAAGATGAAACAATGCGGAAAGATGAAAGATGAAAGAATGCGGAAAGATGAAAGATGAAACAATGCGGAAAGATGAAAGATTAAACAATGCGGAAAGATGAAAGATGAAACAATGCGGAAAGATGAAAGATGAAACAATGCGGAAAGATGAAACAATGCGGAAAGATGAAACAATGCGGAAAGATGAAAGATGGAACAATGCGGAAAGATGAAACAATGCGGAAAGATGAAACAATGCGGAAAGATGAAACAATGCGGAAAGATGAAAGATGAAACAATGCGGAAAGATGAAACAATGCGGAAAGATGAAACAATGCGGAAAGATGAAAGATGAAACAATGCGGAAAGATGAAAGATGAAAAAATGCGGAAAGATGAAAGATGAAACAATGCGGAAAGATGAAAGATGAAAAAATGCGGAAAGATGAAAGATGAAACAATGCGGAAAGATGAAAGATGAAAGAATGCGGAAGATGAAAGATGAAACAAAGCGGAAAGATGAAAGATGAAACAATGCGGAAAGATGAAAGATGAAACAATGCGGAAAGATGAAACAATGCGGAAAGATGAAACAATGCGGAAAGATGAAAGATGAAACAATGCGGAAAGATGAAAGATGAAACAATGCGGAAAGATGAAACAATGCGGAAAGATGAAACAATGCGGAAAGATGAAACAATGCGGAAAGATGAAACAATGCGGAAAGATGAAACAATGCGGAAAGATGAAACAATGCGGAAAGATGAAACAATGCGGAAAGATGAAACAATGCGGAAAAATGAAACAATGCGGAAAGATGAAACAATGCGGAAAGATGAAAGATGAAACAATGCGGAAAGATGAAAGATGAAAAAATGCGGAAAGATGAAAGATGAAACAATGCGGAAAGATGAAAGATGAAAAAATGCGGAAAGATGAAAGATGAAACAATGCGGAAAGATGAAAGATGAAAGAATGCGGAAGATGAAAGATGAAACAATGCGGAAAGATGAAAGATGAAACAATGCGGAAAGATGAAAGATGAAACAATGCGGAAAGATGAAAGATGAAAGAATGCGGAAAGATGAAAGATGAAACAATGCGGAAAGATGAAAGATGAAACAATGCGGAAAGATGAAAGATGAAAGAATGCGGAAAGATGAAAGATGAAACAATGCGGAAAGATGAAACAATGCGGAAAGATGAAACAATGCGGAAAGATGAAACAATGCGGAAAGATGAAACAATGCGGAAAGATGAAACAATGCGGAAAGATGAAACAATGCGGAAAGATGAAACAATGCGGAAAGATGAAACAATGCGGAAAGATGAAACAATGCGGAAAGATGAAACAATGCGGAAAGATGAAACAATGGGGAAAGATGAAACAATGCGGAAAGATGAAACAATGCGGAAAGATGAAAGATGAAAGAATGCGGAAAGATGAAAGATGAAACAATGCGGAAAGATGAAACAATGCGGAAAGATGAAACAATGCGGAAAGATGAAAGATGAAAAAATGCGGAAAGATGAAAGATGAAACAATGCGGAAAGATGAAAGATGAAAGAACGCGGAAGATGAAAGATGAAACAATGCGGAAAGATGAAAGATGAAACATTGCGGAAAGGTGAAAGATGAAACAATGCGGAAAGATGAAAGATGAAAGAATGCGGAAAGATGAAAGATGAAACAATGCGGAAAGATGAAAGATGAAACAATGCGGAAAGATGAAAGATGAAACAATGCGGAAAGATGAAAGATGAAAGAATGCGGAAAGATGAAAGATGAAACAATGCGGAAAGATGAAAGATGAAACAATGCGGAAAGATGAAAGATGAAACAATGCGGAAAGATGAAAGATGAAACAATGCGGAAAGATGAAAGATGAAACAATGCGGAAAGATGAAACAATGCGGAAAGATGAAACAATGCGGAAAGATGAAACAATGCGGAAAGATGAAACAATGCGGAAAGATGAAACAATGCGGAAAGATGAAACAATGCGGAAAGATGAAACAATGCGGAAAGATGAAACAATGCGGAAAGATGAAACAATGCGGAAAGATGAAACAATGCGGAAAGATGAAACAATGCGGAAAGATGAAACAATGCGGAAAGATGAAACAATGCGGAAAGATGAAACAATGCGGAAAGATGAAACAATGCGGAAAGATGAAACAATGCGGAAAGATGAAACAATGCGGAAAGATGAAACAATGCGGAAAGATGAAACAATGCGGAAAGATGAAACAATGCGGAAAGATGAAACAATGCGGAAAGATGAAACAATGCGGAAAGATGAAACAATGCGGAAAGATGAAACAATGCGGAAAGATGAAACAATGCGGAAAGATGAAACAATGCGGAAAGATGAAACAATGCGGAAAGATGAAACAATGCGGAAAGATGAAACAATGCGGAAAGATGAAACAATGCGGAAAGATGAAACAATGCGGAAAGATGAAACAATGCGGAAAGATGAAACAATGCGGAAAGATGAAACAATGCGGAAAGATGAAACAATGCGGAAAGATGAAACAATGCGGAAAGATGAAAGATGAAACAATGCGGAAAGATGAAAGATGAAAAAATGCTGAAAGATGAAAGATGAAACAATGCGGAAAGATGAAAGATGAAAGAATGCGGAAGATGAAAGATGAAACAATGCGGAAAGATGAAACTATGCGGAAAGATGAAAGATGAAACAATGCGGAAAGATGAAAGATGAAACAATGCGGAAAGATGAAAGATGAAAGAATGCGGAAAGATGAAAGATGAAACAATGCGGAAAGATGAAAGATGAAACAATGCGGAAAGATGAAAGATGAAAGAATGCGGAAAGATGAAAGATGAAACAATGCGGAAAGATGAAAGATGAAAGAATGCGGAAGATGAAAGATGAAACAATGCGGAAAGATGAAACAATGCGGAAAGATGAAACAATGCGGAAAGATGAAAGATGAAATAATGCGGAAAGATGAAAGATGAAAAAATGCGGAAAGATGAAAGATGAAAGAATGCGGAAAGATGAAAGATGAAACAATGCGGAAAGATGAAAGATGAAAGAATGCGGAAAGATGAAAGATGAAACAATGCGGAAAGATGAAAGATGAAACAATGCGGAAGATGAAAGATGAAACAATGCGGAAAGATGAAACAATGCGGAAAGATGAAAGATGAAACAATGCGGAAAGATGAAAGATGAAACAATGCGGAAAGATGAAACAATGCGGAAAGATGAAAGATGAAACAATGCGGAAAGATGAAAGATGAAACAATGCGGAAAGATGAAAGATGAAACAATGCGGAAAGATGAAAGATGAAAGAATGCGGAAAGATGAAAGATGAAAGAATGCGGAAAGATGAAAGATGAAAAAATGCGGAAAGATGAAAGATGAAACAATGCGGAAAGATGAAAGATGAAAGAATGCGGAAGATGAAAGATGAAACAATGCGGAAAGATGAAACAATGCGGAAAGATGAAACAATGCGGAAAGATGAAAGATGAAACAATGCGGAAAGATGAAAGATGAAAGAATGCGGAAAGATGAAAGATGAAACAATGCGGAAAGATGAAAGATGAAACATTGCGGAAAGATGAAAGATGAAACAATGCGGAAAGATGAAAGATAAAAGAATGCGGAAAGATGAAAGATGAAACAATGCGGAAAGATGAAAGATGAAACAATGCGGAAAGATGAAAGATGAAACAATGCGGAAAGATGAAAGATGAAACAATGCGGAAAGATGAAACAATGCGAAAGATGAAAGATGAAACAATGCGGAAAGATGAAAGATGAAACAATGCGGAAAGATGAAACAATGCCGAAAGATGAAAGAATGCGGAAAGATGAAAGATGAAACAATGCGGAAAGATGAAAGATGAAACAATGCGGAAAGATGAAAGATGAAAGAATGCGGAAAGATGAAAGATGAAACATTGCGGAAAGATGAAAGATGAAACAATGCGGAAAGATGAAAGATGAAAGAATGCGGAAAGATGAAAGATGAAAGAATGCGGAAAGATGAAAGATGAAACAATGCGGAAAGATGAAACAATGCGGAAAGATGAAAGATGAAAGAATGCGGAAAGATGAAAGATGAAAGAATGCGGAAAGATGAAAGATGAAAGAATGCGGAAAGATGAAAGATGAAACAATGCGGAAAGATGAAAGATGAAAGAATGCGGAAGATGAAAGATGAAACAATGCGGAAAGATGAAACAATGCGGAAAGATGAAAGATGAAACAATGCGGAAAGATGAAAGATGAAAGATGAAACAATGCGGAAAGATGAAAGATGAAACAATGCGGAAAGATGAAAGATGAAACAATGCGGAAAGATGAAAGATGAAACAATGCGGAAAGATGAAAGATGAAACAATGCGGAAAAATGAAAGATGAAACAATGCGGAAAGATGAAACAATGCGGAAAGATGAAAGATGAAACAATGCGGAAAGATGAAAGATGAAAAAATGCGGAAAGATGAAAGATGAAACAATGCTGAAAGATGAAAGATGAAAGAATGCGGAAGATGAAAGATGAAACAATGCGGAAAGATGAAACAATGCGGAAAGATGAAAGATGAAACAATGCGGAAAGATGAAAGATGAAAGAATGCGGAAAGATGAAAGATGAAACAATGCGGAAAGATGAAAGATGAAACATTGCGGAAAGATGAAAGATGAAACAATGCGGAAAGATGAAAGATGAAAGAATGCGGAAAGATGAAAGATGAAACAATGCGGAAAGATGAAAGATGAAACAATGCGGAAAGATGAAAGATGAAACAATGCGGAAAGATGAAAGATGAAACAATGCGGAAAGATGAAAGATGAAACAATGCGGAAAGATGAAACATGAAACAATGCGGAAAGATGAAAGACGAAACAATGCGGAAAGATGAAAGATGAAACAATGCGGAAAGATGAAAGATGAAACAATGCGGAAAGATGAAACAATGCGGAAAGATGAAACAATGCGGAAAGATGAAACAATGCGGAAAGATGAAACAATGCGGAAAGATGAAACAATGCGGAAAGATGAAACAATGCGGAAAGATGAAACAATGCGGAAAGATGAAACAATGCGGAAAGATGAAACAATGCGGAAAGATGAAACAATGCGGAAAGATGAAACAATGCGGAAAGATGAAACAATGCGGAAAGATGAAACAATGCGGAAAGATGAAACAATGCGGAAAGATGAAACAATGCGGAAAGATGAAACAATGCGGAAAGATGAAACAATGCGGAAAGATGAAACAATGCGGAAAGATGAAACAATGCGGAAAGATGAAACAATGCGGAAAGATGAAACAATGCGGAAAGATGAAACAATGCGGAAAGATGAAACAATGCGGAAAGATGAAACAATGCGGAAAGATGAAACAATGCGGAAAGATGAAACAATGCGGAAAGATGAAACAATGCGGAAAGATGAAACAATGCGGAAAGATGAAACAATGCGGAAAGATGAAACAATGCGGAAAGATGAAACAATGCGGAAAGATGAAACAATGCGGAAAGATGAAACAATGCGGAAAGATGAAACAATGCGGAAAGATGAAACAATGCGGAAAGATGAAACAATGCGGAAAGATGAAACAATGCGGAAAGATGAAACAATGCGGAAAGATGAAACAATGCGGAAAGATGAAACAATGCGGAAAGATGAAACAATGCGGAAAGATGAAACAATGCGGAAAGATGAAACAATGCGGAAAGATGAAACAATGCGGAAAGATGAAAGATGAAACAATGCGGAAAGATGAAAGATGAAAAAATGCTGAAAGATGAAAGATGAAACAATGCGGAAAGATGAAAGATGAAAGAATGCGGAAGATGAAAGATGAAACAATGCGGAAAGATGAAACTATGCGGAAAGATGAAAGATGAAACAATGCGGAAAGATGAAAGATGAAACAATGCGGAAAGATGAAAGATGAAAGAATGCGGAAAGATGAAAGATGAAACAATGCGGAAAGATGAAAGATGAAACAATGCGGAAAGATGAAAGATGAAAGAATGCGGAAAGATGAAAGATGAAACAATGCGGAAAGATGAAAGATGAAAGAATGCGGAAGATGAAAGATGAAACAATGCGGAAAGATGAAACAATGCGGAAAGATGAAACAATGCGGAAAGATGAAAGATGAAACAATGCGGAAAGATGAAAGATGAAAAAATGCGGAAAGATGAAAGATGAAAGAATGCGGAAAGATGAAAGATGAAACAATGCGGAAAGATGAAAGATGAAAGAATGCGGAAAGATGAAAGATGAAACAATGCGGAAAGATGAAAGATGAAACAATGCGGAAGATGAAAGATGAAACAATATGGAAAGATGAAACAATGCGGAAAGATGAAAGATGAAACAATGCGGAAAGATGAAACAATGCGGAAAGATGAAAGATGAAACAATGCGGAAAGATGAAAGATGAAACAATGCGGAAAGATGAAAGATGAAACAATGCGGAAAGATGAAAGATGAAACAATGCGGAAAGATGAAAGATGAAAGAATGCGGAAAGATGAAAGATGAAAGAATGCGGAAAGATGAAAGATGAAAAAATGCGGAAAGATGAAAGATGAA
Organism: Gastracanthus pulcherrimus; assembly: GCA_949152435.1. Classification (NCBI taxonomy): domain Eukaryota; kingdom Metazoa; phylum Arthropoda; class Insecta; order Hymenoptera; family Pteromalidae; genus Gastracanthus; species Gastracanthus pulcherrimus. The sequence continues at coordinate 300,490 of CASCKD010000009.1, read as the reverse complement.
ACAATGCGGAAAGATGAAAGATGAAAGAATGCGGAAGATGAAAGATGAAACAATGCGGAAAGATGAAACAATGCGGAAAGATGAAACAATGCGGAAAGATGAAACAATGCGGAAAGATGAAACAATGCGGAAAGATGAAACAATGCGGAAAGATGAAAGATGAAACAATGCGGAAAGATGAAAGATGAAACAATGCGGAAAGATGAAAGATGAAAAAATGCGGAAAGATGAAAGATGAAACAATGCGGAAAGATGAAAGATGAAAAAGTGCGGAAAGATGAAAGATGAAACAATGCGGAAAGATGAAAGATGAAAGAATGCGGAAGATGAAAGATGAAACAAAGCGGAAAGATGAAAGATGAAACAATGCGGAAAGATGAAAGATGAAACAATGCGGAAAGATGAAACAATACGGAAAGATGAAAGATGAAACAATGCGGAAAGATGAAACAATGCGGAAAGATGAAACAATGCGGAAAGATGAAACAATGCGGAAAGATGAAACAATGCGGAAAGATGAAACAATGCGGAGAGATGAAACAATGCGGAAAGATGAAACAATGCGGAAAGATGAAACAATGCGGAAAGATGAAACAATGCGGAAAAATGAAACAATGCGGAAAGATGAAACAATGCGGAAAGATGAAAGATGAAACAATGCGGAAAGATGAAAGATGAAAAAATGCGGAAAGATGAAAGATGAAACAATGCGGAAAGATGAAAGATGAAAAAATGCGGAAAGATGAAAGATGAAACAATGCGGAAAGATGAAAGATGAAAGAATGCGGAAGATGAAAGATGAAACAATGCGGAAAGATGAAAGATGAAACAATGCGGAAAGATGAAAGATGAAACAATGCGGAAAGATGAAAGATGAAAGAATGCGGAAAGATGAAAGATGAAACAATGCGGAAAGATGAAAGATGAAACAATGCGGAAAGATGAAAGATGAAAGAATGCGGAAAGATGAAAGATGAAACAATGCGGAAAGATGAAACAATGCGGAAAGATGAAACAATGCGGAAAGATGAAACAATGCGGAAAGATGAAACAATGCGGAAAGATGAAACAATGCGGAAAGATGAAACAATGCGGAAAGATGAAACAATGCGGAAAGATGAAACAATGCGGAAAGATGAAACAATGCGGAAAGATGAAACAATGCGGAAAGATGAAACAATGCGGAAAGATGAAACAATGCGGAAAGATGAAACAATGCGGAAAGATGAAACAATGCGGAAAGATGAAACAATGCGGAAAGATGAAACAATGCGGAAAGATGAAACAATGGGGAAAGATGAAACAATGCGGAAAGATGAAACAATGCGGAAAGATGACAGATGAAAGAATGCGGAAAGATGAAAGATGAAACAATGCGGAAAGATGAAACAATGCGGAAAGATGAAACAATGCGGAAAGATGAAAGATGAAAAAATGCGGAAAGATGAAAGATGAAACAATGCGGAAAGATGAAAGATGAAAGAACGCGGAAGATGAAAGATGAAACAATGCGGAAAGATGAAAGATGAAACATTGCGGAAAGGTGAAAGATGAAACAATGCGGAAAGATGAAAGATGAAAGAATGCGGAAAGATGAAAGATGAAACAATGCGGAAAGATGAAAGATGAAACAATGCGGAAAGATGAAAGATGAAACAATGCGGAAAGATGAAAGATGAAAGAATGCGGAAAGATGAAAGATGAAACAATGCGGAAAGATGAAAGATGAAACAATGCGGAAAGATGAAAGATGAAACAATGCGGAAAGATGAAAGATGAAACAATGCGGAAAGATGAAAGATGAAACAATGCGGAAAGATGAAACAATGCGGAAAGATGAAACAATGCGGAAAGATGAAACAATGCGGAAAGATGAAACAATGCGGAAAGATGAAACAATGCGGAAAGATGAAACAATGCGGAAAGATGAAACAATGCGGAAAGATGAAACAATGCGGAAAGATGAAACAATGCGGAAAGATGAAACAATGCGGAAAGATGAAACAATGCGGAAAGATGAAACAATGCGGAAAGATGAAACAATGCGGAAAGATGAAACAATGCGGAAAGATGAAACAATGCGGAAAGATGAAACAATGCGGAAAGATGAAACAATGCGGAAAGATGAAACAATGCGGAAAGATGAAACAATGCGGAAAGATGAAACAATGCGGAAAGATGAAACAATGCGGAAAGATGAAACAATGCGGAAAGATGAAACAATGCGGAAAGATGAAACAATGCGGAAAGATGAAACAATGCGGAAAGATGAAACAATGCGGAAAGATGAAACAATGCGGAAAGATGAAACAATGCGGAAAGATGAAACAATGCGGAAAGATGAAAGATGAAACAATGCGGAAAGATGAAAGATGAAAAAATGCTGAAAGATGAAAGATGAAACAATGCGGAAAGATGAAAGATGAAAGAATGCGGAAGATGAAAGATGAAACAATGCGGAAAGATGAAACTATGCGGAAAGATGAAAGATGAAACAATGCGGAAAGATGAAAGATGAAACAATGCGGAAAGATGAAAGATGAAAGAATGCGGAAAGATGAAAGATGAAACAATGCGGAAAGATGAAAGATGAAACAATGCGGAAAGATGAAAGATGAAAGAATGCGGAAAGATGAAAGATGAAACAATGCGGAAAGATGAAAGATGAAAGAATACGGAAGATGAAAGATGAAACAATGCGGAAAGATGAAACAATGCGGAAAGATGAAACAATGCGGAAAGATGAAAGATGAAACAATGCGGAAAGATGAAAGATGAAAAAATGCGGAAAGATGAAAGATGAAAGAATGCGGAAAGATGAAAGATGAAACAATGCGGAAAGATGAAAGATGAAACAATGCGGAAAGATGAAAGATGAAACAATGCGGAAAGATGAAAGATGAAACAATGCGGAAGATGAAAGATGAAACAATGCGGAAAGATGAAACAATGCGGAAAGATGAAAGATGAAACAATGCGGAAAGATGAAAGATGAAACAATGCGGAAAGATGAAACAATGCGGAAAGATGAAAGATGAAACAATGCGGAAAGATGAAAGATGAAACAATGCGGAAAGATGAAAGATGAAACAATGCGGAAAGATGAAAGATGAAAGAATGCGGAAAGATGAAAGATGAAAGAATGCGGAAAGATGAAAGATGAAAAAATGCGGAAAGATGAAAGATGAAACAATGCGGAAAGATGAAAGATGAAAGAATGCGGAAGATGAAAGATGAAACAATGCGGAAAGATGAAACAATGCGGAAAGATGAAACAATGCGGAAAGATGAAAGATGAAACAATGCGGAAAGATGAAAGATGAAAGAATGCGGAAAGATGAAAGATGAAACAATGCGGAAAGATGAAAGATGAAACATTGCGGAAAGATGAAAGATGAAACAATGCGGAAAGATGAAAGATAAAAGAATGCGGAAAGATGAAAGATGAAACAATGCGGAAAGATGAAAGATGAAACAATGCGGAAAGATGAAAGATGAAACAATGCGGAAAGATGAAAGATGAAACAATGCGGAAAGATGAAACAATGCGAAAGATGAAAGATGAAACAATGCGGAAAGATGAAAGATGAAACAATGCGGAAAGATGAAACAATGCCGAAAGATGAAAGAATGCGGAAAGATGAAAGATGAAAGAATGCGGAAAGATGAAAGATGAAACAATGCGGAAAGATGAAACAATGCGGAAAGATGAAAGATGAAAGAATGCGGAAAGATGAAAGATGAAAGAATGCGGAAAGATGAAAGATGAAAGAATGCGGAAAGATGAAAGATGAAACAATGCGGAAAGATGAAAGATGAAAGAATGCGGAAGATGAAAGATGAAACAATGCGGAAAGATGAAACAATGCGGAAAGATGAAAGATGAAACAATGCGGAAAGATGAAAGATGAAAGATGAAACAATGCGGAAAGATGAAAGATGAAACAATGCGGAAAGATGAAAGATGAAACAATGCGGAAAGATGAAAGATGAAACAATGCGGAAAGATGAAAGATGAAACAATGCGGAAAAATGAAAGATGAAACAATGCGGAAAGATGAAACAATGCGGAAAGATGAAAGATGAAACAATGCGGAAAGATGAAAGATGAAAAAATGCGGAAAGATGAAAGATGAAACAATGCTGAAAGATGAAAGATGAAAGAATGCGGAAGATGAAAGATGAAACAATGCGGAAAGATGAAACAATGCGGAAAGATGAAAGATGAAACAATGCGGAAAGATGAAAGATGAAAGAATGCGGAAAGATGAAAGATGAAACAATGCGGAAAGATGAAAGATGAAACATTGCGGAAAGATGAAAGATGAAACAATGCGGAAAGATGAAAGATGAAAGAATGCGGAAAGATGAAAGATGAAACAATGCGGAAAGATGAAAGATGAAACAATGCGGAAAGATGAAAGATGAAACAATGCGGAAAGATGAAAGATGAAACAATGCGGAAAGATGAAAGATGAAACAATGCGGAAAGATGAAACATGAAACAATGCGGAAAGATGAAAGACGAAACAATGCGGAAAGATGAAAGATGAAACAATGCGGAAAGATGAAAGATGAAACAATGCGGAAAGATGAAACAATGCGGAAAGATGAAACAATGCGGAAAGATGAAACAATGCGGAAAGATGAAACAATGCGGAAAGATGAAACAATGCGGAAAGATGAAACAATGCGGAAAGATGAAACAATGCGGAAAGATGAAACAATGCGGAAAGATGAAACAATGCGGAAAGATGAAACAATGCGGAAAGATGAAACAATGCGGAAAGATGAAACAATGCGGAAAGATGAAACAATGCGGAAAGATGAAACAATGCGGAAAGATGAAACAATGCGGAAAGATGAAACAATGCGGAAAGATGAAACAATGCGGAAAGATGAAACAATGCGGAAAGATGAAACAATGCGGAAAGATGAAACAATGCGGAAAGATGAAACAATGCGGAAAGATGAAACAATGCGGAAAGATGAAACAATGCGGAAAGATGAAACAATGCGGAAAGATGAAACAATGCGGAAAGATGAAACAATGCGGAAAGATGAAACAATGCGGAAAGATGAAACAATGCGGAAAGATGAAACAATGCGGAAAGATGAAACAATGCGGAAAGATGAAACAATGCGGAAAGATGAAACAATGCGGAAAGATGAAACAATGCGGAAAGATGAAACAATGCGGAAAGATGAAACAATGCGGAAAGATGAAACAATGCGGAAAGATGAAACAATGCGGAAAGATGAAACAATGCGGAAAGATGAAACAATGCGGAAAGATGAAACAATGCGGAAAGATGAAAGATGAAACAATGCGGAAAGATGAAAGATGAAAAAATGCTGAAAGATGAAAGATGAAACAATGCGGAAAGATGAAAGATGAAAGAATGCGGAAGATGAAAGATGAAACAATGCGGAAAGATGAAACTATGCGGAAAGATGAAAGATGAAACAATGCGGAAAGATGAAAGATGAAACAATGCGGAAAGATGAAAGATGAAAGAATGCGGAAAGATGAAAGATGAAACAATGCGGAAAGATGAAAGATGAAACAATGCGGAAAGATGAAAGATGAAAGAATGCGGAAAGATGAAAGATGAAACAATGCGGAAAGATGAAAGATGAAAGAATGCGGAAGATGAAAGATGAAACAATGCGGAAAGATGAAACAATGCGGAAAGATGAAACAATGCGGAAAGATGAAAGATGAAACAATGCGGAAAGATGAAAGATGAAAAAATGCGGAAAGATGAAAGATGAAAGAATGCGGAAAGATGAAAGATGAAACAATGCGGAAAGATGAAAGATGAAAGAATGCGGAAAGATGAAAGATGAAACAATGCGGAAAGATGAAAGATGAAACAATGCGGAAGATGAAAGATGAAACAATGCGGAAAGATGAAAGATGAAACAATGCGGAAAGATGAAACAATGCGGAAAGATGAAAGATGAAACAATGCGGAAAGATGAAAGATGAAACAATGCGGAAAGATGAAAGATGAAACAATGCGGAAAGATGAAAGATGAAACAATGCGGAAAGATGAAAGATGAAAGAATGCGGAAAGATGAAAGATGAAAGAATGCGGAAAGATGAAAGATGAAAAAATGCGGAAAGATGAAAGATGAAACAATGCGGAAAGATGAAAGATGAAAGAATGCGGAAGATGAAAGATGAAACAATGCGGAAAGATGAAACAATGCGGAAAGATGAAACAATGCGGAAAGATGAAACAATGCGGAAAGATGAAACAATGCGGAAAGATGAAACAATGCGGAAAGATGAAAGATGAAACAATGCGGAAAGATGAAAGATGAAACAATGCGGAAAGATGAAAGATGAAAAAATGCGGAAAGATGAAAGATGAAACAATGCGGAAAGATGAAAGATGAAAAAGTGCGGAAAGATGAAAGATGAAACAATGCGGAAAGATGAAAGATGAAAGAATGCGGAAGATGAAAGATGAAACAAAGCGGAAAGATGAAAGATGAAACAATGCGGAAAGATGAAAGATGAAACAATGCGGAAAGATGAAACAATGCGGAAAGATGAAAGATGAAACAATGCGGAAAGATGAAACAATGCGGAAAGATGAAACAATGCGGAAAGATGAAACAATGCGGAAAGATGAAACAATGCGGAAAGATGAAACAATGCGGAAAGATGAAACAATGCGGAAAGATGAAACAATGCGGAAAGATGAAACAATGCGGAAAGATGAAACAATGCGGAAAAATGAAACAATGCGGAAAGATGAAACAATGCGGAAAGATGAAAGATGAAACAATGCGGAAAGATGAAAGATGAAAAAATGCGGAAAGATGAAAGATGAAACAATGCGGAAAGATGAAAGATGAAAAAATGCGGAAAGATGAAAGATGAAACAATGCGGAAAGATGAAAGATGAAAGAATGCGGAAGATGAAAGATGAAACAATGCGGAAAGATGAAAGATGAAACAATGCGGAAAGATGAAAGATGAAACAATGCGGAAAGATGAAAGATGAAAGAATGCGGAAAGATGAAAGATGAAACAATGCGGAAAGATGAAAGATGAAACAATGCGGAAAGATGAAAGATGAAAGAATGCGGAAAGATGAAAGATGAAACAATGCGGAAAGATGAAACAATGCGGAAAGATGAAACAATGCGGAAAGATGAAACAATGCGGAAAGATGAAACAATGCGGAAAGATGAAACAATGCGGAAAGATGAAACAATGCGGAAAGATGAAACAATGCGGAAAGATGAAACAATGCGGAAAGATGAAACAATGCGGAAAGATGAAACAATGCGGAAAGATGAAACAATGCGGAAAGATGAAACAATGCGGAAAGATGAAACAATGCGGAAAGATGAAACAATGCGGAAAGATGAAACAATGGGGAAAGATGAAACAATGCGGAAAGATGAAACAATGCGGAAAGATGACAGATGAAAGAATGCGGAAAGATGAAAGATGAAACAATGCGGAAAGATGAAACAATGCGGAAAGATGAAACAATGCGGAAAGATGAAAGATGAAAAAATGCGGAAAGATGAAAGATGAAACAATGCGGAAAGATGAAAGATGAAAGAACGCGGAAGATGAAAGATGAAACAATGCGGAAAGATGAAAGATGAAACATTGCGGAAAGGTGAAAGATGAAACAATGCGGAAAGATGAAAGATGAAAGAATGCGGAAAGATGAAAGATGAAACAATGCGGAAAGATGAAAGATGAAACAATGCGGAAAGATGAAAGATGAAACAATGCGGAAAGATGAAAGATGAAAGAATGCGGAAAGATGAAAGATGAAACAATGCGGAAAGATGAAAGATGAAACAATGCGGAAAGATGAAAGATGAAACAATGCGGAAAGATGAAAGATGAAACAATGCGGAAAGATGAAAGATGAAACAATGCGGAAAGATGAAACAATGCGGAAAGATGAAACAATGCGGAAAGATGAAACAATGCGGAAAGATGAAACAATGCGGAAAGATGAAACAATGCGGAAAGATGAAACAATGCGGAAAGATGAAACAATGCGGAAAGATGAAACAATGCGGAAAGATGAAACAATGCGGAAAGATGAAACAATGCGGAAAGATGAAACAATGCGGAAAGATGAAACAATGCGGAAAGATGAAACAATGCGGAAAGATGAAACAATGCGGAAAGATGAAACAATGCGGAAAGATGAAACAATGCGGAAAGATGAAAGATGAAACAATGCGGAAAGATGAAAGATGAAAAAATGCGGAAAGATGAAACAATGCGGAAAGATGAAAGATGAAAGAATGCGGAAGATGAAAGATGAAACAATGCGGAAAGATGAAACAATGCGGAAAGATGAAACAATGCGGAAAGATGAAAGATGAAACAATGCGGAAAGATGAAAGATGAAAGAATGCGGAAAGATGAAAGATGAAACAATGCGGAAAGATGAAAGATGAAAGAATGCGGAAAGATGAAAGATGAAACAATGAGGAAAGATGAAAGATGAAACAATGCGGAAAGATGAAAGATGAAAGAATGCGGAAAGATTAAAGATGAAAGAATGCGGAAGATGAAAGATGAAACAATGCGGAAAGATGAAAGATGAAACAATGCGGAAAGATGAAACAATGCGGAAAGATGAAACAATGCGGAAAGATGAAAGATGAAAAAATGCGGAAAGATGAAAGATGAAACAATGCGGAAAGATGAAAGATGAAAGAATGCGAAAGATGAAAGATGAAACAATGCGGAAAGATGAAACAATGCGGAAAGATGAAAGATGAAACAATGCGGAAAGATGAAAGATGAAACAATGCGGAAAGATGAAAGATGAAAGAATGCGGAAAGATGAAAGATGAAACAATGCGGAAAGATGAAACAATGCGGAAAGATGAAAGATGAAAGAATGCGGAAGATGAAAGATGAAACAATGCGGAAAGATGAAACAATGCGGAAAGATGAAAGATGAAACAATGCGGAAAGATGAAAGATGAAAGAATGCGGAAAGATGAAAGATGAAACAATGCGGAAAGATGAAAGATGAAACAATGCGGAAAGATGAAAGATGAAAGAATGCGGAAAGATGAAAGATGAAACAATGCGGAAAGATGAAAGATGAAAGAATGCGGAAAGATGAAAGATGAAACAATGCGGAAAGATGAAAGATGAAACAATGCGGAAAGATGAAAGATGAAAGAATGCGGAAAGATGAAAGATGAAAGAATGCGGAAGATGAAAGATGAAACAATGCGGAAAGATGAAAGATGAAACAATGCGGAAAGATGAAACAATGCGGAAAGATGAAACAATGCGGAAAGATGAAAGATGAAACAATGCGGAAAGATGAAAGATGGAAGAATGCGGAAAGATGAAAGATGAAAGAATGCGGAAAGATGAAAGATGAAAAAATGCGGAAAGATGAAAGATGAAACAATGCGGAAAGATGAAAGATGAAAGAATGAAGAAGATGAAAGATGAAACAATGCGGAAAGATGAAACAATGCGGAAAGATGAAACAATGCGGAAAGATGAAACAATGCGGAAAGATGAAACAATGCGGAAAGATGAAAGATGAAACAATGCGGAAAGATGAAAGATGAAAGAATGCGGAAAGATGAAAGATGAAACAATGCGGAAAGTTGAAAGATGAAACATTGCGGAAAGATGAAAGATGAAACAATGCGGAAAGATGAAAGATAAAAGAATGCGGAAAGATGAAAGATGAAACAATGCGGAAAGATGAAAGATGAAACAATGCGGAAAGATGAAAGATGAAAGATGAAACAATGCGGAAAGATGACAGATGAAACAATGCGGAAAGATGAAACAATGCGGAAAGATGAAACAATGCGGAAAGATGAAAGATGAAACAATGCGGAAAGATGAAAGATGAAACAATGCGGAAAGATGAAAGATGAAACAATGCGGAAAGAAGAAACAATGCCGAAAGATGAAAGAATGCGGAAAGATGAAAGATGAAACAATGCGGAAAGATGAAAGATGAAACAATGCGGAAAGATGAAAGATGAAAGAATGCGGAAAGATGAAAGATGAAACATTGCGGAAAGATGAAAGATGAAACAATGCGGAAAGATGAAAGATGAAAGAATGCGGAAAGATGAAAGATGAAAGAATGCGGAAAGATGAAAGATGAAACAATGCGGAAAGATGAAACAATGCGGAAAGATGAAAGATGAAACAATGCGGAAAGATGAAAGATGAAAGAATGCGGAAAGATGAAAGATGGAAGAATGCGGAAAGATGAAAGATGAAACAATGCGGAAAGATGAAAGATGAAAGAATGCGGAAGATGAAAGATGAAACAATGCGGAAAGATGAAACAATGCGGAAAGATGAAAGATGAAACAATGCGGAAAGATGAAAGATGAAAGATGAAACAATGCGGAAAGATGAAAGATGAAACAATGCGGAAAGATGAAAGATGAAAGAATGCGGAAAGATGAAAGATGAAACAATGCGGAAAGATGAAACAATGCGGAAAGATGAAAGATGAAACAATGCGGAAAGATGAAAGATGAAAAAATGCGGAAAGATGAAAGATGAAACAATGCTGAAAGATGAAAGATGAAAGAATGCGGAAGATGAAAGATGAAACAATGTGGAAAGATGAAACAATGCGGAAAGATGAAAGATGAAACAATGCGGAAAGATGAAAGATGAAAGAATGCGGAAAGATGAAAGATGAAAGAATGCGGAAAGATGAAAGATGAAACAATGCGGAAAGATGAAAGATGAAACAATGCGGAAAGATGAAAGATGAAACAATGCGGAAAGATGAAACAATGCCGAAAGATGAAAGAATGCGGAAAGATGAAAGATGAAACAATGCGGAAAGATGAAAGATGAAACAATGCGGAAAGATGAAAGATGAAAGAATGCGGAAAGATGAAAGATGAAACATTGCGGAAAGATGAAAGATGAAACAATGCGGAATGATGAAAGATGAAAGAATGCGGAAAGATGAAAGATGAAAGAATGCGGAAAGATGAAAGATGAAACAATGCGGAAAGATGAAACAATGCGGAAAGATGAAAGATGAAACAATGCGGAAAGATGAAAGATGAAAGAATGCGGAATGATGAAAGATGAAAGAATGCGGAAAGATGAAAGATGAAACAATGCGGAAAGATGAAAGATGAAAGAATGCGGAAGATGAAAGATGAAACAATGCGGAAAAATGAAACAATGCGGAAAGATGAAAGATGAAACAATGCGGAAAGATGAAAGATGAAACAATGCGGAAAGATGAAAGATGAAACAATGCGGAAAGATGAAAGATGAAAGATGAAACAATGCGGAAAGATGAAAGATGAAACAATGCGGAAAGATGAAAGATGAAACAATGCGGAAAGATGAAAGATGAAACAATGCGGAAAGATGAAAGATGAAACAAAGCGGAAAGATGAAAGATGAAACAATGCGGAAAGATGAAAGATGAAACAATGCGGAAAGATGAAAGATGAAACAATGCGGAAAGATGAAACATGAAACAATGCGGAAAGATGAAAGATGAAACAATGCGGAAAGATGAAAGATGAAACAATGCGGAAAGATGAAACAATGCGGAAAGATGAAAGATGAAACAATGCGGAAAGATGAAAGATGAAAAAATGCGGAAAGATGAAAGATGAAACAATGCTGAAAGATGAAAGATGAAAGAATGCGGAAGATGAAAGATGAAACAATGCGGAAAGATGAAACAATGCGGAAAGATGAAAGATGAAACAATGCGGAAAGATGAAAGATGAAAGAATGCGGAAAGATGAAAGATGAAACAATGCGGAAAGATGAAAGATGAAACATTGCGGAAAGATGAAAGATGAAACAATGCGGAAAGATGAAAGATGAAACAATGCGGAAAGATGAAAGATGAAACAATGCGGAAAGATGAAAGATGAAACAATGCGGAAAGATGAAAGATGAAACAATGCGGAAAGATGAAACAATGCGGAAAGATGAAAGATGAAACAATGCGGAAAAATGAAACAATGCGGAAAGTTGAAACAATGCGGAAAGATGAAAGATGAAACAATGCGGAAAGATGAAACAATGCGGAAAGATGAAACAATGCGGAAAGATGAAACAATGCGGAAAGATGAAACAATGCGGAAAGATGAAACAATGCGGAAAGATGAAACAATGCGGAAAGATGAAACAATGCGGAAAGATGAAACAATGCGGAAAGATGAAACAATGCGGAAAGATGAAACAATGCGGAAAGATGAAACAATGCGGAAAGATGAAACAATGCGGAAAGATGAAACAATGCGGAAAGATGAAAGATGAAACAATGCGGATAGATGAAAGATGAAAAAATGCGGAAAGATGAAAGATGAAACAATGCGGAAAGATGAAAGATGAAAAAATGCGGAAAGATGAAAGATGAAACAATGCGGAAAGATGAAAGATGAAAGAATGCGGAAGATGAAAAATGAAACAATGCGGAAAGATGAAAGATGAAACAATGCAGAAAGTTGAAAGATGAAACAATGCGGAAAGATGAAAGATGAAAGAATGCGGAAAGATGAAAGATGAAACAATGCGGAAAGATGAAAGATGAAACAATGCGGAAAGATGAAAGATGAAACAATGCGGAAAGATGAAAGATGAAAGAATGCGGAAAGATGAAACAATTCGGAAAGATGAAACAATGCGGAAAGATGAAACAATGCGGAAAGATGAAACAATGCGGAAAGATGAAACAATGCGGAAAGATGAAACAATGCGGAAAGATGAAACAATGCGGAAAGATGAAACAATGCGGAAAGATGAAACAATGCGGAAAGATGAAACAATGCGGAAAGATGAAACAATGCGGAAAGATGAAACAATGCGGAAAGATGAAACAATGCGGAAAGATGAAAGATGAAACAATGCGGACAGATGAAAGATGAAAAAATGCGGAAAGATGAAAGATGAAACAATGCGGAAAGATGAAAGATGAAAGAATGCGGAAAGATGAAAGATGAAAGAATGCGGAAAGATGAAAGATGAAACAATGCGGAAAGATGAAAGATGAAACATTGCGGAAAGATGAAAGATGAAACAATGCGGAAAGATGAAAGATGAAAGAATGCGGAAAGATGAAAGATGAAACAATGCGGAAAGATGAAAGATGAAACAATGCGGAAAGATGAAAGATGAAACAATGCGGAAAGATGAAAGATGAAACAATGCGGAAAGATGAAAGATGAAACAATGCGGAAAGATGAAACAATGCGGAAAAATGAAACAATGCGGAAAGATGAAAGATGAAACAATGCGGAAAGATGAAAGATGAAACAATGCGGAAAGATGAAAGATGAAACAATGCGGAAAGATGAAACAATGCGGAAAGATGAAACAATGCGGAAAGATGAAAGATGGAACAATGCGGAAAGATGAAACAATGCGGAAAGATGAAACAATGCGGAAAGATGAAAGATGAAACAATGCGGAAAGATGAAACAATGCGGAAAGATGAAACAATGCGGAAAGATGAAACAATGCGGAAAGATGAAACAATGCGGAAAGATGAAACAATGCGGAAAGATGAAACAATGCGGAAAGATGAAACAATGCGGAAAGATGAAAGATGAAACAGTGCGGAAAGATGAAAGATGAAAAAATGCGGAAAGATGAAAGATGAAACAATGCGGAAGATGAAAGATGAAACAATGCGGAAAGATGAAAGATGAAAGAATGCGGAAAGATGAAAGATGAAACAATGCGGAAAGATGAAAGATGAAACAATGCGGAAAGATGAAAGATGAAACAATGCGGAAAGATGAAAGATGAAACAATGCGGAAAGATGAAAGATGAAAGAATGCGGAAAGATGAAAGATGAAACAATGCGGAAAGATGAAAGATGAAAGAATGCGGAAGATGAAAGATGAAACAATGCGGAAAGATGAAACAATGCGGAAAGATGAAACAATGCGGAAAGATGAAAGATGAAACAATGCGGAAAGATGAAAGATGAAAAAATGCGGAAAGATGAAAGATGAAAGAATGCGGAAAGATGAAAGATGAAACAATGCGGAAAGATGAAAGATGAAAGAATGCGGAAAGATGAAAGATGAAACAATGCGGAAAGATGAAAGATGAAAGAATGCGGAAGATGAAAGATGAAACAATGCGGAAAGATGAAACAATGCGGAAAGATGAAAGATGAAACAATGCGGAAAGATGAAAGATGAAACAATGCGGAAAGATGAAAGATGAAACAATGCGGAAAGATGAAAGATGAAAGAATGCGGAAAGATGAAAGATGAAACAATGCGGAAAGATGAAAGATGAAACAATGCGGAAAGATGAAAGATGAAACAATGCAGAAAGATGAAAGATGAAAGAATGCGGAAAGATGAAAGATGAAACAATGCGGAAAGATGAAAGATGAAAAAATGCGGAAAGATGAAAGATGAAACAATGCGGAAAGATGAAACAATGCGGAAAGATGAAAGATGAAACAATGCCGAAAGATGAAAGATGAAAAAATGCGGAAAGATGAAAGATGAAACAATGCGGAAAGATGAAAGATGAAAGAATGCGGAAGATGAAAGATGAAACAATGCGGAAAGATGAAACAATGCGGAAAGATGAAAGATGAAACAATGCGGAAAGATGAAAGATGAAAGAATGCGGAAAGATGAAAGATGAAAGAATGCGGAAAGATGAAAGATGAAACAATGCGGAAAGATGAAAGATGAAACAATGCGGAAAGATGAAAGATGAAACAATGCGGAAAGATGAAAGATGAAACAATGCGGGAAGATGAAAGATGAAACAATGCGGAAAGATGAAACAATGCGGAAAGATGAAACAATGCGAAAAGATGAAACAATGCGGAAAGATGAAACAATGCGGAAAGATGAAACAATGCGGAAAGATGAAACAATGCGGAAAGATGAAAGATGAAAGAATGCGGAAAGATGAAAGATGAAACAATGCGGAAAGATGAAAGATGAAACAATGCGGAAAGATGAAAGATGAAAGAATGCGGAAAGATGAAAGATGAAACATTGCGGAAAGATGAAAGATGAAACAATGCGGAAAGATGAAAGAATGCGGAAAGATGAAAGATGAAAGAATGCGGAAAGATGAAAGATGAAACAGTGCGGAAAAATGAAAGATGAAACAATGCGGAAAGATGAAAGATGAAACAATGCGGAAAGATGAAACAATGCGGAAAGATGAAACAATGCGGAAAGATGAAAGATGAAACAATGCGGAAAGATGAAAGATGAAACAATGCGGAAAGATGAAAGATGAAACAATGCGGAAAGATGAAACAATGCCGAAAGATGAAAGAATGCGGAAAGATGAAAGATGAAACAATGCGGAAAGATGAAAGATGAAACAATGCGGAAAGATGAAAGATGAAAGAATGCGGAAAGATGAAAGATGAAACATTGCGGAAAGATGAAAGATGAAACAATGGGGAAAGATGAAAGATGAAAGAATGCGGAAAGATGAAAGATGAAAGAATGCGGAAAGATGAAAGATGAAACAATGCGGAAAGATGAAACAATGCGGAAAGATGAAAGATGAAACAATGCGGAAAGATGAAAGATGAAAGAATGCGGAAAGATGAAAGATGAAAGAATGAGGAAAGATGAAAGATGAAACAATGCGGAAAGATGAAAGATGAAAGAATGCGGAAGATGAAAGATGAAACAATGCGGAAAGATGAAACAATGCGGAAAGATGAAAGATGAAAAAATGCGGAAAGATGAAAGATGAAACAATGCGGAAAGATGAAAGATGAAACAATGCGGAAAGATGAAACAATGCCGAAAGATGAAAGAATGCGGAAAGATGAAAGATGAAACAATGCGGAAAGATGAAAGATGAAACAATGCGGAAAGATGAAAGATGAAAGAATGCGGAAAGATGAAAGATGAAACATTGCGGAAAGATGAAAGATGAAACAATGGGGAAAGATGAAAGATGAAAGAATGCGGAAAGATGAAAGATGAAAGAATGCGGAAAGATGAAAGATGAAACAATGCGGAAAGATGAAACAATGCGGAAAGATGAAAGATGAAACAATGCGGAAAGATGAAAGATGAAAGAATGCGGAAAGATGAAAGATGAAAGAATGCGGAAAGATGAAAGATGAAACAATGCGGAAAGATGAAAGATGAAAGAATGCGGAAGATGAAAGATGAAACAATGCGGAAAGATGAAACAATGCGCAAAGATGAAAGATGAAACAATGCGGAAAGATGAAAGATGAAAGAATGCGGAAGATGAAAGATGAAACAATGCGGAAAGATGAAACAATGCGGAAAGATGAAACAATGCGGAAAGATGAAACAATGCGGAAAGATGAAACAATGCGGAAAGATGAAAGATGAAACAATGCGGAAAGATGAAACAATGCGCAAAGATGAAACAATGCGGAAAGATGAAACAATGCGGAAAGATGAAAGATGAAACAATGCGGAAAGATGAAAGATGAAAGAATGCGGAAAGATGAAAGATGAAACAATGCGGAAAGATGAAAGATGAAACATTGCGGAAAGATGAAAGATGAAACAATGCGGAAAGATGAAAGATAAAAGAATGCGGAAAGATGAAAGATGAAACAATGCGGAAAGATGAAAGATGAAACAATGCGGAAAGATGAAACAATGCGGAAAGATGAAAGATGAAACAATGCGGAAAGATGAAAGATGAAAGAATGCGGAAAGATGAAAGATGAAAGAATGCGGAAAGATGAAAGATGAAACAATGCGGAAAGATGAAAGATGAAAGAATGCGGAAGATGAAAGATGAAACAATGCGGAAAGATGAAACAATGCGGAAAGATGAAAGATGAAACAATGCGGAAAGATGAAAGATGAAACAATGCGGAAAGATGAAAGATGAAACAATGCGGAAAGATGAAAGATGAAACAATGCGGAAAGATGAAAGATGAAACATTGCGGTAAGATGAAAGATGAAACAATGCGGAAAGATGAAAGAATGCGGAAAGATGAAAGATGAAAGAATGCGGAAAGATGAAAGATGAAACAATGCGGAAAGATGAAAGATGAAACAATGCGGAAAGATGAAAGATGAAACAATGCGGAAAGATGAAAGATGAAACAATGCGGAAAGATGAAACAATGCGGATAGATGAAACAATGCGGAAAGATGAAAGATGAAACAATGCGGAAAGATGAAAGATGAAACAATGCGGAAAGATGAAAGATGAAACAATGCGGAAAGATGAAACAATGCCGAAAGATGAAAGAATGCGGAAAGATGAAAGATGAAACAATGCGGAAAGATGAAAGATGAAACAATGCGGAAAGATGAAAGATGAAAGAATGCGGAAAGATGAAAGATGAAACATTGCGGAAAGATGAAAGATGAAACAATGGGGAAAGATGAAAGATGAAAGAATGCGGAAAGATGAAAGATGAAAGAATGCGGAAAGATGAAAGATGAAACAATGCGGAAAGATGAAACAATGCGGAAAGATGAAAGATGAAACAATGCGGAAAGATGAAAGATGAAAGAATGCGGAAAGATGAAAGATGAAAGAATGCGGAAAGATGAAAGATGAAACAATGCGGAAAGATGAAAGATGAAAGAATGCGGAAGATGAAAGATGAAACAATGCGGAAAGATGAAAGATGAAAAAATACGGAAAGATGAAAGATGAAACAATGCTGAAAGATGAAAGATGAAAGAATGCGGAAGATGAAAGATGAAACAATGCGGAAAGATGAAACAATGCGGAAAGATGAAAGATGAAACAATGCGGAAAGATGAAAGATGAAAGAATGCGGAAAGATGAAAGATGAAACAATGCGGAAAGATGAAAGATGAAACAATGCGGAAAGATGAAAGATAAAACAATGCGGAAAGATGAAAGATGAAAAAATGCGGAAAGATGAAAGATGAAACAATGCTGAAAGATGAAAGAATGCGGAAGATGAAAGATCAAACAATGCGGAAAGATGAAAGATGAAACAATGCGGAAAGATGAAAGATGAAAGAATGCGGAAAGATGAAAGATGAAACAATGCGGAAAGATGAAAGATGAAACAATGCGGAAAGATGAAAGATGAAAGAATGCGGAAAGATGAAAGATGAAACAATGCGGAAAGATGAAAGATGAAACAATGCGGAAAGATGAAAGATGAAACAATGCGGAAAGATGAAAGATGAAACAATGCGGAAAGATGAAAGATGAAAGAATGCGGAAAGATGAAAGATGAAAGAATGCAGAAAGATGAAAGATGAAAAAATGCGGAAAGATGAAAGATGAAACAATGCGGAAAGATGAAAGATGAAAGAATGCGGAAGATGAAAGATGAAACAATGCGGAAAGATGAAACAATGCGGAAAGATGAAACAATGCGGAAAGATGGAACAATGCGGAAAGATGAAACAATGCGGAAAGATGAAACAATGCGGAAAGATGAAACAATGCGGAAAGATGAAAGATGAAACAATGCGGAAAGATGAAAGATGAAAGAATGCGGAAAGATGAAAGATGAAACAATGCGGAAAGATGAAAGATGAAACATTGCGGAAAGATGAAAGATGAAACAATGCGGAAAGATGAAAGATAAAAGAATGCGGAAAGATGAAAGATGAAACAATGCGGAAAGATGAAAGATGAAACAATGCGGAAAGATGAAAGATGAAACAATGCGGAAAGATGAAAGATGAAACAATGCGGAAAGATGAAAGATGAAACATTGCGGAAAGATGAAAGATGAAACAATGCGGAAAGATGAAAGATAAAAGAATGCGGAAAGATGAAAGATGAAACAATGCGGAAAGATGAAAGATGAAACAATGCGGAAAGATGAAAGATGAAACAATGCGGAAAGATGAAAGATGAAACAATGCGGAAAGATGAAACAATGCGGAAAGATGAAACAATGCGGAAAGATGAAAGATGAAACTATGCGGAAAGATGAAAGATGAAACAATGCGGAAAGATGAAAGATGAAACAATGCGGAAAGATGAAACAATGCCGAAAGATGAAAGAATGCGGAAAGATGAAAGATGAAACAATGCGGAAAGATGAAAGATGAAACAATGCGGAAAGATGAAAGATGAAAGAATGCGGAAAGATGAAAGATGAAACATTGCGGAAAGATGAAAGATGAAACAATGGGGAAAGATGAAAGATGAAAGAATGCGGAAAGATGAAAGATGAAAGAATGCGGAAAGATGAAAGATGAAACAATGCGGAAAGATGAAACAATGCGGAAAGATGAAAGATGAAACAATGCGGAAAGATGAAAGATGAAAGAATGCGGAAAGATGAAAGATGAAAGAATGCGGAAAGATGAAAGATGAAACAATGCGGAAAGATGAAAGATGAAAGAATGCGGAAGATGAAAGATGAAACAATGCGGAAAGATGAAACAATGCGGAAAGATGAAAGATGAAAAAATGCGGAAAGATGAAAGATGAAATAATGCTGAAAGATGAAAGATGAAAGAATGCGGAAGATGAAAGATGAAACAATGCGGAAAGATGAAACAATGCGGAAAGATGAAAGATGAAACAATGCGGAAAGATGAAAGATGAAAGAATGCGGAAAGATGGAAGATGAAACAATGCGGAAAGATGAAAGATGAAACAATGCGGAAAGATGAAAGATGAAACAATGCGGAAAGATGAAAGATGAAAAAATGCGGAAAGATGAAAGATGAAACAATGCTGAAAGATGAAAGAATGCGGAAGATGAAAGATGAAACAATGCGGAAAGATGAAACAATGCGGAAAGATGAAAGATGAAACAATGCGGAAAGATGAAAGATGAAAGAATGCGGAAAGATGAAAGATGAAACAATGCGGAAAGATGAAAGATGAAACAATGCGGAAAGATGAAAGATGAAACAATGCGGAAAGATGAAAGATGAAACAATGCGGAAAGATGAAAGATGAAAGAATGCGGAAAGATGAAAGATGAAAGAATGCGGAAAGATGAAAGATGAAAAAATGCGGAAAGATGAAAGATGAAACAATGCGGAAAGATGAAAGATGAAAGAATGCGGAAGATGAAAGATGAAACAATGCGGAAAGATGAAACAATGCGGAAAGATGAAACAATGCGGAAAGATGAAACAATGCGGAAAGTTGAAACAATGCGGAAAGATGAAAGATGAAACAATGCGGAAAGATGAAACAATGCGCAAAGATGAAACAATGCGGAAAGATGAAACAATGCGGAAAGATGAAAGATGAAACAATGCGGAAAGATGAAAGATGAAAGAATGCGGAAAGATGAAAGATGAAAGAATGAGGAAAGATGAAAGATGAAACAATGCGGAAAGATGAAAGATGAAACATTGCGGAAAGATGAAAGATGAAACAATGCGGAAAGATGAAAGATAAAAGAATGCGGAAAGATGAAAGATGAAACAATGCGGAAAGATGAAAGATGAAACAATGCGGAAAGATGAAAGATGAAACAATGCGGAAAGATGAAAGATGAAACAATGCGGAAAGATGAAAGATGAAACAATGCGGAAAGATGAAAGATGAAAGAATGCGGAAAGATGAAAGATGAAACATTGCGGAAAGATGAAAGATGAAACAATGCGGAAAGATGAAAGAATGCGGAAAGATGAAAGATGAATCAATGCGGATAGATGAAACAATGCGGAAAGATGAAAGATGAAACAATGCGGAAAGATGAAAGATGAAACAATGCGGAAAGATGAAAGATGAAACAATGCGGAAAGATGAAAGATGAAAGAATGCGGAAAGATGAAAGATGAAAGAATGCGGAAAGATGAAAGATGAAACAATGCGGAAAGATGAAAGATGAAAGAATGCGGAAGATGAAAGATGAAACAATGCGGAAAGATGAAACAATGCGGAAAGATGAAAGATGAAAAAATACGGAAAGATGAAAGATGAAACAATGCTGAAAGATGAAAGATGAAAGAATGCGGAAGATGAAAGATGAAACAATGCGGAAAGATGAAACAATGCGGAAAGATGAAAGATGAAACAATGCGGAAAGATGAAAGATGAAAGAATGCGGAAAGATGAAAGATGAAACAATGCGGAAAGATGAAAGATGAAACAATACGGAAAGATGAAAGATGAAACAATGCGGAAAGATGAAAGATGAAACAATGCGGAAAGATGAAAGATGAAAGAATGCGGAAAGATGAAAGATGAAAGAATGCGGAAAGATGAAAGATGAAAAAATGCGGAAAGATGAAAGATGAAACAATGCGGAAAGATGAAAGATGAAAGAATGCGGAAGATGAAAGATGAAACAATGCGGAAAGATGAAACAATGCGGAAAGATGAAACAATGCGGAAAGATGAAACAATGCGGAAAGATGAAACAATGCGGAAAGATGAAACAATGCGGAAAGATGAAACAATGCGGAAAGATGAAAGATGAAACAATGCGGAAAGATGAAACAATGCGCAAAGATGAAACAATGCGGAAAGATGAAACAATGCGGAAAGATGAAAGATGAAACAATGCGGAAAGATGAAAGATGAAAGAATGCGGAAAGATGAAAGATGAAACAATGCGGAAAGATGAAAGATGAAACATTTCGGAAAGATGAAAGATGAAACAATGCGGAAAGATGAAAGATAAAAGAATGCGGAAAGATGAAAGATGAAACAATGCGGAAAGATGAAAGATGAAACAATGCGGAAAGATGAAAGATGAAACAATGCGGAAAGATGAAACAATGCGGAAAGATGAAAGATGAAACAATGCGGAAAGATGAAACAATGCGCAAAGATGAAACAATGCGGAAAGATGAAACAATGCGGAAAGATGAAAGATGAAACAATGCGGAAAGATGAAAGATGAAAGAATGCGGAAAGATGAAAGATGAAACAATGCGGAAAGATGAAAGATGAAACATTGCGGAAAGATGAAAGATGAAACAATGCGGAAAGATGAAAGATAAAAGAATGCGGAAAGATGAAAGATGAAACAATGCGGAAAGATGAAAGATGAAACAATGCGGAAAGATGAAAGATGAAACAATGCGGAAAGATGAAAGATGAAACAATGCGGAAAGATGAAAGATGAAACAATGCGGAAAGATGAAAGATGAAACAATGCGGAAAGATGAAAGATGAAACATTGCGGAAAGATGAAAGATGAAACAATGCGGAAAGATGAAAGAATGCGGAAAGATGAAAGATGAAAGAATGCGGAAAGATGAAAGATGAAACAATGCGGAAAGATGAAAGATGAAACAATGCGGAAAGATGAAAGATGAAACAATGCGGAAAGATGAAAGATGAAACAATGCGGAAAGATGAAACAATGCGGATAGATGAAACAATGCGGAAAGATGAAAGATGAAACAATGCGGAAAGATGAAAGATGAAACAATGCGGAAAGATGAAAGATGAAACAATGCGGAAAGATGAAACAATGCCGAAAGATGAAAGAATGCGGAAAGATGAAAGATGAAACAATGCGGAAAGATGAAAGATGAAACAATGCGGAAAGATGAAAGATGAAAGAATGCGGAAAGATGAAAGATGAAACATTGCGGAAAGATGAAAGATGAAACAATGGGGAAAGATGAAAGATGAAAGAATGCGGAAAGATGAAAGATGAAAGAATGCGGAAAGATGAAAGATGAAACAATGCGGAAAGATGAAAGATGAAACAATGCGGAAAGATGAAACAATGCGGATAGATGAAACAATGCGGAAAGATGAAAGATGAAACAATGCGGAAAGATGAAAGATGAAACAATGCGGAAAGATGAAAGATGAAACAATGCGGAAAGATGAAACAATGCCGAAAGATGAAAGAATGCGGAAGATGAAAGATGAAACAATGCGGAAAGATGAAAGATGAAAGAATGCGGAAAGATGAAAGATGAAACAATGCGGAAAGATGAAAGATGAAACAATGCGGAAAGATGAAAGATAAAACAATGCGGAAAGATGAAAGATGAAAAAATGCGGAAAGATGAAAGATGAAACAATGCTGAAAGATGAAAGAATGCGGAAGATGAAAGATGAAACAATGCGGAAAGATGAAACAATGCGGAAAGATGAAAGATGAAAGAATGCGGAAAGATGAAAGATGAAAGAATGCGGAAAGATGAAAGATGAAACAATGCGGAAAGATGAAAGATGAAACAATGCGGAAAGATGAAAGATGAAAGAATGCGGAAAGATGAAAGATGAAACAATGCGGAAAGATGAAATATGAAACAATGCGGAAAGATGAAAGATGAAACAATGCGGAAAGATGAAAGATGAAACAATGCGGAAAGATGAAAGATGAAAGAATGCGGAAAGATGAAAGATGAAAGAATGCGGAAAGATGAAAGATGAAAAAATGCGGAAAGATGAAAGATGAAACAATGCGGAAAGATGAAAGATGAAAGAATGCGGAAGATGAAAGATGAAACAATGCGGAAAGATGAAACAATGCGGAAAGATGAAACAATGCGGAAAGATGAAACAATGCGGAAAGATGAAACAATGCGGAAAGATGAAACAATGCGGAAAGATGAAACAATGCGGAAAGATGAAACAATGCGGAAAGATGAAACAATGCGGAAAGATGAAACAATGCGGAAAGATGAAACAATGCGGAAAGATGAAACAATGCGGAAAGATGAAACAATGCGGAAAGATGAAAGATGAAACAATGCGGAAAGATGAAAGATGAAAGAATGCGGAAAGATGAAAGATGAAACAATGCGGAAAGATGAAAGATGAAACATTGCGGAAAGATGAAAGATGAAACAATGCGGAAAGATGAAAGATAAAAGAATGCGGAAAGATGAAAGATGAAACAATGCGGAAAGATGAAAGATGAAACAATGCGGAAAGATGAAAGATGAAACAATGCGGAAAGATGAAACAATGCGGAAAGATGAAACAATGCGGAAAGATGAAAGATGAAACAATGCGGAAAGATGAAACAATGCGCAAAGATGAAACAATGCGGAAAGATGAAACAATGCGGAAAGATGAAAGATGAAACAATGCGGAAAGATGAAAGATGAAAGAATGCGGAAAGATGAAAGATGAAACAATGCGGAAAGATGAAAGATGAAACATTGCGGAAAGATGAAAGATGAAACAATGCGGAAAGATGAAAGATAAAAGAATGCGGAAAGATGAAAGATGAAACAATGCGGAAAGATGAAAGATGAAACAATGCGGAAAGATGAAAGATGAAACAATGCGGAAAGATGAAAGATGAAACAATGCGGAAAGATGAAAGATGAAACAATGCGGAAAGATGAAAGATGAAACAATGCGGAAAGATGAAAGATGAAACATTGCGGAAAGATGAAAGATGAAACAATGCGGAAAGATGAAAGAATGCGGAAAGATGAAAGATGAAAGAATGCGGAAAGATGAAAGATGAAACAATGCGGAAAGATGAAAGATGAAACAATGCGGAAAGATGAAAGATGAAACAATGCGGAAAGATGAAAGATGAAACAATGCGGAAAGATGAAACAATGCGGATAGATGAAACAATGCGGAAAGATGAAAGATGAAACAATGCGGAAAGATGAAAGATGAAACAATGCGGAAAGATGAAACAATGCCGAAAGATGAAAGAATGCGGAAAGATGAAAGATGAAACAATGCGGAAAGATGAAAGATGAAACAATGCGGAAAGATGAAAGATGAAAGAATGCGGAAAGATGAAAGATGAAACATTGCGGAAAGATGAAAGATGAAACAATGGGGAAAGATGAAAGATGAAAGAATGCGGAAAGATGAAAGATGAAAGAATGCGGAAAGATGAAAGATGAAACATTGCGGAAAGATGAAACAATGCGGAAAGATGAAAGATGAAACAATGCGGAAAGATGAAAGATGAAAGAATGCGGAAAGATGAAAGATGAAAGAATGCGGAAAGATGAAAGATGAAACAATGCGGAAAGATGAAAGTTGAAAGAATGCGGAAGATGAAAGATGAAACAATGCGGAAAGATGAAACAATGCGGAAAGATGAAACAATGCGGAAAGATGAAAGATGAAAAAATACGGAAAGATGAAAGATGAAACAATGCTGAAAGATGAAAGATGAAAGAATGCGGAAGATGAAAGATGAAACAATGCGGAAAGATGAAAGATGAATGAATGCGGAAAGATGAAAGATGAAACAATGCGGAAAGATGAAAGATGAAACAATGCGGAAAGATGAAAGATAAAACAATGCGGAAAGATGAAAGATGAAAAAATGCGGAAAGATGAAAGATGAAACAATGCTGAAAGATGAAAGAATGCGGAAGATGAAAGATGAAACAATGCGGAAAGATGAAACAATGCGGAAAGATGAAAGATGAAACAATGCGGAAAGATGAAAGATGAAAGAATGCGGAAAGATGAAAGATGAAACAATGCGGAAAGATGAAAGATGAAACAATGCGGAAAGATGAAAGATGAAAGAATGCGGAAAGATGAAAGATGAAACAATGCGGAAAGATGAAATATGAAACAATGCGGAAAGATGAAAGATGAAACAATGCGGAAAGATGAAAGATGAAACAATGCGGAAAGATGAAAGATGAAAGAATGCGGAAAGATGAAAGATGAAAGAATGCGGAAAGATGAAAGATGAAAAAATGCGGAAAGATGAAAGATGAAACAATGCGGAAAGATGAAAGATGAAAGAATGCGGAAGATGAAAGATGAAACAATGCGGAAAGATGAAACAATGCGGAAAGATGAAACAATGCGGAAAGATGAAACAATGCGGAAAGATGAAACAATGCGGAAAGATGAAAGATGAAACAATGCGGAAAGATGAAAGATGAAAGAATGCGGAAAGATGAAAGATGAAACAATGCGGAAAGATGAAAGATGAAACAATGCGGAAAGATGAAAGATGAAAGAATGCGGAAAGATGAAAGATGAAACATTGCGGAAAGATGAAAGATGAAACAATGGGGAAAGATGAAAGATGAAAGAATGCGGAAAGATGAAAGATGAAAGAATGCGGAAAGATGAAAGATGAAACAATGCGGAAAGATGAAACAATGCAGAAAGATGAAAGATGAAACAATGCGGAAAGATGAAAGATGAAAGAATGCGGAAAGATGAAAGATGAAAGAATGCGGAAAGATGAAAGATGAAACAATGCGGAAAGATGAAAGATGAAAGAATGCGGAAGATGAAAGATGAAACAATGCGGAAAGATGAAACAATGCGGAAAGATGAAAGATGAAAGAATGCGGAAGATGAAAGATGAAACAATGCGGAAAGATGAAACAATTTCGGAAAGATGAAACAATGCGGAAAGATGAAACAATGCGGAAAGATGAAAGATGAAACAATGCGGAAAGATGAAAGATGAAAGAATGCGGAAAGATGGAAGATGAAACAATGCGGAAAGATGAAAGATGAAACAATGCGGAAAGATGAAAGATGAAACAATGCGGAAAGATGAAAGATGAAAAAATGCGGAAAGATGAAAGATGAAACAATGCTGAAAGATGAAAGAATGCGGAAGATGAAAGATGAAACAATGCGGAAAGATGAAACAATGCGGAAAGATGAAAGATGAAACAATGCGGAAAGATGAAAGATGAAAGAATGCGGAAAGATGAAAGATGAAACAATGCGGAAAGATGAAAGATGAAACAATGCGGAAAGATGAAAGATGAAACAATGCGGAAAGATGAAAGATGAAACAATGCGGAAAGATGAAAGATGAAAGAATGCGGAAAGATGAAAGATGAAAGAATGCGGAAAGATGAAAGATGAAAAAATGCGGAAAGATGAAAGATGAAACAATGCGGAAAGATGAAAGATGAAAGAATGCGGAAGATGAAAGATGAAACAATGCGGAAAGATGAAACAATGCGGAAAGATGAAACAATGCGGAAAGATGAAACAATGCGGAAAGATGAAACAATGCGGAAAGATGAAAGATGAAACAATGCGGAAAGATGAAACAATGCGCAAAGATGAAACAATGCGGAAAGATGAAACAATGCGGAAAGATGAAAGATGAAACAATGCGGAAAGATGAAAGATGAAAGAATGCGGAAAGATGAAAGATGAAACAATGCGGAAAGATGAAAGATGAAACATTGCGGAAAGATGAAAGATGAAACAATGCGGAAAGATGAAAGATAAAAGAATGCGGAAAGATGAAAGATGAAACAATGCGGAAAGATGAAAGATGAAACAATGCGGAAAGATGAAAGATGAAACAATGCGGAAAGATGAAAGAAGAAACAATGCGGAAAGATGAAAGATGAAACAATGCGGAAAGATGAAAGATGAAAGAATGCGGAAAGATGAAAGATGAAACATTGCGGAAAGATGAAAGATGAAACAATGCGGAAAGATGAAAGAATGCGGAAAGATGAAAGATGAAAGAATGCGGAAAGATGAAAGATGAAACAATGCGGAAAGATGAAAGATGAAACAATGCGGAAAGATGAAAGATGAAACAATGCGGAAAGATGAAAGATGAAACAATGCGGAAAGATGAAACAATGCGGATAGATGAAACAATGCGGAAAGATGAAAGATGAAACAATGCGGAAAGATGAAAGATGAAACAATGCGGAAAGATGAAAGATGAAACAATGCGGAAAGATGAAACAATGCCGAAAGATGAAAGAATGCGGAAAGATGAAAGATGAAACAATGCGGAAAGATGAAAGATGAAACAATGCGGAAAGATGAAAGATGAAAGAATGCGGAAAGATGAAAGATGAAACATTGCGGAAAGATGAAAGATGAAACAATGGGGAAAGATGAAAGATGAAAGAATGCGGAAAGATGAAAGATGAAAGAATGCGGAAAGATGAAAGATGAAACAATGCGGAAAGATGAAACAATGCGGAAAGATGAAAGATGAAACAATGCGGAAAGATGAAAGATGAAAGAATGCGGAAAGATGAAAGATGAAAGAATGCGGAAAGATGAAAGATGAAACAATGCGGAAAGATGAAAGATGAAAGAATGCGGAAGATGAAAGATGAAACAATGCGGAAAGATGAAACAATGCGGAAAGATGAAAGATGAAAAAATACGGAAAGATGAAAGATGAAACAATGCTGAAAGATGAAAGATGAAAGAATGCGGAAGATGAAAGATGAAACAATGCGGAAAGATGAAACAATGCGGAAAGATGAAAGATGAAACAATGCGGAAAGATGAAAGATGAAAGAATGCGGAAAGATGAAAGATGAAACAATGCGGAAAGATGAAAGATGAAACAATGCGGAAAGATGAAAGATAAAACAATGCGGAAAGATGAAAGATGAAAAAATGCGGAAAGATTAAAGATGAAACAATGCTGAAAGATGAAAGAATGCGGAAGATGAAAGATGAAACAATGCGGAAAGATGAAACAATGCGGAAAGATGAAACAATGCGGAAAGATGAAAGATGAAAAAATACGGAAAGATGAAAGATGAAACAATGCTGAAAGATGAAAGATGAAAGAATGCGGAAGATGAAAGATGAAACAATGCGGAAAGATGAAACAATGCGGAAAGATGAAAGATGAAACAATGCGGAAAGATGAAAGATGAAAGAATGCGGAAAGATGAAAGATGAAACAATGCGGAAAGATGAAAGATGAAACAATGCGGAAAGATGAAAGATGAAAGAATGCGGAAAGATGAAAGATGAAACAATGCGGAAAGATGAAAGATGAAACAATGCGGAAAGATGAAAGATGAAAGAATGCGGAAAGATGAAAGATGAAACAATGCGGAAAGATGAAAGATGAAAGAATGCGGAAAGATGAAAGATGAAAGAATGCGGAAAGATGAAAGATGAAAAAATGCGGAAAGATGAAAGATGAAACAATGCGGAAAGATGAAAGATGAAAGAATGCGGAAGATGAAAGATGAAACAATGCGGAAAGATGAAACAATGCGGAAAGATGAAACAATGCGGAAAGATGAAACAATGCGGAAAGATGAAACAATGCGGAAAGATGAAACAATGCGGAAAGATGAAACAATGCGGAAAGATGAAACAATGCGGAAAGATGAAACAATGCGGAAAGATGAAACAATGCGGAAAGATGAAACAATGCGGAAAGATGAAACAATGCGGAAAGATGAAAGATGAAACAATGCGGAAAGATGAAAGATGAAAGAATGCGGAAAGATGAAAGATGAAACAATGCGGAAAGATGAAAGATGAAACATTGCGGAAAGATGAAAGATGAAACAATGCGGAAAGATGAAAGATAAAAGAATGCGGAAAGATGAAAGATGAAACAATGCGGAAAGATGAAAGATGAAACAATGCGGAAAGATGAAAGATGAAACAATGCGGAAAGATGAAAGATGAAACAATGCGGAAAGATGAAAGATGAAACAATGCGGAAAGATGAAACAATGCGGAAAGATGAAAGATGAAACAATGCGGAAAGATGAAAGATGAAACAATGCGGAAAGAAGAAACAATGCCGAAAGATGAAAGAATGCGGAAAGATGAAAGATGAAACAATGCGGAAAGATGATAGATGAAACAATGCGGAAAGATGAAAGATGAAAGAATGCGGAAAGATGAAAGATGAAACATTGCGGAAAGATGAAAGATGAAACAATGCGGAAAGATGAAAGATGAAAGAATGCGGAAAGATGAAAGATGAAAGAATGCGGAAAGATGAAAGATGAAACAATGCGGAAAGATGAAACAATGCGGAAAGATGAAAGATGAAACAATGCGGAAAGATGAAAGATGAAACATTGCGGAAAGATGAAAGATGAAACAATGGGGAAAGATGAAAGATGAAAGAATGCGGAAAGATGAAAGATGAAAGAATGCGGAAAGATGAAAGATGAAACAATGCGGAAAGATGAAACAATGCGGAAAGATGAAAGATGAAACAATGCGGAAAGATGAAAGATGAAAGAATGCGGAAAGATGAAAGATGAAAGAATGCGGAAAGATGAAAGATGAAACAATGCGGAAAGATGAAAGATGAAAGAATGCGGAAGATGAAAGATGAAACAATGCGGAAAGATGAAACAATGCGGAAAGATGAAAGATGAAAAAATGCGGAAAGATGAAAGATGAAACAATGCGGAAAGATGAAAGATGAAACAATGCGGAAAGATGAAACAATGCCGAAAGATGAAAGAATGCGGAAAGATGAAAGATGAAACAATGCGGAAAGATGAAAGATGAAACAATGCGGAAAGATGAAAGATGAAAGAATGCGGAAAGATGAAAGATGAAACATTGCGGAAAGATGAAAGATGAAACAATGGGGAAAGATGAAAGATGAAAGAATGCGGAAAGATGAAAGATGAAAGAATGCGGAAAGATGAAAGATGAAACAATGCGGAAAGATGAAACAATGCGGAAAGATGAAAGATGAAACAATGCCGAAAGATGAAAGATGAAAGAATGCGGAAAGATGAAATATGAAAGAATGCGGAAAGATGAAAGATGAAACAATGCGGAAAGATGAAAGATGAAAGAATGCGGAAGATGAAAGATGAAACAATGCGGAAAGATGAAACAATGCGGAAAGATGAAAGATGAAACAATGCGGAAAGATGAAAGATGAAAGAATGCGGAAAGATGAAAGATGAAACAATGCGGAAAGATGAAAGATGAAACAATGCGGAAAGATGAAAGATGAAACATTGCGGAAAGATGAAAGATGAAACAATGCGGAAAGATGAAAGAATGCGGAAAGATGAAAGATGAAAGAATGCGGAAAGATGAAAGATGAAACAATGCGGAAAGATGAAAGATGAAACAATGCGGAAAGATGAAAGATGAAACAATGCGGAAAGATGAAAGATGAAACAATGCGGAAAGATGAAAGATGAAACAATGCGGAAAGATGAAAGATGAAAGAATGCGGAAGATGAAAGATGAAACAATGCGGAAAGATGAAACAATGCGGAAAGATGAAACAATGCGGAAAGATGAAACAATGCGGAAAGATGAAACAATGCGGAAAGATGAAAGATGAAACAATGCGGAAAGATGAAACAATGCGCAAAGATGAAACAATGCGGAAAGATGAAACAATGCGGAAAGATGAAAGATGAAACAATGCGGAAAGATGAAAGATGAAAGAATGCGGAAAGATGAAAGATGAAACAATGCGGAAAGATGAAAGATGAAACATTGCGGAAAGATGAAAGATGAAACAATGCGGAAAGATGAAAGATAAAAGAATGCGGAAAGATGAAAGATGAAACAATGCGGAAAGATGAAAGATGAAACAATGCGGAAAGATGAAAGATGAAAGAATGCGGAAAGATGAAAGATGAAACAAAGCGGAAAGATGAAAGATGAAAGAATGCGGAAAGATGAAAGATGAAACAATGCGGAAAGATGAAAGATGAAACATTGCGGAAAGATGAAAGATGAAACAATGCGGAAAGATGAAAGAATGCGGAAAGATGAAAGATGAAAGAATGCGGAAAGATGAAAGATGAAACAATGCGGAAAGATGAAAGATGAAACAATGCGGAAAGATGAAAGATGAAACAATGCGGAAAGATGAAAGATGAAAAAATGCGGAAAGATGAAAGATGAAACAATGCGGAAAGATGAAAGATGAAAGAATGCGGAAGATGAAAGATGAAACAATGCGGAAAGATGAAACAATGCGGAAAGATGAAACAATGCGGAAAGATGAAAGATGAAACAATGCGGAAAGATGAAAGATGAAAGAATGCGGAAAGATGAAAGATGAAACAAAGCGGAAAGATGAAAGATGAAAGAATGCAGAAAGATGAAAGATGAAACAATGCGGAAAGATGAAAGATGAAACAATACGGAAAGATGAAAGATGAAACAATGCGGAAAGATGAAAGATGAAAGAATGCGGAAAGATGAAAGATGAAACAATGCGGAAAGATGAAACAATGCGGAAAGATGAAACAATGCGGAAAGATGAAAGATGAAAAAATGCGGAAAGATGAAAGATGAAACAATGCGGAAAGATGAAAGATGAAAGAATGCGGAAGATGAAAGATGAAACAATGCGGAAAGATGAAAGATGAAACAATGCGGAAAGATGAAAGATGAAACAATGCGGAAAGATGAAAGATGAAAGAATGCGGAAAGATGAAAGATGAAACAATGCGGAAAGATGAAAGATGAAACAATGCGGAAAGATGAAAGATGAAACAATGCGGAAAGATGAAAGATGAAACAATGCGGAAAGATGAAACAATGCGGAAAGATGAAACAATGCGGAAAGATGAAACAATGCGGAAAGATGAAACAATGCGGAAAGATGAAACAATGCGGAAAGATGAAAGATGAAACAATGCGGAAAGATGAAAGATGAAAAAA
The DNA here is from genome assembly GCA_949152435.1 of Gastracanthus pulcherrimus. Lineage (NCBI taxonomy): Eukaryota > Metazoa > Arthropoda > Insecta > Hymenoptera > Pteromalidae > Gastracanthus > Gastracanthus pulcherrimus. The sequence continues at coordinate 268,250 of CASCKD010000009.1, read as the reverse complement.
TGCTGAAAGATGAAAGATGAAAAATGCGGAAAGATGAAAGATGAAAGAATGCGGAAGATGAAAGATGAAACAATGCGGAAAGATGAAACTATGCGGAAAGATGAAAGATGAAACAATGCGGAAAGATGAAAGATGAAAGAATGCGGAAAGATGAAAGATGAAACAATGCGGAATGATGAAAGATGAAACATTGCGGAAAGATGAAAGATGAAACAATGCGGAAAGATGAAAGATGAAAGAATGCGGAAAGATGAAAGATGAAACAATGCGGAAAGATGAAAGATGAAAGAATGCGGAAGATGAAAGATGAAACAATGCGGAAAGATGAAACAATGCGGAAAGATGAAACAATGCGGAAAGATGAAAGATGAAACAATGCGGAAAGATGAAAGATGAAAAAATGCGGAAAGATGAAAGATGAAAGAATGCGGAAAGATGAAAGATGAAACAATGCGGAAAGATGAAAGATGAAAGAATGCGGAAAGATGAAAGATGAAACAATGCGGAAAGATGAAAGATGAAAGAATGCGGAAGATGAAAGATGAAACAATGCGGAAAGATGAAACAATGCGGAAAGATGAAAGATGAAACAATGCGGAAAGATGAAAGATGAAACAATGCGGAAAGATGAAAGATGAAAGAATGCGGAAAGATGAAAGATGAAACAATGCGGAAAGATGAAAGATGAAACAATGCGGAAAGATGAAAGATGAAACAATGCAGAAAGATGAAAGATGAAAGAATGCGGAAAGATGAAAAATGAAACAATGCGGAAAGATGAAAGATGAAAAAATGCGGAAAGATGAAAGATGAAACAATGCGGAAAGATGAAACAATGCGGAAAGATGAAAGATGAAACAATGCCGAAAGATGAAAGATGAAAAAATGCGGAAAGATGAAAGATGAAACAATGCGGAAAGATGAAAGATGAAAGAATGCGGAAGATGAAAGATGAAACAATGCGGAAAGATGAAACAATGCGGAAAGATGAAAGATGAAACAATGCGGAAAGATGAAAGATGAAAGAATGCGGAAAGATGAAAGATGAAAGAATGCGGAAAGATGAAAGATGAAACAATGCGGAAAGATGAAAGATGAAACATTGCGGAAAGATGAAAGATGAAACAATGCGGAAAGATGAAAGATGAAAGAATGCGGAAAGATGAAAGATGAAACAATGCGGAAAGATGAAACAATGCGGAAAGATGAAACAATGCCGAAAGATGAAAGAATGCGGAAAGATGAAAGATGAAACAATGCGAAAAGATGAAAGATGAAACAATGCGGAAAGATGAAAGATGAAAGAATGCGGAAAGATGAAAGATGAATCATTGCGGAAAGATGAAAGATGAAACAATGGGGAAAGATGAAAGATGAAAGAATGCGGAAAGATGAAAGATGAAAGAATGCGGAAAGATGAAAGATGAAACAATGCGGAAAGATGAAACAATGCGGAAAGATGAAAGATGAAACAATGCGGAAAGATGAAAGATGAAAGAATGCGGAAAGATGAAAGATGAAAGAATGCGGAAAGATGAAAGATGAAACAATGCGGAAAGATGAAAGATGAAAGAATGCGGAAGATGAAAGATGAAACAATGCGGAAAGATGAAACAATGCGGAAAGATGAAACAATGCGGAAAGATGAAAGATGAAAAAATGCGGAAAGATGAAAGATGAAACAATGCGGAAAGATGAAAGATGAAACAATGCGGAAAGATGAAAGATGAAAGAATGCGGAAAGATGAAAGATGAAACATTGCGGAAAGATGAAAGATGAAACAATGGGGAAAGATGAAAGATGAAAGAATGCGGAAAGATGAAAGATGAAAGAATGCGGAAAGATGAAAGATGAAACAATGCGGAAAGATGAAACAATGCGGAAAGATGAAAGATGAAACAATGCGGAAAGATGAAAGATGAAAGAATGCGGAAAGATGAAAGATGAAAGAATGCGGAAAGATGAAAGATGAAACAATGCGGAAAGATGAAAGATGAAAGAATGCGGAAGATGAAAGATGAAACAATGCGGAAAGATGAAACAATGCGGAAAGATGAAAGATGAAACAATGCGGAAAGATGAAAGATGAAAGAATGCGGAAAGATGAAAGATGAAACAATGCGGAAAGATGAAAGATGAAACAATGCGGAAAGATGAAAGATGAAACAATGCGGAAAGATGAAAGATGAAACAATGCGGAAAGATGAAAGATGAAAGAATGCGGAAAGATGAAAGATGAAAGAATGCGGAAAGATGAAAGATGAAAAAATGCGGAAAGATGAAAGATGAAACAATGCGGAAAGATGAAAGATGAAAGAATGCGGAAGATGAAAGATGAAACAATGCGGAAAGATGAAACAATGCGGAAAGATGAAACAATGCGGAAAGATGAAACAATGCGGAAAGATGAAACAATGCGGAAAGATGAAACAATGCGGAAAGATGAAACAATGCGGAAAGATGAAAGATGAAACAATGCGGAAAGATGAAACAATGCGCAAAGATGAAACAATGCGGAAAGATGAAACAATGCGGAAAGATGAAAGATGAAACAATGCGGAAAGATGAAACAATGCGGAAAGATGAAAGATGAAACAATGCGGAAAGATGAAAGATGAAACAATGCGGAAAGATGAAAGATGAAACAATGCGGAAAGATGAAAGATGAAACATTGCGGAAAGATGAAAGATGAAACAATGCAGAAAGATGAAAGATAAAAGAATGCGGAAAGATGAAAGATGAAACAATGCGGAAAGATGAAAGATGAAACAATGCGGAAAGATGAAAGATGAAACAATGCGGAAAGATGAAAGATGAAACAATGCGGAAAGATGAAAGATGAAACAATGCGGAAAGATGAAAGATGAAACAATGCGGAAAGATGAAAGATGAAACATTGCGGAAAGATGAAAGATGAAACAATGCGGAAAGATGAAAGAATGCGGAAAGATGAAAGATGAAACAATGCGGAAAGATGAAAGATGAAACAATGCGGAAAGATGAAAGATGAAACAATGCGGAAAGATGAAAGATGAAACAATGCGGAAAGATGAAAGATGAAACAATGCGGAAAGATGAAAGATGAAACAATGCGGAAAGATGAAAGATGAAACATTGCGGAAAGATGAAAGATGAAACAATGCGGAAAGATGAAAGAATGCGGAAAGATGAAAGATGAAAGAATGCGGAAAGATGAAAGATGAAACAATGCGGAAAGATGAAAGATGAAACAATGCGGAAAGATGAAAGATGAAACAATGCGGAAAGATGAAAGATGAAACAATGCGGAAAGATGAAAGATGAAACAATGCGGAAAGATGAAAGATGAAAGAATGCGGAAGATGAAAGATGAAACAATGCGGAAAGATGAAACAATGCGGAAAGATGAAACAATGCGGAAAGATGAAACAATGCGGAAAGATGAAACAATGCGGAAAGATGAAAGATGAAACAATGCGGAAAGATGAAACAATGCGCAAAGATGAAACAATGCGGAAAGATGAAACAATGCGGAAAGATGAAAGATGAAACAATGCGGAAAGATGAAAGATGAAAGAATGCGGAAAGATGAAAGATGAAACAATGCGGAAAGATGAAAGATGAAACATTGCGGAAAGATGAAAGATGAAACAATGCGGAAAGATGAAAGATAAAAGAATGCGGAAAGATGAAAGATGAAACAATGCGGAAAGATGAAAGATGAAACAATGCGGAAAGATGAAAGATGAAAGAATGCGGAAAGATGAAAGATGAAACAAAGCGGAAAGATGAAAGATGAAAGAATGCGGAAAGATGAAAGATGAAACAATGCGGAAAGATGAAAGATGAAACATTGCGGAAAGATGAAAGATGAAACAATGCGGAAAGATGAAAGAATGCGGAAAGATGAAAGATGAAAGAATGCGGAAAGATGAAAGATGAAACAATGCGGAAAGATGAAAGATGAAACAATGCGGAAAGATGAAAGATGAAACAATGCGGAAAGATGAAAGATGAAAAAATGCGGAAAGATGAAAGATGAAACAATGCGGAAAGATGAAAGATGAAAGAATGCGGAAGATGAAAGATGAAACAATGCGGAAAGATGAAACAATGCGGAAAGATGAAACAATGCGGAAAGATGAAAGATGAAACAATGCGGAAAGATGAAAGATGAAAGAATGCGGAAAGATGAAAGATGAAACAAAGCGGAAAGATGAAAGATGAAAGAATGCGGAAAGATGAAAGATGAAACAATGCGGAAAGATGAAAGATGAAACAATACGGAAAGATGAAAGATGAAACAATGCGGAAAGATGAAAGATGAAAGAATGCGGAAAGATGAAAGATGAAACAATGCGGAAAGATGAAACAATGCGGAAAGATGAAACAATGCGGAAAGATGAAAGATGAAAAAATGCGGAAAGATGAAAGATGAAACAATGCGGAAAGATGAAAGATGAAAGAATGCGGAAGATGAAAGATGAAACAATGCGGAAAGATGAAAGATGAAACAATGCGGAAAGATGAAAGATGAAACAATGCGGAAAGATGAAAGATGAAAGAATGCGGAAAGATGAAAGATGAAACAATGCGGAAAGATGAAAGATGAAACAATGCGGAAAGATGAAAGATGAAACAATGCGGAAAGATGAAAGATGAAACAATGCGGAAAGATGAAACAATGCGGAAAGATGAAACAATGCGGAAAGATGAAACAATGCGGAAAGATGAAACAATGCGGAAAGATGAAACAATGCGGAAAGATGAAAGATGAAACAATGCGGAAAGATGAAAGATGAAAAAATGCTGAAAGATGAAAGATGAAAAATGCGGAAAGATGAAAGATGAAAGAATGCGGAAGATGAAAGATGAAACAATGCGGAAAGATGAAACTATGCGGAAAGATGAAAGATGAAACAATGCGGAAAGATGAAAGATGAAAGAATGCGGAAAGATGAAAGATGAAACAATGCGGAATGATGAAAGATGAAACATTGCGGAAAGATGAAAGATGAAACAATGCGGAAAGATGAAAGATGAAAGAATGCGGAAAGATGAAAGATGAAACAATGCGGAAAGATGAAAGATGAAAGAATGCGGAAGATGAAAGATGAAACAATGCGGAAAGATGAAACAATGCGGAAAGATGAAACAATGCGGAAAGATGAAAGATGAAACAATGCGGAAAGATGAAAGATGAAAAAATGCGGAAAGATGAAAGATGAAAGAATGCGGAAAGATGAAAGATGAAACAATGCGGAAAGATGAAAGATGAAAGAATGCGGAAAGATGAAAGATGAAACAATGCGGAAAGATGAAAGATGAAAGAATGCGGAAGATGAAAGATGAAACAATGCGGAAAGATGAAACAATGCGGAAAGATGAAAGATGAAACAATGCGGAAAGATGAAAGATGAAACAATGCGGAAAGATGAAAGATGAAAGAATGCGGAAAGATGAAAGATGAAACAATGCGGAAAGATGAAAGATGAAACAATGCGGAAAGATGAAAGATGAAACAATGCAGAAAGATGAAAGATGAAAGAATGCGGAAAGATGAAAAATGAAACAATGCGGAAAGATGAAAGATGAAAAAATGCGGAAAGATGAAAGATGAAACAATGCGGAAAGATGAAACAATGCGGAAAGATGAAAGATGAAACAATGCCGAAAGATGAAAGATGAAAAAATGCGGAAAGATGAAAGATGAAACAATGCGGAAAGATGAAAGATGAAAGAATGCGGAAGATGAAAGATGAAACAATGCGGAAAGATGAAACAATGCGGAAAGATGAAAGATGAAACAATGCGGAAAGATGAAAGATGAAAGAATGCGGAAAGATGAAAGATGAAAGAATGCGGAAAGATGAAAGATGAAACAATGCGGAAAGATGAAAGATGAAACATTGCGGAAAGATGAAAGATGAAACAATGCGGAAAGATGAAAGATGAAAGAATGCGGAAAGATGAAAGATGAAACAATGCGGAAAGATGAAAGTTGAAACAATGCGGAAAGATGAAAGATGAAACAATGCGGAAAGATGAAAGATGAAACAATGCGGAAAGATGAAAGATGAAACAATGCGGAAAGATGAAAGATGAAACAATGCGGAAAGATGAAACAATGCGGAAAGATGAAACAATGCCGAAAGATGAAAGAATGCGGAAAGATGAAAGATGAAACAATGCGGAAAGATGAAAGATGAAACAATGCGGAAAGATGAAAGATGAAAGAATGCGGAAAGATGAAAGATGAATCATTGCGGAAAGATGAAAGATGAAACAATGGGGAAAGATGAAAGATGAAAGAATGCGGAAAGATGAAAGATGAAAGAATGCGGAAAGATGAAAGATGAAACAATGCGGAAAGATGAAACAATGCGGAAAGATGAAAGATGAAACAATGCGGAAAGATGAAAGATGAAAGAATGCGGAAAGATGAAAGATGAAAGAATGCGGAAAGATGAAAGATGAAACAATGCGGAAAGATGAAAGATGAAAGAATGCGGAAGATGAAAGATGAAACAATGCGGAAAGATGAAACAATGCGGAAAGATGAAACAATGCGGAAAGATGAAAGATGAAAAAATGCGGAAAGATGAAAGATGAAACAATGCGGAAAGATGAAAGATGAAACAATGCGGAAATATGAAACAATGCCGAAAGATGAAAGAATGCGGAAAGATGAAAGATGAAACAATGCGGAAAGATGAAAGATGAAACAATGCGGAAAGATGAAAGATGAAAGAATGCGGAAAGATGAAAGATGAAACATTGCGGAAAGATGAAAGATGAAACAATGGGGAAAGATGAAAGATGAAAGAATGCGGAAAGATGAAAGATGAAAGAATGCGGAAAGATGAAAGATGAAACAATGCGGAAAGATGAAACAATGCGGAAAGATGAAAGATGAAACAATGCGGAAAGATGAAAGATGAAAGAATGCGGAAAGATGAAAGATGAAAGAATGCGGAAAGATGAAAGATGAAACAATGCGGAAAGATGAAAGATGAAAGAATGCGGAAGATGAAAGATGAAACAATGCGGAAAGATGAAACAATGCGGAAAGATGAAAGATGAAACAATGCGGAAAGATGAAAGATGAAAGAATGCGGAAAGATGAAAGATGAAACAATGCGGAAAGATGAAAGATGAAACAATGCGGAAAGATGAAAGATGAAACAATGCGGAAAGATGAAAGATGAAACAATGCGGAAAGATGAAAGATGAAAGAATGCGGAAAGATGAAAGATGAAAGAATGCGGAAAGATGAAAGATGAAAAAATGCGGAAAGATGAAAGATGAAACAATGCGGAAAGATGAAAGATGAAAGAATGCGGAAGATGAAAGATGAAACAATGCGGAAAGATGAAACAATGCGGAAAGATGAAACAATGCGGAAAGATGAAACAATGCGGAAAGATGAAACAATGCGGAAAGATGAAACAATGCGGAAAGATGAAACAATGCGGAAAGATGAAACAATGCGGAAAGATGAAAGATGAAACAATGCGGAAAGATGAAACAATGCGCAAAGATGAAACAATGCGGAAAGATGAAACAATGCGGAAAGATGAAAGATGAAACAATGCGGAAAGATGAAACAATGCGGAAAGATGAAAGATGAAACAATGCGGAAAGATGAAAGATGAAACAATGCGGAAAGATGAAAGATGAAACAATGCGGAAAGATGAAAGATGAAACATTGCGGAAAGATGAAAGATGAAACAATGCAGAAAGATGAAAGATAAAAGAATGCGGAAAGATGAAAGATGAAACAATGCGGAAAGATGAAAGATGAAACAATGCGGAAAGATGAAAGATGAAACAATGCGGAAAGATGAAAGATGAAACAATGCGGAAAGATGAAAGATGAAACAATGCGGAAAGATGAAAGATGAAACAATGCGGAAAGATGAAATATGAAACATTGCGGAAAGATGAAAGATGAAACAATGCGGAAAGATGAAAGAATGCGGAAAGATGAAAGATGAAAGAATGCGGAAAGATGAAAGATGAAACAATGCGGAAAGATGAAAGATGAAACAATGCGGAAAGATGAAAGATGAAACAATGCGGAAAGATGAAAGATGAAAGAATGCGGAAGATGAAAGATGAAACAATGCGGAAAGATGAAACAATGCGGAAAGATGAAACAATGCGGAAAGATGAAACAATGCGGAAAGATGAAACAATGCGGAAAGATGAAACAATGCGGAAAGATGAAACAATGCGGAAAGATGAAACAATGCGGAAAGATGAAACAATGCGGAAAGATGAAAGATGAAACAATGCGGAAAGATGAAAGATGAAAGAATGCGGAAAGATGAAAGATGAAACAATGCGGAAAGATGAAAGATGAAACATTGCGGAAAGATGAAAGATGAAACAATGCGGAAAGATGAAAGATAAAAGAATGCGGAAAGATGAAAGATGAAACAATGCGGAAAGATGAAAGATGAAACAATGCGGAAAGATGAAAGATGAAACAATGCGGAAAGATGAAAGATGAAACAATGCGGAAAGATGAAAGATGAAACAATGCGGAAAGATGAAAGATGAAAGAATGCGGAAGATGAAAGATGAAACAATGCGGAAAGATGAAACAATGCGGAAAGATGAAAGATGAAACAATGCGGAAAGATGAAAGATGAAACAATGCGGAAAGATGAAAGATGAAAGAATGCGGAAAGATGAAAGATGAAACAATGCGGAAAGATGAAAGATGAAACAATGCGGAAAGATGAAAGATGAAACAATGCAGAAAGATGAAAGATGAAAGAATGCGGAAAGATGAAAAATGAAACAATGCGGAAAGATGAAAGATGAAAAAATGCGGAAAGATGAAAGATGAAACAATGCGGAAAGATGAAAGATGAAACAATGCCGAAAGATGAAAGATGAAAAAATGCGGAAAGATGAAAGATGAAACAATGCGGAAAGATGAAAGATGAAAGAATGCGGAAGATGAAAGATGAAACAATGCGGAAAGATGAAACAATGCGGAAAGATGAAAGATGAAACAATGCGGAAAGATGAAACAATGCGGAAAGATGAAACAATGCGAAAAGATGAAACAATGCGGAAAGATGAAACAATGCGGAAAGATGAAACAATGCGGAAAGATGAAACAATGCGGAAAGATGAAAGATGAAAGAATGCGGAAAGATGAAAGATGAAACAATGCGGAAAGATGAAAGATGAAACAATGCGGAAAGATGAAAGATGAAAGAATGCGGAAAGATGAAAGATGAAACATTGCGGAAAGATGAAAGATGAAACAATGCGGAAAGATGAAACAATGCGGAAAGATGAAAGAATGCGGAAAGATGAAAGATGAAAGAATGCGGAAAGATGAAAGATGAAACAATGCGGAAAGATGAAAGATGAAACAATGCGGAAAGATGAAAGATGAAACAATGCGGAAAGATGAAAGATGAAACAATGCGGAAAGATGAAACAATGCGGAAAGATGAAAGATGAAACAATGCGGAAAGATGAAAGATGAAACAATGCGGAAAGATGAAAGATGAAACAATGCGGAAAGATGAAACAATGCGGAAAGATGAAACAATGCCGAAAGATGAAAGAATGCGGAAAGATGAAAGATGAAACAATGCGGAAAGATGAAAGATGAAACAATGCGGAAAGATGAAAGATGAAAGAATGCGGAAAGATGAAAGATGAAACATTGCGGAAAGATGAAAGATGAAACAATGGGGAAAGATGAAAGATGAAAGAATGCGGAAAGATGAAAGATGAAAGAATGCGGAAAGATGAAAGATGAAACAATGCGGAAAGATGAAACAATGCGGAAAGATGAAAGATGAAACAATGCGGAAAGATGAAAGATGAAACAATGCGGAAAGATGAAAGATGAAACAATGCGGAAAGATGAAAGATGAAACAATGCGGAAAGATGAAAGATGAAACAATGCGGAAAGATGAAACAATGCGGAAAGATGAAACAATGCGGAAAGATGAAACAATGCGGAAAGATGAAAGATGAAACAATGCGGAAAGATGAAAGATGAAACAATGCGGAAAGATGAAAGATGAAACAATGCGGAAAGATGAAACAATGCGGAAAGATGAAACAATGCCGAAAGATGAAAGAATGCGGAAAGATGAAAGATGAAACAATGCGGAAAGATGAAAGATGAAACAATGCGGAAAGATGAAAGATGAAAGAATGCGGAAAGATGAAAGATGAAACATTGCGGAAAGATGAAAGATGAAACAATGGGGAAAGATGAAAGATGAAAGAATGCGGAAAGATGAAAGATGAAAGAATGCGGAAAGATGAAAGATGAAACAATGCGGAAAGATGAAACAATGCGGAAAGATGAAAGATGAAACAATGCGGAAAGATGAAAGATGAAAGAATGCGGAAAGATGAAAGATGAAAGAATGCGGAAAGATGAAAGATGAAACAATGCGGAAAGATGAAAGATGAAAGAATGCGGAAGATGAAAGATGAAACAATGCGGAAAGATGAAACAATGCGGAAAGATGAAACAATGCGGAAAGATGAAACAATGCGGAAAGATGAAAGATGAAAAAATGCGGAAAGATGAAAGATGAAACAATGCGGAAAGATGAAAGATGAAACAATGCGGAAAGATGAAACAATGCCGAAAGATGAAAGAATGCGGAAAGATGAAAGATGAAACAATGCGGAAAGATGAAAGATGAAACAATGCGGAAAGATGAAAGATGAAAGAATGCGGAAAGATGAAAGATGAAACATTGCGGAAAGATGAAAGATGAAACAATGGGGAAAGATGAAAGATGAAAGAATGCGGAAAGATGAAAGATGAAAGAATGCGGAAAGATGAAAGATGAAACAATGCGGAAAGATGAAACAATGCGGAAAGATGAAAGATGAAACAATGCGGAAAGATGAAAGATGAAAGAATGCGGAAAGATGAAAGATGAAAGAATGCGGAAAGATGAAAGATGAAACAATGCGGAAAGATGAAAGATGAAAGAATGCGGAAGATGAAAGATAAAACAATGCGGAAAGATGAAACAATGCGGAAAGATGAAAGATGAAACAATGCGGAAAGATGAAAGATGAAAGAATGCGGAAAGATGAAAGATGAAACAATGCGGAAAGATGAAAGATGAAACAATGCGGAAAGATGAAAGATGAAACAATGCGGAAAGATGAAAGATGAAACAATGCGGAAAGATGAAAGATGAAAGAATGCGGAAAGATGAAAGATGAAAGAATGCGGAAAGATGAAAGATGAAAAAATGCGGAAAGATGAAAGATGAAACAATGCGGAAAGATGAAAGATGAAAGAATGCGGAAGATGAAAGATGAAACAATGCGGAAAGATGAAACAATGCGGAAAGATGAAACAATGCGGAAAGATGAAACAATGCGGAAAGATGAAACAATGCGGAAAGATGAAACAATGCGGAAAGATGAAACAATGCGGAAAGATGAAACAATGCGGAAAGATGAAACAATGCGGAAAGATGAAACAATGCGGAAAGATGAAACAATGCGGAAAGATGAAAGATGAAACAATGCGGAAAGATGAAACAATGCGCAAAGATGAAACAATGCGGAAAGATGAAACAATGCGGAAAGATGAAAGATGAAACAATGCGGAAAGATGAAAGATGAAACAATGCGGAAAGATGAAAGATGAAACAATGCGGAAAGATGAAAGATGAAACATTGCGGAAAGATGAAAGATGAAACAATGCGGAAAGATGAAAGATAAAAGAATGCGGAAAGATGAAAGATGAAACAATGCGGAAAGATGAAACAATGCGGAAAGATGAAAGATGAAACAATGCGGAAAGATGAAAGATGAAAGAATGCGGAAAGATGAAAGATGAAAGAATGCGGAAAGATGAAAGATGAAACAATGCGGAAAGATGAAAGATGAAAGAATGCGGAAGATGAAAGATGAAACAATGCGGAAAGATGAAACAATGCGGAAAGATGAAACAATGCGGAAAGATGAAACAATGCGGAAAGATGAAAGATGAAAAAATGCGGAAAGATGAAAGATGAAACAATGCGGAAAGATGAAAGATGAAACAATGCGGAAAGATGAAACAATGCCGAAAGATGAAAGAATGCGGAAAGATGAAAGATGAAACAATGCGGAAAGATGAAAGATGAAACAATGCGGAAAGATGAAAGATGAAAGAATGCGGAAAGATGAAAGATGAAACATTGCGGAAAGATGAAAGATGAAACAATGGGGAAAGATGAAAGATGAAAGAATGCGGAAAGATAAAAGATGAAAGAATGCGGAAAGATGAAAGATGAAACAATGCGGAAAGATGAAACAATGCGGAAAGATGAAAGATGAAACAATGCGGAAAGATGAAAGATGAAAGAATGCGGAAAGATGAAAGATGAAAGAATGCGGAAAGATGAAAGATGAAACAATGCGGAAAGATGAAAGATGAAAGAATGCGGAAGATGAAAGATAAAACAATGCGGAAAGATGAAACAATGCGGAAAGATGAAAGATGAAACAATGCGGAAAGATGAAAGATGAAAGAATGCGGAAAGATGAAAGATGAAACAATGCGGAAAGATGAAAGATGAAACAATGCGGAAAGATGAAAGATGAAACAATGCGGAAAGATGAAAGATGAAACAATGCGGAAAGATGAAAGATGAAAGAATGCGGAAAGATGAAAGATGAAAGAATGCGGAAAGATGAAAGATGAAAAAATGCGGAAAGATGAAAGATGAAACAATGCGGAAAGATGAAAGATGAAAGAATGCGGAAGATGAAAGATGAAACAATGCGGAAAGATGAAACAATGCGGAAAGATGAAACAATGCGGAAAGATGAAACAATGCGGAAAGATGAAACAATGCGGAAAGATGAAACAATGCGGAAAGATGAAACAATGCGGAAAGATGAAACAATGCGGAAAGATGAAACAATGCGGAAAGATGAAACAATGCGGAAAGATGAAACAATGCGGAAAGATGAAAGATGAAACAATGCGGAAAGATGAAACAATGCGCAAAGATGAAACAATGCGGAAAGATGAAACAATGCGGAAAGATGAAAGATGAAACAATGCGGAAAGATGAAAGATGAAACAATGCGGAAAGATGAAAGATGAAACAATGCGGAAAGATGAAAGATGAAACATTGCGGAAAGATGAAAGATGAAACAATGCGGAAAGATGAAAGATAAAAGAATGCGGAAAGATGAAAGATGAAACAATGCGGAAAGATGAAAGATGAAACAATGCGGAAAGATGAAAGATGAAACAATGCGGAAAGATGAAAGATGAAACAATGCGGAAAGATGAAAGATGAAACAATGCGGAAAGATGAAAGATGAAACAATGCGGAAAGATGAAAGATGAAACATTGCGGAAAGATGAAAGATGAAACAATGCGGAAAGATGAAAGAATGCGGAAAGATGAAAGATGAAAGAATGCGGAAAGATGAAAGATGAAACAATGCGGAAAGATGAAAGATGAAACAATGCGGAAAGATGAAAGATGAAACAATGCGGAAAGATTAAAGATGAAACAATGCGGAAAGATGAAACAATGCGGATAGATGAAACAATGCGGAAAGATGAAAGATGAAACAATGCGGAAAGATGAAAGATGAAACAATGCGGAAAGATGAAAGATGAAACAATGCGGAAAGATGAAAGATGAAACAATGCGGAAAGAAGAAACAATGCCGAAAGATGAAAGAATGCGGAAAGATGAAAGATGAAACAATGCGGAAAGATGAAAGATGAAACAATGCGGAAAGATGAAAGATGAAAGAATGCGGAAAGATGAAAGATGAAACATTGCGGAAAGATGAAAGATGAAACAATGGGGAAAGATGAAAGATGAAAGAATGCGGAAAGATGAAAGATGAAAGAATGCGGAAAGATGAAAGATGAAACAATGCGGAAAGATGAAACAATGCGGAAAGATGAAAGATGAAACAATGCGGAAAGATGAAAGATGAAAGAATGCGGAAAGATGAAAGATGAAAGAATGCGGAAAGATGAAAGATGAAACAATGCGGAAAGATGAAAGATGAAAGAATGCGGAAGATGAAAGATGAAACAATGCGGAAAGATGAAACAATGCGGAAAGATGAAAGATGAAAAAATACGGAAAGATGAAAGATGAAACAATGCTGAAAGATGAAAGATGAAAGAATGCGGAAGATGAAAGATGAAACAATGCCGAAAGATGAAAGATGAAACAATGCGGAAAGATGAAAGATGAAACAATGCGGAAAGATGAAAGATGAAACAATGCGGAAAGATGAAAGATGAAACAATGCGGAAAGATGAAAGATGAAACAATGCGGAAAGATGAAAGATGAAACATTGCGGAAAGATGAAAGATGAAACAATGCGGAAAGATGAAAGAATGCGGAAAGATGAAAGATGAAAGAATGCGGAAAGATGAAAGATGAAACAATGCGGAAAGATGAATGATGAAACAATGCGGAAAGATGAAAGATGAAACAATGCGGAAAGATTAAAGATGAAACAATGCGGAAAGATGAAACAATGCGGATAGATGAAACAATGCGGAAAGATGAAAGATGAAACAATGCGGAAAGATGAAAGATGAAACAATGCGGAAAGATGAAAGATGAAACAATGCGGAAAGATGAAAGATGAAAGAATGCGGAAAGATGAAAGATGAAAGAATGCGGAAAGATGAAAGATGAAAAAATGCGGAAAGATGAAAGATGAAACAATGCGGAAAGATGAAAGATGAAAGAATGCGGAAGATGAAAGATGAAACAATGCGGAAAGATGAAACAATGCGGAAAGATGAAACAATGCGGAAAGATGAAACAATGCGGAAAGATGAAACAATGCGGAAAGATGAAACAATGCGGAAAGATGAAACAATGCGGAATGATGAAACAATGCGGAAAGATGAAACAATGCGGAAAGATGAAAGATGAAACAATGCGGAAAGATGAAAGATGAAAGAATGCGGAAAGATGAAAGATGAAACAATGCGGAAAGATGAAAGATGAAACATTGCGGAAAGATGAAAGATGAAACAATGCGGAAAGATGAAAGATAAAAGAATGCGGAAAGATGAAAGATGAAACAATGCGGAAAGATGAAAGATGAAACAATGCGGAAAGATGAAAGATGAAACAATGCGGAAAGATGAAAGATGAAACAATGCGGAAAGATGAAAGATGAAACAATGCGGAAAGATGAAACAATGCGGAAAGATGAAAGATGAAACAATGCGGAAAGATGAAAGATGAAACAATGCGGAAAGATGAAAGATGAAAAAATGCGGAAAGATGAAAGATGAAAGAATGCGGAAAGATGAAAGATGAAAGAATGCGGAAAGATGAAAGATGAAACAATGCGGAAAGATGAAAGATGAAAGAATGCGGAAGATGAAAGATGAAACAATGCGGAAAGATGAAACAATGCGGAAAGATGAAAGATGGAACAATGCGGAAAGATGAAAGATGAAAGATGAAACAATGCGGAAAGATGAAAGATGAAACAATGCGGAAAGATGAAAGATGAAAGAATGCGGAAAGATGAAAGATGAATCAATGCGGAAAGATGAAACAATGCGGAAAGATGAAAGATGAAAAAATGCGGAAAGATGAAAGATGAAACAATGCTGAAAGATGAAAGATGAAAGAATGCGGAAGATGAAAGATGAAACAATGCGGAAAGATGAAACAATGCGGAAAGATGAAAGATGAAAGAATGCGGAAGATGAAAGATGAAACAATGCGGAAAGATGAAACAATGCGGAAAGATGAAAGATGAAACAATGCGGAAAGATGAAAGATGAAAGAATGCGGAAAGATGAAAGATGAAAGAATGCGGAAAGATGAAAGATGAAACAATGCGGAAAGATGAAAGATGAAACAATGCGGAAAGATGAAAGATGAAACAATGCGGAAAGATGAAAGATGAAAGAATGCGGAAAGATGAAAGATGAAAGAATGCGGAAAGATGAAAGATGAAAAAATGCGGAAAGATAAAAGATGAAAAAATGCGGAAAGATGAAAGATGAAAGAATGCGGAAGATGAAAGATGAAACAATGCGGAAAGATGAAACAATGCGGAAAGATGAAATAATGCGGAAAGATGAAACAATGCGGAAAGATGAAAGATGAAACAATTCGGAAAGATGAAAGATGAAAGAATGCGGAAAGATGAAAGATGAAACAATGCGGAAAGATGAAAGATGAAACATTGCGGAAAGATGAAAGATGAAACAATGCGGAAAGATGAAAGATAAAAGAATGCGGAAAGATGAAAGATGAAACAATGCGGAAAGATGAAAGATGAAACAATGCGGAAAGATGAAAGATGAAACAATGCGGAAAGATGAAAGATGAAACAATGCGGAAAGATGAAAGATGAAACAATGCGGAAAGATGAAACAATGCGGAAAGATGAAAGATGAAACAATGCGGAAAGATGAAAGATGAAACAATGCGGAAAGATGAAAGATGAAACAATGCGGAAAGATGAAACAATGCCGGAAGATGAAAGAATGCGGAAAGATGAAAGATGAAACAATGCGGAAAGATGAAAGATGAAACAATGCGGAAAGATGAAACAATGCCGAAAGATGAAAGAATGCGGAAAGATGAAAGATGAAACAATGCGGAAAGATGAAAGATGAAACAATGCGGAAAGATGAAAGATGAAAGAATGCGGAAAGATGAAAGATGAAAGAATGCGGAAAGATGAAAGATGAAACAATGAGGAAAGATGAAACAATGCGGAAAGATGAAAGATGAAACAATGCGGAAAGATGAAAGATGAAAGAATGCGGAAAGATGAAAGATGAAAGAATGCGGAAAGATGAAAGATGAAACAATGCGGAAAGATGAAAGATGAAACAATGCGGAAAGATGAAAGATGAAAGAATGCGGAAGATGAAAGATGAAACAATGCGGAAAGATGAAACAATGCGGAAAGATGAATGATGAAACAATGCGGAAAGATGGAAGATGAAAGATAAAACAATGCGGAAAGATGAAAGATGAAACAATGCGGAAAGATGAAAGATGAAACAATGCGGAAAGATGAAAGATGAAACAATGCGGAAAGATGAAACAATGCTGAAAGATGAAAGATGAAACAATGCGGAAAGATGAAAGATGAAAAAATGCGGAAAGATGAAAGATGAAACAATGCTGAAAGATGAAAGATGAAAGAATGCGGAAGATGAAAGATGAAACAATGCGGAAAGATGAAACAATGCGGAAAGATGAAAGATGAAACAATGCGGAAAGATGAAAGATGAAAGAATGCGGAAAGATGAAAGATGAAACAATGCGGAAAGATGAAAGATGAAACATTGCGGAAAGATGAAAGATGAAACAATGCGGAAAGATGAAAGATGAAAGAATGCGGAAAGATGAAAGATGAAACAATGCGGAAAGATGAAAGATGAAACAATGCGGAAAGATGAAACAATGCGGAAAGATGAAACAATGCGGAAAGATGAAAGATGAAACAATGCGGAAAGATGAAACAATGCGGAAAGATGAAAGATGAAACAATGCGGAAAGATGAAAGATGAAACAATGCGGAAAGATGAAAGATGAAACAATGCGGAAAGATGAAACAATGCCGAAAGATGAATGAATGCGGAAAGATGAAAGATGAAACAATGCGGAAAGATGAAAGATGAAACAATGCGGAAAGATGAAAGATGAAACAATGCGGAAAGATGAAAGATGAAAGAATGCGGAAAGATGAAAGATGAAAGAATGCGGAAAGATGAAAGATGAAACAATGCGGAAAGATGAAAGATGAAACAATGCGGAAAGATGAAAGATGAAAAAATTCGGAAAGATGAAAGATGAAACAATGCAGAAAGATGAAAGATGAAACAATGCGGAAAGATGAAAGATGAAAGAATGCGGAAAGATGAAAGATGAAAGAATGCGGAAAGATGAAAGATGAAAAAATGCGGAAAGATGAAAGATGAAACAATGCGGAAAGATGAAAGATGAAAGATGAAACAATGCGGAAAGATGAAAGATGAAACAATGCGGAAAGATGAAAGATGAAACAATGCGGAAAGATGAAAGATGAAACAATTCGGAAAGATGAAAGATGAAACAATGCAGAAAGATGAAAGGTGAAACAATGCGGAAAGATGAAAGATGAAAGAATGCGGAAAGATGAAAGATGAAACAATGCGGAAAGATGAAAGATGAAACAATGCGGAAAGATGAAAGATGAAACAATGCGGAAAGATGAAAGATGAAAGAATGCGGAAAGATGAAAGATGAAAGAATGCGGAAAGATGAAAGATGAAAAAATGCGGAAAGATGAAAGATGAAACAATGCGGAAAGATGAAAGATGAAAGAATGCGGAAGATGAAAGATGAAACAATGCGGAAAGATGAAACAATGCGGAAAGATGAAACAATGCGGAAAGATGAAACAATGCGGAAAGATGAAACAATGCGGAAAGATGAAACAATGCGGAAAGATGAAACAATGCGGAAAGATGAAACAATGCGGAAAGATGAAACAATGCGGAAAGATGAAACAATGCGGAAAGATGAAACAATGCGGAAAGATGAAACAATGCGGAAAGATGAAACAATGCGGAAAGATGAAAGATGAAACAATGCGGAAAGATGAAAGATGAAAGAATGCGGAAAGATGAAAGATGAAACAATGCGGAAAGATGAAAGATGAAACATTGCGGAAAGATGAAAGATGAAACAATGCGGAAAGATGAAAGATAAAAGAATGCGGAAAGATGAAAGATGAAACAATGCGGAAAGATGAAAGATGAAACAATGCGGAAAGATGAAAGATGAAACAATGCGGAAAGATGAAACAATGCGGAAAGATGAAACAATGCGGAAAGATGAAAGATGAAACAATGCGGAAAGATGAAACAATGCGCAAAGATGAAACAATGCGGAAAGATGAAACAATGCGGAAAGATGAAAGATGAAACAATGCGGAAAGATGAAAGATGAAAGAATGCGGAAAGATGAAAGATGAAACAATGCGGAAAGATGAAAGATGAAACATTGCGGAAAGATGAAAGATGAAACAATGCGGAAAGATGAAAGATAAAAGAATGCGGAAAGATGAAAGATGAAACAATGCGGAAAGATGAAAGATGAAACAATGCGGAAAGATGAAAGATGAAACAATGCGGAAAGATGAAAGATGAAACAATGCGGAAAGATGAAAGATGAAACAATGCGGAAAGATGAAAGATGAAACAATGCGGAAAGATGAAAGATGAAACATTGCGGAAAGATGAAAGATGAAACAATGCGGAAAGATGAAAGAATGCGGAAAGATGAAAGATGAAAGAATGCGGAAAGATGAAAGATGAAACAATGCGGAAAGATGAAAGATGAAACAATGCGGAAAGATGAAAGATGAAACAATGCGGAAAGATGAAAGATGAAACAATGCGGAAAGATGAAACAATGCGGATAGATGAAACAATGCGGAAAGATGAAAGATGAAACAATGCGGAAAGATGAAAGATGAAACAATGCGGAAAGATGAAACAATGCCGAAAGATGAAAGAATGCGGAAAGATGAAAGATGAAACAATGCGGAAAGATGAAAGATGAAACAATGCGGAAAGATGAAAGATGAAAGAATGCGGAAAGATGAAAGATGAAACATTGCGGAAAGATGAAAGATGAAACAATGGGGAAAGATGAAAGATGAAAGAATGCGGAAAGATGAAAGATGAAAGAATGCGGAAAGATGAAAGATGAAACATTGCGGAAAGATGAAACAATGCGGAAAGATGAAAGATGAAACAATGCGGAAAGATGAAAGATGAAAGAATGCGGAAAGATGAAAGATGAAAGAATGCGGAAAGATGAAAGATGAAACAATGCGGAAAGATGAAAGTTGAAAGAATGCGGAAGATGAAAGATGAAACAATGCGGAAAGATGAAACAATGCGGAAAGATGAAAGATGAAAAAATACGGAAAGATGAAAGATGAAACAATGCTGAAAGATGAAAGATGAAAGAATGCGGAAGATGAAAGATGAAACAATGCGGAAAGATGAAAGATGAATGAATGCGGAAAGATGAAAGATGAAACAATGCGGAAAGATGAAAGATGAAACAATGCGGAAAGATGAAAGATAAAACAATGCGGAAAGATGAAAGATGAAAAAATGCGGAAAGATGAAAGATGAAACAATGCTGAAAGATGAAAGAATGCGGAAGATGAAAGATGAAACAATGCGGAAAGATGAAACAATGCGGAAAGATGAAAGATGAAACAATGCGGAAAGATGAAAGATGAAAGAATGCGGAAAGATGAAAGATGAAACAATGCGGAAAGATGAAAGATGAAACAATGCGGAAAGATGAAAGATGAAAGAATGCGGAAAGATGAAAGATGAAACAATGCGGAAAGATGAAATATGAAACAATGCGGAAAGATGAAAGATGAAACAATGCGGAAAGATGAAAGATGAAACAATGCGGAAAGATGAAAGATGAAAGAATGCGGAAAGATGAAAGATGAAAGAATGCGGAAAGATGAAAGATGAAAAAATGCGGAAAGATGAAAGATGAAACAATGCGGAAAGATGAAAGATGAAAGAATGCGGAAGATGAAAGATGAAACAATGCGGAAAGATGAAACAATGCGGAAAGATGAAACAATGCGGAAAGATGAAACAATGCGGAAAGATGAAACAATGCTGAAAGATGAAAGATGAAACAATGCGGAAAGATGAAAGATGAAAGAATGCGGAAAGATGAAAGATGAAACAATGCGGAAAGATGAAAGATGAAACAATGCGGAAAGATGAAAGATGAAAGAATGCGGAAAGATGAAAGATGAAACATTGCGGAAAGATGAAAGATGAAACAATGGGGAAAGATGAAAGAATGCGGAAAGATGAAAGATGAAAGAATGCGGAAAGATGAAAGATGAAACAATGCGGAAAGATGAAAGATGAAACAATGCGGAAAGATGAAAGATGAAACAATGCGGAAAGATGAAAGATGAAACAATGCGGAAAGATGAAACAATGCGGATAGATGAAACAATGCGGAAAGATGAAAGATGAAACAATGCGGAAAGATGAAAGATGAAACAATGCGGAAAGATGAAACAATGCCGAAAGATGAAAGAATGCGGAAAGATGAAAGATGAAACAATGCGGAAAGATGAAAGATGAAACAATGCGGAAAGATGAAAGATGAAAGAATGCGGAAAGATGAAAGATGAAAGAATGCGGAAAGATGAAAGATGAAAAAATGCGGAAAGATGAAAGATGAAACAATGCGGAAAGATGAAAGATGAAAGAATGCGGAAGATGAAAGATGAAACAATGCGGAAAGATGAAACAATGCGGAAAGATGAAACAATGCGGAAAGATGAAACAATGCGGAAAGATGAAACAATGCTGAAAGATGAAAGATGAAACAATGCGGAAAGATGAAAGATGAAAGAATGCGGAAAGATGAAAGATGAAACAATGCGGAAAGATGAAAGATGAAACAATGCGGAAAGATGAAAGATGAAAGAATGCGGAAAGATGAAAGATGAAACATTGCGGAAAGATGAAAGATGAAACAATGGGGAAAGATGAAAGAATGCGGAAAGATGAAAGATGAAAGAATGCGGAAAGATGAAAGATGAAACAATGCGGAAAGATGAAAGATGAAACAATGCGGAAAGATGAAAGATGAAACAATGCGGAAAGATGAAAGATGAAACAATGCGGAAAGATGAAACAATGCGGATAGATGAAACAATGCGGAAAGATGAAAGATGAAACAATGCGGAAAGATGAAAGATGAAACAATGCGGAAAGATGAAACAATGCGGAAAGATGAAAGATGAAACAATGCGGAAAGATGAAAGATGAAAGAATGCGGAAAGATGAAAGATGAAACAATGCGGAAAGATGAAAGATGAAACATTGCGGAAAGATGAAAGATGAAACAATGCGGAAAGATGAAAGATAAAAGAATGCGGAAAGATGAAAGATGAAACAATGCGGAAAGATGAAAGATGAAACAATGCGGAAAGATGAAAGATGAAACAATGCGGAAAGATGAAACAATGCGGAAAGATGAAACAATGCGGAAAGATGAAAGATGAAACAATGCGGAAAGATGAAACAATGCGCAAAGATGAAACAATGCGGAAAGATGAAACAATGCGGAAAGATGAAAGATGAAACAATGCGGAAAGATGAAAGATGAAAGAATGCGGAAAGATGAAAGATGAAACAATGCGGAAAGATGAAAGATGAAACATTGCGGAAAGATGAAAGATGAAACAATGCGGAAAGATGAAAGATAAAAGAATGCGGAAAGATGAAAGATGAAACAATGCGGAAAGATGAAAGATGAAACAATGCGGAAAGATGAAAGATGAAACAATGCGGAAAGATGAAAGATGAAACAATGCGGAAAGATGAAAGATGAAACAATGCGGAAAGATGAAAGATGAAACAATGCGGAAAGATGAAAGATGAAACATTGCGGAAAGATGAAAGATGAAACAATGCGGAAAGATGAAAGAATGCGGAAAGATGAAAGATGAAAGAATGCGGAAAGATGAAAGATGAAACAATGCGGAAAGATGAAAGATGAAACAATGCGGAAAGATGAAAGATGAAACAATGCGGAAAGATGAAAGATGAAACAATGCGGAAAGATGAAACAATGCGGATAGATGAAACAATGCGGAAAGATGAAAGATGAAACAATGCGGAAAGATGAAAGATGAAACAATGCGGAAAGATGAAACAATGCCGAAAGATGAAAGAATGCGGAAAGATGAAAGATGAAACAATGCGGAAAGATGAAAGATGAAACAATGCGGAAAGATGAAAGATGAAAGAATGCGGAAAGATGAAAGATGAAACATTGCGGAAAGATGAAAGATGAAACAATGGGGAAAGATGAAAGATGAAAGAATGCGGAAAGATGAAAGATGAAAGAATGCGGAAAGATGAAAGATGAAACATTGCGGAAAGATGAAACAATGCGGAAAGATGAAAGATGAAACAATGCGGAAAGATGAAAGATGAAAGAATGCGGAAAGATGAAAGATGAAAGAATGCGGAAAGATGAAAGATGAAACAATGCGGAAAGATGAAAGTTGAAAGAATGCGGAAGATGAAAGATGAAACAATGCGGAAAGATGAAACAATGCGGAAAGATGAAAGATGAAAAAATACGGAAAGATGAAAGATGAAACAATGCTGAAAGATGAAAGATGAAAGAATGCGGAAGATGAAAGATGAAACAATGCGGAAAGATGAAAGATGAATGAATGCGGAAAGATGAAAGATGAAACAATGCGGAAAGATGAAAGATGAAACAATGCGGAAAGATGAAAGATAAAACAATGCGGAAAGATGAAAGATGAAAAAATGCGGAAAGATGAAAGATGAAACAATGCTGAAAGATGAAAGAATGCGGAAGATGAAAGATGAAACAATGCGGAAAGATGAAACAATGCGGAAAGATGAAAGATGAAACAATGCGGAAAGATGAAAGATGAAAGAATGCGGAAAGATGAAAGATGAAACAATGCGGAAAGATGAAAGATGAAACAATGCGGAAAGATGAAAGATGAAAGAATGCGGAAAGATGAAAGATGAAACAATGCGGAAAGATGAAATATGAAACAATGCGGAAAGATGAAAGATGAAACAATGCGGAAAGATGAAAGATGAAACAATGCGGAAAGATGAAAGATGAAAGAATGCGGAAAGATGAAAGATGAAAGAATGCGGAAAGATGAAAGATGAAAAAATGCGGAAAGATGAAAGATGAAACAATGCGGAAAGATGAAAGATGAAAGAATGCGGAAGATGAAAGATGAAACAATGCGGAAAGATGAAACAATGCGGAAAGATGAAACAATGCGGAAAGATGAAACAATGCGGAAAGATGAAACAATGCTGAAAGATGAAAGATGAAACAATGCGGAAAGATGAAAGATGAAAGAATGCGGAAAGATGAAAGATGAAACAATGCGGAAAGATGAAAGATGAAACAATGCGGAAAGATGAAAGATGAAAGAATGCGGAAAGATGAAAGATGAAACATTGCGGAAAGATGAAAGATGAAACAATGGGGAAAGATGAAAGATGAAAGAATGCGGAAAGATGAAAGATGAAAGAATGCGGAAAGATGAAAGATGAAACAATGCGGAAAGATGAAACAATGCAGAAAGATGAAAGATGAAACAATGCGGAAAGATGAAAGATGAAAGAATGCGGAAAGATGAAAGATGAAAGAATGCGGAAAGATGAAAGATGAAACAATGCGGAAAGATGAAAGATGAAAGAATGCGGAAGATGAAAGATGAAACAATGCGGAAAGATGAAACAATGCGGAAAGATGAAAGATGAAAAAATGCGGAAAGATGAAAGATGAAACAATGCTGAAAGATGAAAGATGAAAGAATGCGGAAGATGAAAGATGAAACAATGCGGAAAGATGAAACAATTTCGGAAAGATGAAACAATGCGGAAAGATGAAACAATGCGGAAAGATGAAAGATGAAACAATGCGGAAAGATGAAAGATGAAAGAATGCGGAAAGATGGAAGATGAAACAATGCGGAAAGATGAAAGATGAAACAATGCGGAAAGATGAAAGATGAAACAATGCGGAAAGATGAAAGATGAAAAAATGCGGAAAGATGAAAGATGAAACAATGCTGAAAGATGAAAGAATGCGGAAGATGAAAGATGAAACAATGCGGAAAGATGAAACAATGCGGAAAGATGAAAGATGAAACAATGCGGAAAGATGAAAGATGAAAGAATGCGGAAAGATGAAAGATGAAACAATGCGGAAAGATGAAAGATGAAACAATGCGGAAAGATGAAAGATGAAACAATGCGGAAAGATGAAAGATGAAACAATGCGGAAAGATGAAAGATGAAAGAATGCGGAAAGATGAAAGATGAAAGAATGCGGAAAGATGAAAGATGAAAAAATGCGGAAAGATGAAAGATGAAACAATGCGGAAAGATGAAAGATGAAAGAATGCGGAAGATGAAAGATGAAACAATGCGGAAAGATGAAACAATGCGGAAAGATGAAACAATGCGGAAAGATGAAACAATGCGGAAAGATGAAACAATGCGGAAAGATGAAAGATGAAACAATGCGGAAAGATGAAAGATGAAACAATGCGGAAAGATGAAACAATGCGCAAAGATGAAACAATGCGGAAAGATGAAACAATGCGGAAAGATGAAAGATGAAACAATGCGGAAAGATGAAAGATGAAAGAATGCGGAAAGATGAAAGATGAAACAATGCGGAAAGATGAAAGATGAAACATTGCGGAAAGATGAAAGATGAAACAATGCGGAAAGATGAAAGATAAAAGAATGCGGAAAGATGAAAGATGAAACAATGCGGAAAGATGAAAGATGAAACAATGCGGAAAGATGAAAGATGAAACAATGCGGAAAGATGAAAGAAGAAACAATGCGGAAAGATGAAAGATGAAACAATGCGGAAAGATGAAAGATGAAAGAATGCGGAAAGATGAAAGATGAAACATTGCGGAAAGATGAAAGATGAAACAATGCGGAAAGATGAAAGAATGCGGAAAGATGAAAGATGAAAGAATGCGGAAAGATGAAAGATGAAACAATGCGGAAAGATGAAAGATGAAACAATGCGGAAAGATGAAAGATGAAACAATGCGGAAAGATGAAAGATGAAACAATGCGGAAAGATGAAACAATGCGGATAGATGAAACAATGCGGAAAGATGAAAGATGAAACAATGCGGAAAGATGAAAGATGAAACAATGCGGAAAGATGAAACAATGCCGAAAGATGAAAGAATGCGGAAAGATGAAAGATGAAACAATGCGGAAAGATGAAAGATGAAACAATGCGGAAAGATGAAAGATGAAAGAATGCGGAAAGATGAAAGATGAAACATTGCGGAAAGATGAAAGATGAAACAATGGGGAAAGATGAAAGATGAAAGAATGCGGAAAGATGAAAGATGAAAGAATGCGGAAAGATGAAAGATGAAACAATGCGGAAAGATGAAACAATGCGGAAAGATGAAAGATGAAACAATGCGGAAAGATGAAAGATGAAAGAATGCGGAAAGATGAAAGATGAAAGAATGCGGAAAGATGAAAGATGAAACAATGCGGAAAGATGAAAGATGAAAGAATGCGGAAGATGAAAGATGAAACAATGCGGAAAGATGAAACAATGCGGAAAGATGAAAGATGAAAAAATACGGAAAGATGAAAGATGAAACAATGCTGAAAGATGAAAGATGAAAGAATGCGGAAGATGAAAGATGAAACAATGCGGAAAGATGAAACAATGCGGAAAGATGAAAGATGAAACAATGCGGAAAGATGAAAGATGAAAGAATGCGGAAAGATGAAAGATGAAACAATGCGGAAAGATGAAAGATGAAACAATGCGGAAAGATGAAAGATAAAACAATGCGGAAAGATGAAAGATGAAAAAATGCGGAAAGATTAAAGATGAAACAATGCTGAAAGATGAAAGAATGCGGAAGATGAAAGATGAAACAATGCGGAAAGATGAAACAATGCGGAAAGATGAAAGATGAAAAAATACGGAAAGATGAAAGATGAAACAATGCTGAAAGATGAAAGATGAAAGAATGCGGAAGATGAAAGATGAAACAATGCGGAAAGATGAAACAATGCGGAAAGATGAAAGATGAAACAATGCGGAAAGATGAAAGATGAAAGAATGCGGAAAGATGAAAGATGAAACAATGCGGAAAGATGAAAGATGAAACAATGCGGAAAGATGAAAGATGAAAGAATGCGGAAAGATGAAAGATGAAACAATGCGGAAAGATGAAAGATGAAACAATGCGGAAAGATGAAAGATGAAAGAATGCGGAAAGATGAAAGATGAAACAATGCGGAAAGATGAAAGATGAAAGAATGCGGAAAGATGAAAGATGAAAGAATGCGGAAAGATGAAAGATGAAAAAATGCGGAAAGATGAAAGATGAAACAATGCGGAAAGATGAAAGATGAAAGAATGCGGAAGATGAAAGATGAAACAATGCGGAAAGATGAAACAATGCGGAAAGATGAAACAATGCGGAAAGATGAAACAATGCGGAAAGATGAAACAATGCGGAAAGATGAAACAATGCGGAAAGATGAAACAATGCGGAAAGATGAAACAATGCGGAAAGATGAAACAATGCGGAAAGATGAAACAATGCGGAAAGATGAAACAATGCGGAAAGATGAAACAATGCGGAAAGATGAAAGATGAAACAATGCGGAAAGATGAAAGATGAAAGAATGCGGAAAGATGAAAGATGAAACAATGCGGAAAGATGAAAGATGAAACATTGCGGAAAGATGAAAGATGAAACAATGCGGAAAGATGAAAGATAAAAGAATGCGGAAAGATGAAAGATGAAACAATGCGGAAAGATGAAAGATGAAACAATGCGGAAAGATGAAAGATGAAACAATGCGGAAAGATGAAAGATGAAACAATGCGGAAAGATGAAAGATGAAACAATGCGGAAAGATGAAACAATGCGGAAAGATGAAAGATGAAACAATGCGGAAAGATGAAAGATGAAACAATGCGGAAAGAAGAAACAATGCCGAAAGATGAAAGAATGCGGAAAGATGAAAGATGAAACAATGCGGAAAGATGATAGATGAAACAATGCGGAAAGATGAAAGATGAAAGAATGCGGAAAGATGAAAGATGAAACATTGCGGAAAGATGAAAGATGAAACAATGCGGAAAGATGAAAGATGAAAGAATGCGGAAAGATGAAAGATGAAAGAATGCGGAAAGATGAAAGATGAAACAATGCGGAAAGATGAAACAATGCGGAAAGATGAAAGATGAAACAATGCGGAAAGATGAAAGATGAAACATTGCGGAAAGATGAAAGATGAAACAATGGGGAAAGATGAAAGATGAAAGAATGCGGAAAGATGAAAGATGAAAGAATGCGGAAAGATGAAAGATGAAACAATGCGGAAAGATGAAACAATGCGGAAAGATGAAAGATGAAACAATGCGGAAAGATGAAAGATGAAAGAATGCGGAAAGATGAAAGATGAAAGAATGCGGAAAGATGAAAGATGAAACAATGCGGAAAGATGAAAGATGAAAGAATGCGGAAGATGAAAGATGAAACAATGCGGAAAGATGAAACAATGCGGAAAGATGAAAGATGAAAAAATGCGGAAAGATGAAAGATGAAACAATGCGGAAAGATGAAAGATGAAACAATGCGGAAAGATGAAACAATGCCGAAAGATGAAAGAATGCGGAAAGATGAAAGATGAAACAATGCGGAAAGATGAAAGATGAAACAATGCGGAAAGATGAAAGATGAAAGAATGCGGAAAGATGAAAGATGAAACATTGCGGAAAGATGAAAGATGAAACAATGGGGAAAGATGAAAGATGAAAGAATGCGGAAAGATGAAAGATGAAAGAATGCGGAAAGATGAAAGATGAAACAATGCGGAAAGATGAAACAATGCGGAAAGATGAAAGATGAAACAATGCCGAAAGATGAAAGATGAAAGAATGCGGAAAGATGAAATATGAAAGAATGCGGAAAGATGAAAGATGAAACAATGCGGAAAGATGAAAGATGAAAGAATGCGGAAGATGAAAGATGAAACAATGCGGAAAGATGAAACAATGCGGAAAGATGAAAGATGAAACAATGCGGAAAGATGAAAGATGAAAGAATGCGGAAAGATGAAAGATGAAACAATGCGGAAAGATGAAAGATGAAACAATGCGGAAAGATGAAAGATGAAACATTGCGGAAAGATGAAAGATGAAACAATGCGGAAAGATGAAAGAATGCGGAAAGATGAAAGATGAAAGAATGCGGAAAGATGAAAGATGAAACAATGCGGAAAGATGAAAGATGAAACAATGCGGAAAGATGAAAGATGAAACAATGCGGAAAGATGAAAGATGAAACAATGCGGAAAGATGAAAGATGAAACAATGCGGAAAGATGAAAGATGAAAGAATGCGGAAGATGAAAGATGAAACAATGCGGAAAGATGAAACAATGCGGAAAGATGAAACAATGCGGAAAGATGAAACAATGCGGAAAGATGAAACAATGCGGAAAGATGAAAGATGAAACAATGCGGAAAGATGAAACAATGCGCAAAGATGAAACAATGCGGAAAGATGAAACAATGCGGAAAGATGAAAGATGAAACAATGCGGAAAGATGAAAGATGAAAGAATGCGGAAAGATGAAAGATGAAACAATGCGGAAAGATGAAAGATGAAACATTGCGGAAAGATGAAAGATGAAACAATGCGGAAAGATGAAAGATAAAAGAATGCGGAAAGATGAAAGATGAAACAATGCGGAAAGATGAAAGATGAAACAATGCGGAAAGATGAAAGATGAAAGAATGCGGAAAGATGAAAGATGAAACAAAGCGGAAAGATGAAAGATGAAAGAATGCGGAAAGATGAAAGATGAAACAATGCGGAAAGATGAAAGATGAAACATTGCGGAAAGATGAAAGATGAAACAATGCGGAAAGATGAAAGAATGCGGAAAGATGAAAGATGAAAGAATGCGGAAAGATGAAAGATGAAACAATGCGGAAAGATGAAAGATGAAACAATGCGGAAAGATGAAAGATGAAACAATGCGGAAAGATGAAAGATGAAAAAATGCGGAAAGATGAAAGATGAAACAATGCGGAAAGATGAAAGATGAAAGAATGCGGAAGATGAAAGATGAAACAATGCGGAAAGATGAAACAATGCGGAAAGATGAAACAATGCGGAAAGATGAAAGATGAAACAATGCGGAAAGATGAAAGATGAAAGAATGCGGAAAGATGAAAGATGAAACAAAGCGGAAAGATGAAAGATGAAAGAATGCGGAAAGATGAAAGATGAAACAATGCGGAAAGATGAAAGATGAAACAATACGGAAAGATGAAAGATGAAACAATGCGGAAAGATGAAAGATGAAAGAATGCGGAAAGATGAAAGATGAAACAATGCGGAAAGATGAAACAATGCGGAAAGATGAAACAATGCGGAAAGATGAAAGATGAAAAAATGCGGAAAGATGAAAGATGAAACAATGCGGAAAGATGAAAGATGAAAGAATGCGGAAGATGAAAGATGAAACAATGCGGAAAGATGAAAGATGAAACAATGCGGAAAGATGAAAGATGAAACAATGCGGAAAGATGAAAGATGAAAGAATGCGGAAAGATGAAAGATGAAACAATGCGGAAAGATGAAAGATGAAACAATGCGGAAAGATGAAAGATGAAACAATGCGGAAAGATGAAAGATGAAACAATGCGGAAAGATGAAACAATGCGGAAAGATGAAACAATGCGGAAAGATGAAACAATGCGGAAAGATGAAACAATGCGGAAAGATGAAACAATGCGGAAAGATGAAACAATGCGGAAAGATGAAAGATGAAACAATGCGGAAAGATGAAAGATGAAAAAATGCTGAAAGATGAAAGATGAAAAATGCGGAAAGATGAAAGATGAAAGAATGCGGAAGATGAAAGATGAAACAATGCGGAAAGATGAAACTATGCGGAAAGATGAAAGATGAAACAATGCGGAAAGATGAAAGATGAAAGAATGCGGAAAGATGAAAGATGAAACAATGCGGAATGATGAAAGATGAAACATTGCGGAAAGATGAAAGATGAAACAATGCGGAAAGATGAAAGATGAAAGAATGCGGAAAGATGAAAGATGAAACAATGCGGAAAGATGAAAGATGAAAGAATGCGGAAGATGAAAGATGAAACAATGCGGAAAGATGAAACAATGCGGAAAGATGAAACAATGCGGAAAGATGAAAGATGAAACAATGCGGAAAGATGAAAGATGAAAAAATGCGGAAAGATGAAAGATGAAAGAATGCGGAAAGATGAAAGATGAAACAATGCGGAAAGATGAAAGATGAAAGAATGCGGAAAGATGAAAGATGAAACAATGCGGAAAGATGAAAGATGAAAGAATGCGGAAGATGAAAGATGAAACAATGCGGAAAGATGAAACAATGCGGAAAGATGAAAGATGAAACAATGCGGAAAGATGAAAGATGAAACAATGCGGAAAGATGAAAGATGAAAGAATGCGGAAAGATGAAAGATGAAACAATGCGGAAAGATGAAAGATGAAACAATGCGGAAAGATGAAAGATGAAACAATGCAGAAAGATGAAAGATGAAAGAATGCGGAAAGATGAAAAATGAAACAATGCGGAAAGATGAAAGATGAAAAAATGCGGAAAGATGAAAGATGAAACAATGCGGAAAGATGAAACAATGCGGAAAGATGAAAGATGAAACAATGCCGAAAGATGAAAGATGAAAAAATGCGGAAAGATGAAAGATGAAACAATGCGGAAAGATGAAAGATGAAAGAATGCGGAAGATGAAAGATGAAACAATGCGGAAAGATGAAACAATGCGGAAAGATGAAAGATGAAACAATGCGGAAAGATGAAAGATGAAAGAATGCGGAAAGATGAAAGATGAAAGAATGCGGAAAGATGAAAGATGAAACAATGCGGAAAGATGAAAGATGAAACATTGCGGAAAGATGAAAGATGAAACAATGCGGAAAGATGAAAGATGAAAGAATGCGGAAAGATGAAAGATGAAACAATGCGGAAAGATGAAAGATGAAACAATGCGGAAAGATGAAAGATGAAACAATGCGGAAAGATGAAAGATGAAACAATGCGGAAAGATGAAAGATGAAACAATGCGGAAAGATGAAAGATGAAACAATGCGGAAAGATGAAACAATGCGGAAAGATGAAACAATGCCGAAAGATGAAAGAATGCGGAAAGATGAAAGATGAAACAATGCGGAAAGATGAAAGATGAAACAATGCGGAAAGATGAAAGATGAAAGAATGCGGAAAGATGAAAGATGAATCATTGCGGAAAGATGAAAGATGAAACAATGGGGAAAGATGAAAGATGAAAGAATGCG
Source organism: Gastracanthus pulcherrimus (assembly GCA_949152435.1). Taxonomy (NCBI): domain Eukaryota; kingdom Metazoa; phylum Arthropoda; class Insecta; order Hymenoptera; family Pteromalidae; genus Gastracanthus; species Gastracanthus pulcherrimus. Next base: position 236,259 of record CASCKD010000009.1, on the reverse strand, counting down.
GAAAGATGAAAGATGAAAGAATGCGGAAAGATGAAAGATGAAACAATGCGGAAAGATGAAACAATGCGGAAAGATGAAAGATGAAACAATGCGGAAAGATGAAAGATGAAAGAATGCGGAAAGATGAAAGATGAAAGAATGCGGAAAGATGAAAGATGAAACAATGCGGAAAGATGAAAGATGAAAGAATGCGGAAGATGAAAGATGAAACAATGCGGAAAGATGAAACAATGCGGAAAGATGAAACAATGCGGAAAGATGAAAGATGAAAAAATGCGGAAAGATGAAAGATGAAACAATGCGGAAAGATGAAAGATGAAACAATGCGGAAATATGAAACAATGCCGAAAGATGAAAGAATGCGGAAAGATGAAAGATGAAACAATGCGGAAAGATGAAAGATGAAACAATGCGGAAAGATGAAAGATGAAAGAATGCGGAAAGATGAAAGATGAAACATTGCGGAAAGATGAAAGATGAAACAATGGGGAAAGATGAAAGATGAAAGAATGCGGAAAGATGAAAGATGAAAGAATGCGGAAAGATGAAAGATGAAACAATGCGGAAAGATGAAACAATGCGGAAAGATGAAAGATGAAACAATGCGGAAAGATGAAAGATGAAAGAATGCGGAAAGATGAAAGATGAAAGAATGCGGAAAGATGAAAGATGAAACAATGCGGAAAGATGAAAGATGAAAGAATGCGGAAGATGAAAGATGAAACAATGCGGAAAGATGAAACAATGCGGAAAGATGAAAGATGAAACAATGCGGAAAGATGAAAGATGAAAGAATGCGGAAAGATGAAAGATGAAACAATGCGGAAAGATGAAAGATGAAACAATGCGGAAAGATGAAAGATGAAACAATGCGGAAAGATGAAAGATGAAACAATGCGGAAAGATGAAAGATGAAAGAATGCGGAAAGATGAAAGATGAAAGAATGCGGAAAGATGAAAGATGAAAAAATGCGGAAAGATGAAAGATGAAACAATGCGGAAAGATGAAAGATGAAAGAATGCGGAAGATGAAAGATGAAACAATGCGGAAAGATGAAACAATGCGGAAAGATGAAACAATGCGGAAAGATGAAACAATGCGGAAAGATGAAACAATGCGGAAAGATGAAACAATGCGGAAAGATGAAACAATGCGGAAAGATGAAAGATGAAACAATGCGGAAAGATGAAACAATGCGCAAAGATGAAACAATGCGGAAAGATGAAACAATGCGGAAAGATGAAAGATGAAACAATGCGGAAAGATGAAACAATGCGGAAAGATGAAAGATGAAACAATGCGGAAAGATGAAAGATGAAACAATGCGGAAAGATGAAAGATGAAACAATGCGGAAAGATGAAAGATGAAACATTGCGGAAAGATGAAAGATGAAACAATGCAGAAAGATGAAAGATAAAAGAATGCGGAAAGATGAAAGATGAAACAATGCGGAAAGATGAAAGATGAAACAATGCGGAAAGATGAAAGATGAAACAATGCGGAAAGATGAAAGATGAAACAATGCGGAAAGATGAAAGATGAAACAATGCGGAAAGATGAAAGATGAAACAATGCGGAAAGATGAAAGATGAAACATTGCGGAAAGATGAAAGATGAAACAATGCGGAAAGATGAAAGAATGCGGAAAGATGAAAGATGAAACAATGCGGAAAGATGAAAGATGAAACAATGCGGAAAGATGAAAGATGAAACAATGCGGAAAGATGAAAGATGAAACAATGCGGAAAGATGAAAGATGAAACAATGCGGAAAGATGAAAGATGAAACAATGCGGAAAGATGAAAGATGAAACATTGCGGAAAGATGAAAGATGAAACAATGCGGAAAGATGAAAGAATGCGGAAAGATGAAAGATGAAAGAATGCGGAAAGATGAAAGATGAAACAATGCGGAAAGATGAAAGATGAAACAATGCGGAAAGATGAAAGATGAAACAATGCGGAAAGATGAAAGATGAAACAATGCGGAAAGATGAAAGATGAAACAATGCGGAAAGATGAAAGATGAAAGAATGCGGAAGATGAAAGATGAAACAATGCGGAAAGATGAAACAATGCGGAAAGATGAAACAATGCGGAAAGATGAAACAATGCGGAAAGATGAAAGATGAAACAATGCGGAAAGATGAAACAATGCGCAAAGATGAAACAATGCGGAAAGATGAAACAATGCGGAAAGATGAAAGATGAAACAATGCGGAAAGATGAAAGATGAAAGAATGCGGAAAGATGAAAGATGAAACAATGCGGAAAGATGAAAGATGAAACATTGCGGAAAGATGAAAGATGAAACAATGCGGAAAGATGAAAGATAAAAGAATGCGGAAAGATGAAAGATGAAACAATGCGGAAAGATGAAAGATGAAACAATGCGGAAAGATGAAAGATGAAAGAATGCGGAAAGATGAAAGATGAAACAAAGCGGAAAGATGAAAGATGAAAGAATGCGGAAAGATGAAAGATGAAACAATGCGGAAAGATGAAAGATGAAACATTGCGGAAAGATGAAAGATGAAACAATGCGGAAAGATGAAAGAATGCGGAAAGATGAAAGATGAAAGAATGCGGAAAGATGAAAGATGAAACAATGCGGAAAGATGAAAGATGAAACAATGCGGAAAGATGAAAGATGAAACAATGCGGAAAGATGAAAGATGAAAAAATGCGGAAAGATGAAAGATGAAACAATGCGGAAAGATGAAAGATGAAAGAATGCGGAAGATGAAAGATGAAACAATGCGGAAAGATGAAACAATGCGGAAAGATGAAACAATGCGGAAAGATGAAACAATGCGGAAAGATGAAAGATGAAACAATGCGGAAAGATGAAAGATGAAAGAATGCGGAAAGATGAAAGATGAAACAAAGCGGAAAGATGAAAGATGAAAGAATGCGGAAAGATGAAAGATGAAACAATGCGGAAAGATGAAAGATGAAACAATACGGAAAGATGAAAGATGAAACAATGCGGAAAGATGAAAGATGAAAGAATGCGGAAAGATGAAAGATGAAACAATGCGGAAAGATGAAACAATGCGGAAAGATGAAACAATGCGGAAAGATGAAAGATGAAAAAATGCGGAAAGATGAAAGATGAAACAATGCGGAAAGATGAAAGATGAAAGAATGCGGAAGATGAAAGATGAAACAATGCGGAAAGATGAAAGATGAAACAATGCGGAAAGATGAAAGATGAAACAATGCGGAAAGATGAAAGATGAAAGAATGCGGAAAGATGAAAGATGAAACAATGCGGAAAGATGAAAGATGAAACAATGCGGAAAGATGAAAGATGAAACAATGCGGAAAGATGAAAGATGAAACAATGCGGAAAGATGAAACAATGCGGAAAGATGAAACAATGCGGAAAGATGAAACAATGCGGAAAGATGAAACAATGCGGAAAGATGAAACAATGCGGAAAGATGAAAGATGAAACAATGCGGAAAGATGAAAGATGAAAAAATGCTGAAAGATGAAAGATGAAAAATGCGGAAAGATGAAAGATGAAAGAATGCGGAAGATGAAAGATGAAACAATGCGGAAAGATGAAACTATGCGGAAAGATGAAAGATGAAACAATGCGGAAAGATGAAAGATGAAAGAATGCGGAAAGATGAAAGATGAAACAATGCGGAATGATGAAAGATGAAACATTGCGGAAAGATGAAAGATGAAACAATGCGGAAAGATGAAAGATGAAAGAATGCGGAAAGATGAAAGATGAAACAATGCGGAAAGATGAAAGATGAAAGAATGCGGAAGATGAAAGATGAAACAATGCGGAAAGATGAAACAATGCGGAAAGATGAAACAATGCGGAAAGATGAAAGATGAAACAATGCGGAAAGATGAAAGATGAAAAAATGCGGAAAGATGAAAGATGAAAGAATGCGGAAAGATGAAAGATGAAACAATGCGGAAAGATGAAAGATGAAAGAATGCGGAAAGATGAAAGATGAAACAATGCGGAAAGATGAAAGATGAAAGAATGCGGAAGATGAAAGATGAAACAATGCGGAAAGATGAAACAATGCGGAAAGATGAAACAATGCGGAAAGATGAAAGATGAAACAATGCGGAAAGATGAAAGATGAAACAATGCGGAAAGATGAAAGATGAAAGAATGCGGAAAGATGAAAGATGAAACAATGCGGAAAGATGAAAGATGAAACAATGCGGAAAGATGAAAGATGAAACAATGCAGAAAGATGAAAGATGAAAGAATGCGGAAAGATGAAAAATGAAACAATGCGGAAAGATGAAAGATGAAAAAATGCGGAAAGATGAAAGATGAAACAATGCGGAAAGATGAAACAATGCGGAAAGATGAAAGATGAAACAATGCCGAAAGATGAAAGATGAAAAAATGCGGAAAGATGAAAGATGAAACAATGCGGAAAGATGAAAGATGAAAGAATGCGGAAGATGAAAGATGAAACAATGCGGAAAGATGAAACAATGCGGAAAGATGAAAGATGAAACAATGCGGAAAGATGAAAGATGAAAGAATGCGGAAAGATGAAAGATGAAAGAATGCGGAAAGATGAAAGATGAAACAATGCGGAAAGATGAAAGATGAAACATTGCGGAAAGATGAAAGATGAAACAATGCGGAAAGATGAAAGATGAAAGAATGCGGAAAGATGAAAGATGAAACAATGCGGAAAGATGAAAGATGAAACAATGCGGAAAGATGAAAGATGAAACAATGCGGAAAGATGAAAGATGAAACAATGCGGAAAGATGAAAGATGAAACAATGCGGAAAGATGAAAGATGAAACAATGCGGAAAGATGAAACAATGCGGAAAGATGAAACAATGCCGAAAGATGAAAGAATGCGGAAAGATGAAAGATGAAACAATGCGGAAAGATGAAAGATGAAACAATGCGGAAAGATGAAAGATGAAAGAATGCGGAAAGATGAAAGATGAATCATTGCGGAAAGATGAAAGATGAAACAATGGGGAAAGATGAAAGATGAAAGAATGCGGAAAGATGAAAGATGAAAGAATGCGGAAAGATGAAAGATGAAACAATGCGGAAAGATGAAACAATGCGGAAAGATGAAAGATGAAACAATGCGGAAAGATGAAAGATGAAAGAATGCGGAAAGATGAAAGATGAAAGAATGCGGAAAGATGAAAGATGAAACAATGCGGAAAGATGAAAGATGAAAGAATGCGGAAGATGAAAGATGAAACAATGCGGAAAGATGAAACAATGCGGAAAGATGAAACAATGCGGAAAGATGAAAGATGAAAAAATGCGGAAAGATGAAAGATGAAACAATGCGGAAAGATGAAAGATGAAACAATGCGGAAATATGAAACAATGCCGAAAGATGAAAGAATGCGGAAAGATGAAAGATGAAACAATGCGGAAAGATGAAAGATGAAACAATGCGGAAAGATGAAAGATGAAAGAATGCGGAAAGATGAAAGATGAAACATTGCGGAAAGATGAAAGATGAAACAATGGGGAAAGATGAAAGATGAAAGAATGCGGAAAGATGAAAGATGAAAGAATGCGGAAAGATGAAAGATGAAACAATGCGGAAAGATGAAACAATGCGGAAAGATGAAAGATGAAACAATGCGGAAAGATGAAAGATGAAAGAATGCGGAAAGATGAAAGATGAAAGAATGCGGAAAGATGAAAGATGAAACAATGCGGAAAGATGAAAGATGAAAGAATGCGGAAGATGAAAGATGAAACAATGCGGAAAGATGAAACAATGCGGAAAGATGAAACAATGCGGAAAGATGAAAGATGAAACAATGCGGAAAGATGAAAGATGAAAGAATGCGGAAAGATGAAAGATGAAACAATGCGGAAAGATGAAAGATGAAACAATGCGGAAAGATGAAAGATGAAACAATGCGGAAAGATGAAAGATGAAACAATGCGGAAAGATGAAAGATGAAAGAATGCGGAAAGATGAAAGATGAAAGAATGCGGAAAGATGAAAGATGAAAAAATGCGGAAAGATGAAAGATGAAACAATGCGGAAAGATGAAAGATGAAAGAATGCGGAAGATGAAAGATGAAACAATGCGGAAAGATGAAACAATGCGGAAAGATGAAACAATGCGGAAAGATGAAACAATGCGGAAAGATGAAACAATGCGGAAAGATGAAACAATGCGGAAAGATGAAACAATGCGGAAAGATGAAACAATGCGGAAAGATGAAAGATGAAACAATGCGGAAAGATGAAACAATGCGCAAAGATGAAACAATGCGGAAAGATGAAACAATGCGGAAAGATGAAAGATGAAACAATGCGGAAAGATGAAACAATGCGGAAAGATGAAAGATGAAACAATGCGGAAAGATGAAAGATGAAACAATGCGGAAAGATGAAAGATGAAACAATGCGGAAAGATGAAAGATGAAACATGGCGGAAAGATGAAAGATGAAACAATGCAGAAAGATGAAAGATAAAAGAATGCGGAAAGATGAAAGATGAAACAATGCGGAAAGATGAAAGATGAAACAATGCGGAAAGATGAAAGATGAAACAATGCGGAAAGATGAAAGATGAAACAATGCGGAAAGATGAAAGATGAAACAATGCGGAAAGATGAAAGATGAAACAATGCGGAAAGATGAAAGATGAAACATTGCGGAAAGATGAAAGATGAAACAATGCGGAAAGATGAAAGAATGCGGAAAGATGAAAGATGAAAGAATGCGGAAAGATGAAAGATGAAACAATGCGGAAAGATGAAAGATGAAACAATGCGGAAAGATGAAAGATGAAACAATGCGGAAAGATGAAAGATGAAAGAATGCGGAAGATGAAAGATGAAACAATGCGGAAAGATGAAACAATGCGGAAAGATGAAACAATGCGGAAAGATGAAACAATGCGGAAAGATGAAACAATGCGGAAAGATGAAACAATGCGGAAAGATGAAACAATGCGGAAAGATGAAACAATGCGGAAAGATGAAACAATGCGGAAAGATGAAAGATGAAACAATGCGGAAAGATGAAAGATGAAAGAATGCGGAAAGATGAAAGATGAAACAATGCGGAAAGATGAAAGATGAAACATTGCGGAAAGATGAAAGATGAAACAATGCGGAAAGATGAAAGATAAAAGAATGCGGAAAGATGAAAGATGAAACAATGCGGAAAGATGAAAGATGAAACAATGCGGAAAGATGAAAGATGAAACAATGCGGAAAGATGAAAGATGAAACAATGCGGAAAGATGAAAGATGAAACAATGCGGAAAGATGAAAGATGAAAGAATGCGGAAGATGAAAGATGAAACAATGCGGAAAGATGAAACAATGCGGAAAGATGAAAGATGAAACAATGCGGAAAGATGAAAGATGAAACAATGCGGAAAGATGAAAGATGAAAGAATGCGGAAAGATGAAAGATGAAACAATGCGGAAAGATGAAAGATGAAACAATGCGGAAAGATGAAAGATGAAACAATGCAGAAAGATGAAAGATGAAAGAATGCGGAAAGATGAAAAATGAAACAATGCGGAAAGATGAAAGATGAAAAAATGCGGAAAGATGAAAGATGAAACAATGCGGAAAGATGAAAGATGAAACAATGCCGAAAGATGAAAGATGAAAAAATGCGGAAAGATGAAAGATGAAACAATGCGGAAAGATGAAAGATGAAAGAATGCGGAAGATGAAAGATGAAACAATGCGGAAAGATGAAACAATGCGGAAAGATGAAAGATGAAACAATGCGGAAAGATGAAACAATGCGGAAAGATGAAACAATGCGAAAAGATGAAACAATGCGGAAAGATGAAACAATGCGGAAAGATGAAACAATGCGGAAAGATGAAACAATGCGGAAAGATGAAAGATGAAAGAATGCGGAAAGATGAAAGATGAAACAATGCGGAAAGATGAAAGATGAAACAATGCGGAAAGATGAAAGATGAAAGAATGCGGAAAGATGAAAGATGAAACATTGCGGAAAGATGAAAGATGAAACAATGCGGAAAGATGAAACAATGCGGAAAGATGAAAGAATGCGGAAAGATGAAAGATGAAAGAATGCGGAAAGATGAAAGATGAAACAATGCGGAAAGATGAAAGATGAAACAATGCGGAAAGATGAAAGATGAAACAATGCGGAAAGATGAAAGATGAAACAATGCGGAAAGATGAAACAATGCGGAAAGATGAAAGATGAAACAATGCGGAAAGATGAAAGATGAAACAATGCGGAAAGATGAAAGATGAAACAATGCGGAAAGATGAAACAATGCGGAAAGATGAAACAATGCCGAAAGATGAAAGAATGCGGAAAGATGAAAGATGAAACAATGCGGAAAGATGAAAGATGAAACAATGCGGAAAGATGAAAGATGAAAGAATGCGGAAAGATGAAAGATGAAACATTGCGGAAAGATGAAAGATGAAACAATGGGGAAAGATGAAAGATGAAAGAATGCGGAAAGATGAAAGATGAAAGAATGCGGAAAGATGAAAGATGAAACAATGCGGAAAGATGAAACAATGCGGAAAGATGAAAGATGAAACAATGCGGAAAGATGAAAGATGAAACAATGCGGAAAGATGAAAGATGAAACAATGCGGAAAGATGAAAGATGAAACAATGCGGAAAGATGAAACAATGCGGAAAGATGAAACAATGCGGAAAGATGAAACAATGCGGAAAGATGAAAGATGAAACAATGCGGAAAGATGAAAGATGAAACAATGCGGAAAGATGAAAGATGAAACAATGCGGAAAGATGAAACAATGCGGAAAGATGAAACAATGCCGAAAGATGAAAGAATGCGGAAAGATGAAAGATGAAACAATGCGGAAAGATGAAAGATGAAACAATGCGGAAAGATGAAAGATGAAAGAATGCGGAAAGATGAAAGATGAAACATTGCGGAAAGATGAAAGATGAAACAATGGGGAAAGATGAAAGATGAAAGAATGCGGAAAGATGAAAGATGAAAGAATGCGGAAAGATGAAAGATGAAACAATGCGGAAAGATGAAACAATGCGGAAAGATGAAAGATGAAACAATGCGGAAAGATGAAAGATGAAAGAATGCGGAAAGATGAAAGATGAAAGAATGCGGAAAGATGAAAGATGAAACAATGCGGAAAGATGAAAGATGAAAGAATGCGGAAGATGAAAGATGAAACAATGCGGAAAGATGAAACAATGCGGAAAGATGAAACAATGCGGAAAGATGAAAGATGAAAAAATGCGGAAAGATGAAAGATGAAACAATGCGGAAAGATGAAAGATGAAACAATGCGGAAAGATGAAACAATGCCGAAAGATGAAAGAATGCGGAAAGATGAAAGATGAAACAATGCGGAAAGATGAAAGATGAAACAATGCGGAAAGATGAAAGATGAAAGAATGCGGAAAGATGAAAGATGAAACATTGCGGAAAGATGAAAGATGAAACAATGGGGAAAGATGAAAGATGAAAGAATGCGGAAAGATGAAAGATGAAAGAATGCGGAAAGATGAAAGATGAAACAATGCGGAAAGATGAAACAATGCGGAAAGATGAAAGATGAAACAATGCGGAAAGATGAAAGATGAAAGAATGCGGAAAGATGAAAGATGAAAGAATGCGGAAAGATGAAAGATGAAACAATGCGGAAAGATGAAAGATGAAAGAATGCGGAAGATGAAAGATAAAACAATGCGGAAAGATGAAACAATGCGGAAAGATGAAAGATGAAACAATGCGGAAAGATGAAAGATGAAAGAATGCGGAAAGATGAAAGATGAAACAATGCGGAAAGATGAAAGATGAAACAATGCGGAAAGATGAAAGATGAAACAATGCGGAAAGATGAAAGATGAAACAATGCGGAAAGATGAAAGATGAAAGAATGCGGAAAGATGAAAGATGAAAGAATGCGGAAAGATGAAAGATGAAAAAATGCGGAAAGATGAAAGATGAAACAATGCGGAAAGATGAAAGATGAAAGAATGCGGAAGATGAAAGATGAAACAATGCGGAAAGATGAAACAATGCGGAAAGATGAAACAATGCGGAAAGATGAAACAATGCGGAAAGATGAAACAATGCGGAAAGATGAAACAATGCGGAAAGATGAAACAATGCGGAAAGATGAAACAATGCGGAAAGATGAAACAATGCGGAAAGATGAAACAATGCGGAAAGATGAAACAATGCGGAAAGATGAAACAATGCGGAAAGATGAAACAATGCGGAAAGATGAAAGATGAAACAATGCGGAAAGATGAAACAATGCGCAAAGATGAAACAATGCGGAAAGATGAAACAATGCGGAAAGATGAAAGATGAAACAATGCGGAAAGATGAAAGATGAAACAATGCGGAAAGATGAAATATGAAACAATGCGGAAAGATGAAAGATGAAACATTGCGGAAAGATGAAAGATGAAACAATGCGGAAAGATGAAAGATAAAAGAATGCGGAAAGATGAAAGATGAAACAATGCGGAAAGATGAAACAATGCGGAAAGATGAAAGATGAAACAATGCGGAAAGATGAAAGATGAAAGAATGCGGAAAGATGAAAGATGAAAGAATGCGGAAAGATGAAATATGAAACAATGCGGAAAGATGAAAGATGAAAGAATGCGGAAGATGAAAGATGAAACAATGCGGAAAGATGAAACAATGCGGAAAGATGAAACAATGCGGAAAGATGAAAGATGAAAAAATGCGGAAAGATGAAAGATGAAACAATGCGGAAAGATGAAAGATGAAACAATGCGGAAAGATGAAACAATGCCGAAAGATGAAAGAATGCGGAAAGATGAAAGATGAAACAATGCGGAAAGATGAAAGATGAAACAATGCGGAAAGATGAAAGATGAAAGAATGCGGAAAGATGAAAGATGAAACATTGCGGAAAGATGAAAGATGAAACAATGGGGAAAGATGAAAGATGAAAGAATGCGGAAAGATAAAAGATGAAAGAATGCGGAAAGATGAAAGATGAAACAATGCGGAAAGATGAAACAATGCGGAAAGATGAAAGATGAAACAATGCGGAAAGATGAAAGATGAAAGAATGCGGAAAGATGAAAGATGAAAGAATGCGGAAAGATGAAAGATGAAACAATGCGGAAAGATGAAAGATGAAAGAATGCGGAAGATGAAAGATAAAACAATGCGGAAAGATGAAACAATGCGGAAAGATGAAAGATGAAACAATGCGGAAAGATGAAAGATGAAAGAATGCGGAAAGATGAAAGATGAAACAATGCGGAAAGATGAAAGATGAAACAATGCGGAAAGATGAAAGATGAAACAATGCGGAAAGATGAAAGATGAAACAATGCGGAAAGATGAAAGATGAAAGAATGCGGAAAGATGAAAGATGAAAGAATGCGGAAAGATGAAAGATGAAAAAATGCGGAAAGATGAAAGATGAAACAATGCGGAAAGATGAAAGATGAAAGAATGCGGAAGATGAAAGATGAAACAATGCGGAAAGATGAAACAATGCGGAAAGATGAAACAATGCGGAAAGATGAAACAATGCGGAAAGATGAAACAATGCGGAAAGATGAAACAATGCGGAAAGATGAAACAATGCGGAAAGATGAAACAATGCGGAAAGATGAAACAATGCGGAAAGATGAAACAATGCGGAAAGATGAAACAATGCGGAAAGATGAAAGATGAAACAATGCGGAAAGATGAAACAATGCGCAAAGATGAAACAATGCGGAAAGATGAAACAATGCGGAAAGATGAAAGATGAAACAATGCGGAAAGATGAAAGATGAAACAATGCGGAAAGATGAAAGATGAAACAATGCGGAAAGATGAAAGATGAAACATTGCGGAAAGATGAAAGATGAAACAATGCGGAAAGATGAAAGATAAAAGAATGCGGAAAGATGAAAGATGAAACAATGCGGAAAGATGAAACAATGCGGAAAGATGAAACAATGCGGAAAGATGAAAGATGAAACAATGCGGAAAGATGAAAGATGAAACAATGCGGAAAGATGAAAGATGAAACAATGCGGAAAGATGAAAGATGAAACATTGCGGAAAGATGAAAGATGAAACAATGCGGAAAGATGAAAGATAAAAGAATGCGGAAAGATGAAAGATGAAACAATGCGGAAAGATGAAAGATGAAACAATGCGGAAAGATGAAAGATGAAACAATGCGGAAAGATGAAAGATGAAACAATGCGGAAAGATGAAAGATGAAACAATGCGGAAAGATGAAAGATGAAACAATGCGGAAAGATGAAAGATGAAACATTGCGGAAAGATGAAAGATGAAACAATGCGGAAAGATGAAAGAATGCGGAAAGATGAAAGATGAAAGAATGCGGAAAGATGAAAGATGAAACAATGCGGAAAGATGAAAGATGAAACAATGCGGAAAGATGAAAGATGAAACAATGCGGAAAGATTAAAGATGAAACAATGCGGAAAGATGAAACAATGCGGATAGATGAAACAATGCGGAAAGATGAAACAATGCGGAAAGATGAAACAATGCGGAAAGATGAAACAATGCGGAAAGATGAAACAATGCGGAAAGATGAAACAATGCGGAAAGATGAAACAATGCGGAAAGATGAAAGATGAAACAATGCGGAAAGATGAAAGATGAAAGAATGCGGAAAGATGAAAGATGAAACAATGCGGAAAGATGAAACAATGCGGAAAGATGAAAGATGAAACAATGCGGAAAGATGAAAGATGAAAGAATGCGGAAAGATGAAAGATGAAAGAATGCGGAAAGATGAAAGATGAAACAATGCGGAAAGATGAAACAATGCGGAAAGATGAAAGATGAAACAATGCGGAAAGATGAAAGATGAAAGAATGCGGAAAGATGAAAGATGAAAGAATGCGGAAAGATGAAAGATGAAACAATGCGGAAAGATGAAACAATGCGGAAAGATGAAAGATGAAACAATGCGGAAAGATGAAAGATGAAAGAATGCGGAAAGATGAAAGATGAAAGAATGCGGAAAGATGAAAGATGAAACAATGCGGAAAGATGAAAGTGGAAAGAATGCGGAAGATGAAAGATGAAACAATGCGGAAAGATGAAACAATGCGGAAAGATGAAAGATGAAAAAATACGGAAAGATGAAAGATGAAACAATGCTGAAAGATGAAAGATGAAAGAATGCGGAAGATGAAAGATGAAACAATGCCGAAAGATGAAAGATGAAACAATGCGGAAAGATGAAAGATGAAACAATGCGGAAAGATGAAAGATGAAACAATGCGGAAAGATGAAAGATGAAACAATGCGGAAAGATGAAAGATGAAACAATGCGGAAAGATGAAAGATGAAACATTGCGGAAAGATGAAAGATGAAACAATGCGGAAAGATGAAAGAATGCGGAAAGATGAAAGATGAAAGAATGCGGAAAGATGAAAGATGAAACAATGCGGAAAGATGAATGATGAAACAATGCGGAAAGATGAAAGATGAAACAATGCGGAAAGATTAAAGATGAAACAATGCGGAAAGATGAAACAATGCGGATAGATGAAACAATGCGGAAAGATGAAAGATGAAACAATGCGGAAAGATGAAAGATGAAACAATGCGGAAAGATGAAAGATGAAACAATGCGGAAAGATGAAAGATGAAAGAATGCGGAAAGATGAAAGATGAAAGAATGCGGAAAGATGAAAGATGAAAAAATGCGGAAAGATGAAAGATGAAACAATGCGGAAAGATGAAAGATGAAAGAATGCGGAAGATGAAAGATGAAACAATGCGGAAAGATGAAACAATGCGGAAAGATGAAACAATGCGGAAAGATGAAACAATGCGGAAAGATGAAACAATGCGGAAAGATGAAACAATGCGGAAAGATGAAACAATGCGGAAAGATGAAACAATGCGGAAAGATGAAACAATGCGGAAAGATGAAAGATGAAACAATGCGGAAAGATGAAAGATGAAAGAATGCGGAAAGATGAAAGATGAAACAATGCGGAAAGATGAAAGATGAAACATTGCGGAAAGATGAAAGATGAAACAATGCGGAAAGATGAAAGATAAAAGAATGCGGAAAGATGAAAGATGAAACAATGCGGAAAGATGAAAGATGAAACAATGCGGAAAGATGAAAGATGAAACAATGCGGAAAGATGAAAGATGAAACAATGCGGAAAGATGAAAGATGAAACAATGCGGAAAGATGAAACAATGCGGAAAGATGAAAGATGAAACAATGCGGAAAGATGAAAGATGAAACAATGCGGAAAGATGAAAGATGAAAAAATGCGGAAAGATGAAAGATGAAAGAATGCGGAAAGATGAAAGATGAAAGAATGCGGAAAGATGAAAGATGAAACAATGCGGAAAGATGAAAGATGAAAGAATGCGGAAGATGAAAGATGAAACAATGCGGAAAGATGAAACAATGCGGAAAGATGAAAGATGGAACAATGCGGAAAGATGAAAGATGAAAGATGAAACAATGCGGAAAGATGAAAGATGAAACAATGCGGAAAGATGAAAGATGAAAGAATGCGGAAAGATGAAAGATGAATCAATGCGGAAAGATGAAACAATGCGGAAAGATGAAAGATGAAAAAATGCGGAAAGATGAAAGATGAAACAATGCTGAAAGATGAAAGATGAAAGAATGCGGAAGATGAAAGATGAAACAATGCGGAAAGATGAAACAATGCGGAAAGATGAAAGATGAAAGAATGCGGAAGATGAAAGATGAAACAATGCGGAAAGATGAAACAATGCGGAAAGATGAAAGATGAAACAATGCGGAAAGATGAAAGATGAAAGAATGCGGAAAGATGAAAGATGAAAGAATGCGGAAAGATGAAAGATGAAACAATGCGGAAAGATGAAAGATGAAACAATGCGGAAAGATGAAAGATGAAACAATGCGGAAAGATGAAAGATGAAAGAATGCGGAAAGATGAAAGATGAAAGAATGCGGAAAGATGAAAGATGAAAAAATGCGGAAAGATAAAAGATGAAAAAATGCGGAAAGATGAAAGATGAAAGAATGCGGAAGATGAAAGATGAAACAATGCGGAAAGATGAAACAATGCGGAAAGATGAAATAATGCGGAAAGATGAAACAATGCGGAAAGATGAAAGATGAAACAATTCGGAAAGATGAAAGATGAAAGAATGCGGAAAGATGAAAGATGAAACAATGCGGAAAGATGAAAGATGAAACATTGCGGAAAGATGAAAGATGAAACAATGCGGAAAGATGAAAGATAAAAGAATGCGGAAAGATGAAAGATGAAACAATGCGGAAAGATGAAAGATGAAACAATGCGGAAAGATGAAAGATGAAACAATGCGGAAAGATGAAAGATGAAACAATGCGGAAAGATGAAAGATGAAACAATGCGGAAAGATGAAACAATGCGGAAAGATGAAACAATGCGGAAAGATGAAAGATGAAACAATGCGGAAAGATGAAAGATGAAACAATGCGGAAAGATGAAAGATGAAACAATGCGGAAAGATGAAACAATGCCGGAAGATGAAAGAATGCGGAAAGATGAAAGATGAAACAATGCGGAAAGATGAAAGATGAAACAATGCGGAAAGATGAAACAATGCCGAAAGATGAAAGAATGCGGAAAGATGAAAGATGAAACAATGCGGAAAGATGAAAGATGAAACAATGCGGAAAGATGAAAGATGAAAGAATGCGGAAAGATGAAAGATGAAAGAATGCGGAAAGATGAAAGATGAAACAATGAGGAAAGATGAAACAATGCGGAAAGATGAAAGATGAAACAATGCGGAAAGATGAAAGATGAAAGAATGCGGAAAGATGAAAGATGAAAGAATGCGGAAAGATGAAAGATGAAACAATGCGGAAAGATGAAAGATGAAACAATGCGGAAAGATGAAAGATGAAAGAATGCGGAAGATGAAAGATGAAACAATGCGGAAAGATGAAACAATGCGGAAAGATGAATGATGAAACAATGCGGAAAGATGGAAGATGAAAGATAAAACAATGCGGAAAGATGAAAGATGAAACAATGCGGAAAGATGAAAGATGAAACAATGCGGAAAGATGAAAGATGAAACAATGCGGAAAGATGAAACAATGCTGAAAGATGAAAGATGAAACAATGCGGAAAGATGAAAGATGAAAAAATGCGGAAAGATGAAAGATGAAACAATGCTGAAAGATGAAAGATGAAAGAATGCGGAAGATGAAAGATGAAACAATGCGGAAAGATGAAACAATGCGGAAAGATGAAAGATGAAACAATGCGGAAAGATGAAAGATGAAAGAATGCGGAAAGATGAAAGATGAAACAATGCGGAAAGATGAAAGATGAAACATTGCGGAAAGATGAAAGATGAAACAATGCGGAAAGATGAAAGATGAAAGAATGCGGAAAGATGAAAGATGAAACAATGCGGAAAGATGAAAGATGAAACAATGCGGAAAGATGAAACAATGCGGAAAGATGAAACAATGCGGAAAGATGAAAGATGAAACAATGCGGAAAGATGAAACAATGCGGAAAGATGAAAGATGAAACAATGCGGAAAGATGAAAGATGAAACAATGCGGAAAGATGAAAGATGAAACAATGCGGAAAGATGAAACAATGCCGAAAGATGAATGAATGCGGAAAGATGAAAGATGAAACAATGCGGAAAGATGAAAGATGAAACAATGCGGAAAGATGAAAGATGAAACAATGCGGAAAGATGAAAGATGAAAGAATGCGGAAAGATGAAAGATGAAAGAATGCGGAAAGATGAAAGATGAAACAATGCGGAAAGATGAAAGATGAAACAATGCGGAAAGATGAAAGATGAAAAAATTCGGAAAGATGAAAGATGAAACAATGCAGAAAGATGAAAGATGAAACAATGCGGAAAGATGAAAGATGAAAGAATGCGGAAAGATGAAAGATGAAAGAATGCGGAAAGATGAAAGATGAAAAAATGCGGAAAGATGAAAGATGAAACAATGCGGAAAGATGAAAGATGAAAGATGAAACAATGCGGAAAGATGAAAGATGAAACAATGCGGAAAGATGAAAGATGAAACAATGCGGAAAGATGAAAGATGAAACAATTCGGAAAGATGAAAGATGAAACAATGCAGAAAGATGAAAGGTGAAACAATGCGGAAAGATGAAAGATGAAAGAATGCGGAAAGATGAAAGATGAAAGAATGCGGAAAGATGAAAGATGAAAAAATGCGGAAAGATGAAAGATGAAACAATGCGGAAAGATGAAAGATGAAAGAATGCGGAAGATGAAAGATGAAACAATGCGGAAAGATGAAACAATGCGGAAAGATGAAACAATGCGGAA
Organism: Gastracanthus pulcherrimus; assembly: GCA_949152435.1. Lineage (NCBI taxonomy): Eukaryota > Metazoa > Arthropoda > Insecta > Hymenoptera > Pteromalidae > Gastracanthus > Gastracanthus pulcherrimus. Next base: position 218,934 of record CASCKD010000009.1, on the reverse strand, counting down.
AGATGAAACAATGCGGAAAGATGAAACAATGCGGAAAGATGAAACAATGCGGAAAGATGAAACAATGCGGAAAGATGAAAGATGAAACAATGCGGAAAGATGAAAGATGATAGAATGCGGAAAGATGAAAGATGAAACAATGCGGAAAGATGAAAGATGAAACATTGCGGAAAGATGAAAGATGAAACAATGCGGAAAGATGAAAGATAAAAGAATGCGGAAAGATGAAAGATGAAACAATGCGGAAAGATGAAAGATGAAACAATGCGGAAAGATGAAAGATGAAACAATGCGGAAAGATGAAAGATGAAACAATGCGGAAAGATGAAAGATGAAACAATGCGGAAAGATGAAACAATGCGGAAAGATGAAAGATGAAACAATGCGGAAAGATGAAAGATGAAACAATGTGGAAAGAAGAAACAATGCCGAAAGATGAAAGAATGCGGAAAGATGAAAGATGAAACAATGCGGAAAGATGAAAGATGAAACAATGCGGAAAGATGAAAGATGAAAGAATGCGGAAAGATGAAAGATGAAACATTGCGGAAAGATGAAAGATGAAACAATGCGGAAAGATGAAAGATGAAAAAATGCGGAAAGATGAAAGATGAAAGAATGCGGAAAGATGAAAGATGAAACAATGCGGAAAGATGAAACAATGCGGAAAGATGAAAGATGAAACAATGCGGAAAGATGAAAGATGAAAGAATGCGGAAAGATGAAAGATGAAAGAATGGGGAAAGATGAAAGATGAAACAATGCGGAAAGATGAAAGATGAAAGAATGCGGAAGATGAAAGATGAAACAACGCGGAAAGATGAAACAATGCGGAAAGATGAAAGATGAAACAATGCGGAAAGATGAAAGATGAAAGATGAAACAATGCGGAAAGATGAAAGATGAAACAATGCGGAAAGATGAAAGATGAAAGAATGCGGAAAGATGAAAGATGAAACAATGCGGAAAGATGAAAGATGAAACAATGCGGAAAGATGAAAGATGAAACAATGCGGAAAGATGAAAGATGAAACAATGTGGAAAGAAGAAACAATGCCGAAAGATGAAAGAATGCGGAAAGATGAAAGATGAAACAATGCGGAAAGATGAAAGATGAAACAATGCGGAAAGATGAAAGATGAAAGAATGCGGAAAGATGAAAGATGAAACATTGCGGAAAGATGAAAGATGAAACAATGCGGAAAGATGAAAGATGAAAAAATGCGGAAAGATGAAAGATGAAAGAATGCGGAAAGATGAAAGATGAAACAATGCGGAAAGATGAAACAATGCTGAAAGATGAAAGATGAAAGAATGCGGAAGATGAAAGATGAAACAATGCGGAAAGATGAAACAATGCTGAAAGATGAAAGATGAAACAATGCGGAAAGATGAAAGATGAAAGAATGCGGAAAGATGAAAGATGAAAGAATGCGGAAAGATGAAAGATGAAACAATGCGGAAAGATGAAAGATGAAACAATGCGGAAAGATGAAAGATGAAACAATGCGGAAAGATGAAAGATGAAAGAATGCGGAAAGATGAAAGATGAAAGAATGCGGAAAGATGAAAGATGAAAAAATGCGGAAAGATGAAAGATGAAACAATGCGGAAAGATGAAAGATGAAAGAATGCGGAAGATGAAAGATGAAACAATGCGGAAAGATGAAACAATGCGGAAGGATGAAACAATGCGGAAAGATGAAAGATGAAACAATGCGGAAAGATGAAAGATGAAAGAATGCGGAAAGATGAAAGATGAAACAATGCGGAAAGATGAAATATGAAACATTGCGGAAAGATGAAAGATGAAACAATGCGGAAAGATGAAAGATAAAAGAATGCGGAAAGATGAAAGATGAAACAATGCGGAAAGATGAAAGATGAAACAATGCGGAAAGATGAAAGATGAAACAATGCGGAAAGATGAAAGATGAAACAATGCGGAAAGATGAAACTATGCGGAAAGATGAAAGATGAAACAATGCGGAAAGATGAAAGATGAAAGAATGCGGAAAGATGAAAGATGAAACAATGCGGAAAGATGAAAGATGAAACATTGCGGAAAGATGAAAGATGAAACAATGCGGAAAGATGAAAGATGAAAGAATGCGGAAAGATGAAAGATGAAAGAATGCGGAAAGATGAAAGATGAAAAAATGCGGAAAGATGAAAGATGAAACAATGCGGAAAGATGAAAGATGAAAGAATGCGGAAGATGAAAGATGAAACAATGCGGAAAGATGAAACAATGCGGAAGGATGAAACAATGCGGAAAGATGAAAGATGAAACAATGCGGAAAGATGAAAGATGAAAGAATGCGGAAAGATGAAAGATGAAACAATGCGGAAAGATGAAATATGAAACATTGCGGAAAGATGAAAGATGAAACAATGCGGAAAGATGAAAGATAAAAGAATGCGGAAAGATGAAAGATGAAACAATGCGGAAAGATGAAAGATGAAACAATGCGGAAAGATGAAAGATGAAACAATGCGGAAAGATGAAAGATGAAACATTGCGGAAAGATGAAAGATGAAACAATGCGGAAAGATGAAAGATGAAAAAATGCGGAAAGATGAAAGATGAAAGAATGCGGAAAGATGAAAGATGAAACAATGCGGAAAGATGAATGATGAAAGAATGCGGAAAGATGAAAGATGAAACATTGCGGAAAGATGAAAGATGAAACAATGCGGAAAGATGAAAGATGAAAAAATGCGGAAAGATGAAAGATGAAAGAATGCGGAAAGATGAAAGATGAAACAATGCGGAAAGATGAAACAATGCTGAAAGATGAAAGATGAAAGAATGCGGAAGATGAAAGATGAAACAATGCGGAAAGATGAAACAATGCTGAAAGATGAAAGATGAAACAATGCGGAAAGATGAAAGATGAAAGAATGCGGAAAGATGAAAGATGAAAGAATGCGGAAAGATGAAAGATGAAACAATGCGGAAAGATGAAAGATGAAACAATGCGGAAAGATGAAAGATGAAACAATGCGGAAAGATGAAAGATGAAAGAATGCGGAAAGATGAAAGATGAAAGAATGCGGAAAGATGAAAGATGAAAAAATGCGGAAAGATGAAAGATGAAACAATGCGGAAAGATGAAAGATGAAAGAATGCGGAAGATGAAAGATGAAACAATGCGGAAAGATGAAACAATGCGGAAGGATGAAACAATGCGGAAAGATGAAAGATGAAACAATGCGGAAAGATGAAAGATGAAAGAATGCGGAAAGATGAAAGATGAAACAATGCGGAAAGATGAAATATGAAACATTGCGGAGAGATGAAAGATGAAACAATGCGGAAAGATGAAAGATAAAAGAATGCGGAAAGATGAAAGATGAAACAATGCGGAAAGATGAAAGATGAAACAATGTGGAAAGAAGAAACAATGCCGAAAGATGAAAGAATGCGGAAAGATGAAAGATGAAACAATGCGGAAAGATGAAAGATGAAACAATGCGGAAAGATGAAAGATGAAAGAATGCGGAAAGATGAAAGATGAAACATTGCGGAAAGATGAAAGATGAAACAATGCGGAAAGATGAAAGATGAAAAAATGCGGAAAGATGAAAGATGAAAGAATGCGGAAAGATGAAAGATGAAACAATGCGGAAAGATGAAACAATGCGGAAAGATGAAAGATGAAACAATGCGGAAAGATGAAAGATGAAAGAATGCGGAAAGATGAAAGATGAAAGAATGGGGAAAGATGAAAGATGAAACAATGCGGAAAGATGAAAGATGAAAGAATGCGGAAGATGAAAGATGAAACAATGCGGAAAGATGAAACAATGCGGAAAGATGAAAGATGAAACAATGCGGAAAGATGAAAGATGAAAGATGAAACAATGCGGAAAGATGAAAGATGAAACAATGCGGAAAGATGAAAGATGAAAGAATGCGGAAAGATGAAAGATGAAACAATGCGGAAAGATGAAAGATGAAACAATGCGGAAAGATGAAAGATGAAACAATGCGGAAAGATGAAAGATGAAACAATGTGGAAAGAAGAAACAATGCCGAAAGATGAAAGAATGCGGAAAGATGAAAGATGAAACAATGCGGAAAGATGAAAGATGAAACAATGCGGAAAGATGAAAGATGAAAGAATGCGGAAAGATGAAAGATGAAACATTGCGGAAAGATGAAAGATGAAACAATGCGGAAAGATGAAAGATGAAAAAATGCGGAAAGATGAAAGATGAAAGAATGCGGAAAGATGAAAGATGAAACAATGCGGAAAGATGAAACAATGCTGAAAGATGAAAGATGAAAGAATGCGGAAGATGAAAGATGAAACAATGCGGAAAGATGAAACAATGCTGAAAGATGAAAGATGAAACAATGCGGAAAGATGAAAGATGAAAGAATGCGGAAAGATGAAAGATGAAAGAATGCGGAAAGATGAAAGATGAAACAATGCGGAAAGATGAAAGATGAAACAATGCGGAAAGATGAAAGATGAAACAATGCAGAAAGATGAAAGATGAAAGAATGCGGAAAGATGAAAGATGAAAGAATGCGGAAAGATGAAAGATGAAAAAATGCGGAAAGATGAAAGATGAAACAATGCGGAAAGATGAAAGATGAAAGAATGCGGAAGATGAAAGATGAAACAATGCGGAAAGATGAAACAATGCGGAAGGATGAAACAATGCGGAAAGATGAAAGATGAAACAATGCGGAAAGATGAAAGATGAAAGAATGCGGAAAGATGAAAGATGAAACAATGCGGAAAGATGAAATATGAAACATTGCGGAAAGATGAAAGATGAAACAATGCGGAAAGATGAAAGATAAAAGAATGCGGAAAGATGAAAGATGAAACAATGCGGAAAGATGAAAGATGAAACAATGCGGAAAGATGAAAGATGAAACAATGCGGAAAGATGAAAGATGAAACATTGCGGAAAGATGAAAGATGAAGCAATGCGGAAAGATGAAAGATGAAAAAATGCGGAAAGATGAAAGATGAAAGAATGCGGAAAGATGAAAGATGAAACAATGCGGAAAGATGAAAGATGAAAGAATGCGGAAAGATGAAAGATGAAACATTGCGGAAAGATGAAAGATGAAACAATGCGGAAAGATGAAAGATGAAAAAATGCGGAAAGATGAAAGATGAAAGAATGCGGAAAGATGAAAGATGAAACAATGCGGAAAGATGAAACAATGCTGAAAGATGAAAGATGAAAGAATGCGGAAGATGAAAGATGAAACAATGCGGAAAGATGAAACAATGCTGAAAGATGAAAGATGAAACAATGCGGAAAGATGAAAGATGAAAGAATGCGGAAAGATGAAAGATGAAAGAATGCGGAAAGATGAAAGATGAAACAATGCGGAAAGATGAAAGATGAAACAATGCGGAAAGATGAAAGATGAAACAATGCGGAAAGATGAATGATGAAAGAATGCGGAAAGATGAAAGATGAAAGAATGCGGAAAGATGAAAGATGAAAAAATGCGGAAAGATGAAAGATGAAACAATGCGGAAAGATGAAAGATGAAAGAATGCGGAAGATGAAAGATGAAACAATGCGGAAAGATGAAACAATGCGGAAGGATGAAACAATGCGGAAAGATGAAAGATGAAACAATGCGGAAAGATGAAAGATGAAAGAATGCGGAAAGATGAAAGATGAAACAATGCGGAAAGATGAAATATGAAACATTGCGGAAAGATGAAAGATGAAACAATGCGGAAAGATGAAAGATAAAAGAATGCGGAAAGATGAAAGATGAAACAATGCGGAAAGATGAAAGATGAAACAATGCGGAAAGATGAAAGATGAAACAATGCGGAAAGATGAAAGATGAAACAATGCGGAAAGATGAAACAATGCGGAAAGATGAAACAATGCGGAAAGATGAAAGATGAAACAATGCGGAAAGATGAAAGATGAAACAATGCGGAAAGATGAAACAATGCCGAAAGATGAAAGAATGCGGAAAGATGAAAGATGAAACAATGCGGAAAGATGAAAGATGAAACAATGCGGAAAGATGAAAGATGAAAGAATGCGGAAAGATGAAAGATGAAACATTGCGGAAAGATGAAAGATGAAACAATGCGGAAAGATGAAAGATGAAAGAATGCGGAAAGTTGAAAGATGAAAGAATGCGGAAAGATGAAAGATGAAACAATGCGGAAAGATGAAAGATGAAACAATGCGGAAAGATGAAAGATGATAGAATGCGGAAAGATGAAAGATGAAACAATGCGGAAAGATGAAAGATGAAACATTGCGGAAAGATGAAAGATGAAACAATGCGGAAAGATGAAAGATGAAAGAATGCGGAAAGATGAAAGATGAAACAATCCGGAAAGATGAAAGATGAAACAATGCGGAAAGATGAAAGATGAAACAATGCGGAAAGATGAAAGATGAAACAATGCGGAAAGATGAAAGATGAAACAATGCGGAAAGATGAAAGATGAAACAATGCGGAAAGATGAAAGATGAAACAATGCGGAAAGATGAAAGATGAAACAATGCGGAAAGATGAAACAATGCGGAAAGTTGAAACAATGCGGAAAGATGAAAGATGAAACAATGCGGAAAGATGAAACAATGCGGAAAGATGAAACAATGCGGAAAGATGAAACAATGCGGAAAGATGAAACAATGCGGAAAGATGAAACAATGCGGAAAGATGAAACAATGCGGAAAGATGAAACAATGCGGAAAGATGAAACAATGCGGAAAGATGAAACAATGCGGAAAGATGAAACAATGCGGAAAGATGAAACAATGCGGAAAGATGAAACAATGCGGAAAGATGAAACAATGCGGGAAGATGAAACAATGCGGAAAGATGAAACAATGCGGAAAGATGAAACAATGCGGAAAGATGAAACAATGCGGAAAGATGAAACAATGCGGAAAGATGAAACAATGCGGAAAGATGAAAGATGAAACAATGCGGAAAGATGAAAGATGAAACAATGCGGAAAGATGAAAGATGAAAAAATGCGGAAAGATGAAACAATGCGGAAAGATGAAAGATGAAAGAATGCGGAAGATGAAAGATGAAACAATGCGGAAAGATGAAAGATGAAACAATGCGGAAAGATGAAAGATGAAAGAATGCGGAAAGATGAAAGATGAAACAATGCGGAAAGATGAAAGATGAAAGAATGCGGAAAGATGAAAGATGAAACAATGCGGAAAGATGAAAGATGAAACAATGCGGAAAGATGAAAGAATGCGGAAAGATGAAAGATGAAAGAATGCGGAAGATGAAAGATGAAACAATGCGGAAAGATGAAAGATGAAACAATGCGGAAAGATGAAACAAGGGGCCTGCGGCGGCTCAGTCGGTAGAGTGTCGGATTCCCACGCCAGTGACCCGGGTTCGAATCCTAGTCTCTGCCGATTGATACAAGCACCTCTGTAAAAATTACATGTGCTTTGTTTACAAACACACCGCAGACCCCCGTCGTCGATTAGCACCACATGGAAGCACAAACATGGCGACGTTAAATAATAAAAAAAAAAAAAAAAAAAAGATGAAACAATGCGGAAAGATGAAACAATGCGGAAAGATGAAACAATGCGGAAAGATGAAAGATGAAAAAATGCGGAAAGATGAAAGATGAAACAATGCGGAAAGATGAAAGATGAAAGAATGCGGAAGATGAAAGATGAAACAATGCGGAAAGATGAAAGATGAAAGAATGCGGAAAGATGAAAGATGAAACAATGCGGAAAGATGAAAGATGAAAGAATGCGGAAAGATGAAAGATGAAAGAATGCGGAAGATGAAAGATGAAACAATGCGGAAAGATGAAAGATGAAACAATGCGGAAAGATGAAACAATGCGGAAAGATGAAAGATGAAACAATGCGGAAAGATGAAAGATGAAAGAATGCGGAAAGATGAAAGATGAAAGAATGCGGAAAGATGAAAGATGAAACAATGCGGAAAGATGAAAGATGAAAGAATGCGGAAAGATGAAAGATGAAACAATGCGGAAAGATGAAAGATGAAACAATGCGGAAAGATGAAAGATGAAAGAATGCGGAAAGATGAAAGATGAAACAATGCGGAAAGATGAAAGATGAAAGAATGCGGAAAGATGAAAGATGAAACAATGCGGAAAGATGAAAGATGAAACAATGCGGAAAGATGAAAGATGAAAGAATGCGGAAAGATGAAAGATGAAAGAATGCGGAAGATGAAAGATGAAACAATGCGGAAAGATGAAAGATGAAACAATGCGGAAAGATGAAACAATGCGGAAAGATGAAAGATGAAACAATGCGGAAAGATGAAAGATGAAAGAATGCGGAAAGATGAAAGATGAAAGAATGCGGAAAGATGAAAGATGAAAAAATGCGGAAAGATGAAAGATGAAACAATGCGGAAAGATGAAAGATGAAAGAATGAGGAAGATGAAAGATGAAACAATGCGGAAAGATGAAACAATGCGGAAAGATGAAACAATGCGGAAAGATGAAACAATGCGGAAAGATGAAACAATGCGGAAAGATGAAACAATGCGGAAAGATGAAAGATGAAACAATGCGGAAAGATGAAAGATGAAAGAATGCGGAAAGATGAAAGATGAAACAATGCGGAAAGTTGAAAGATGAAACATTGCGGAAAGATGAAAGATGAAACAATGCGGAAAGATGAAAGATAAAAGAATGCGGAAAGATGAAAGATGAAACAATGCGGAAAGATGAAAGATGAAACAATGCGGAAAGATGAAAGATGAAAGATGAAACAATGCGGAAAGATGAAAGATGAAACAATGCGGAAAGATGAAACAATGCGGAAAGATGAAAGATGAAACAATGCGGAAAGATGAAAGATGAAACAATGCGGAAAGATGAAAGATGAAACAATGCGGAAAGAAGAAACAATGCGGAAAGATGAAACAATGCGGAAAGATGAAAGATGAAACAATGCGGAAAGATGAAAGATGAAAGAATGCGGAAAGATGAAAGATGAAAGAATGCGGAAAGATGAAAGATGAAACAATGCGGAAAGATGAAAGATGAAACAATGCGGAAAGATGAAAGATGAAACAATGCGGAAAGATGAAACAATGCCGAAAGATGAAAGAATGCGGAAAGATGAAAGATGAAACAATGCGGAAAGATGAAAGATGAAACAATGCGGAAAGATGAAAGATGAAAGAATGCGGAAAGATGAAAAATGAAACATTGCGGAAAGATGAAAGATGAAACAATGCGGAAAGATGAAAGATGAAAGAATGCGGAAAGATGAAAGATGAAAGAATGCGGAAAGATGAAAGATGAAACAATGCGGAAAGATGAAACAATGCGGAAAGATGAAAGATGAAACAATGCGGAAAGATGAAAGATGAAACAATGCGGAAAGATGAAAGATGAAAGAATGCGGAAAGATGAAAGATGAAACAATGCGGAAAGATGAAAGATGAAAGAATGCGGAAGATGAAAGATGAAACAATGCGGAAAAATGAAACAATGCGGAAAGATGAAAGATGAAACAATGCGGAAAGATGAAAGATGAAAGATGAAACAATGCGGAAAGATGAAAGATGAAACAATGCGGAAAGATGAAAGATGAAACAATGCGGAAAGATGAAAGATGAAACAATGCGGAAAGATGAAAGATGAAACAATGCGGAAAGATGAAAGATGAAACAATGCGGAAAGATGAAAGATGAAAGAATGCGGAAAGATGAAAGATGAAAGAATGCGGAAAGATGAAAGATGAAACAATGCGGAAAGATGAAAGATGAAACAATGCGGAAAGATGAAACAATGCCGAAAGATGAAAGAATGCGGAAAGATGAAAGATGAAACAATGCGGAAAGATGAAAGATGAAACAATGCGGAAAGATGAAAGATGAAAGAATGCGGAAAGATGAAAGATGAAACATTGCGGAAAGATGAAAGATGAAACAATGCGGAAAGATGAAAGATGAAAGAATGCGGAAAGATGAAAGATGAAAGAATGCGGAAAGATGAAAGATGAAACAATGCGGAAAGATGAAACAATGTGGAAAGATGAAAGATGAAAAAATGCGGAAAGATGAAAGATGAAACAATGCTGAAAGATGAAAGATGAAAGAATGCGGAAGATGAAAGATGAAACAATGCGGAAAGATGAAACAATGCGGAAAGATGAAAGATGAAACAATGCGGAAAGATGAAAGATGAAAGAATGCGGAAAGATGAAAGATGAAACAATGCGGAAAGATGAAAGATGAAACATTGCGGAAAGATGAAAGATGAAACAATGCGGAAAGGTGAAAGATGAAAGAATGCGGAAAGATGAAAGATGAAACAATGCGGAAAGATGAAAGATGAAACAATGCGGAAAGATGAAAGATGAAACAATGCGGAAAGATGAAAGATGAAACAATGCGGAATGATGAAAGATGAAACAATGCGGAAAGATGAAAGATGAAACAATGCGGAAAGATGAAACAATGCGGAAAGATGAAAGATGAAACAATGCGGAAAGATGAAAGATGAAACAATGCGGAAAGATGAAACAATGCGGAAAGTTGAAACAATGCGGAAAGATGAAAGATGAAACAATGCGGAAAGATGAAACAATGCGGAAAGATGAAACAATGCGGAAAGATGAAACAATGCGGAAAGATGAAACAATGCGGAAAGATGAAAGATGAAAAAATGCGGAAAGATGAAAGATGAAACAATGCGGAAAGATGAAAGATGAAAGAATGCGGAAGATGAAAGATGAAACAATGCGGAAAGATGAAACAATGCGGAAAGATGAAAGATGAAACAATGCGGAAAGATAAAAGATGAAGCAATGCGGAAAGATGAAAGATGAAAGAATGCGGAAAGATGAAAGATGAAACAATGCGGAAAGATGAAAGATGAAACAATGCGGAATGATGAAAGATGAAACAATGCGGAAAGATGAAAGATGAAAGAATGCGGAAAGATGAAAGAATGCGGAAAGATGAAAGATGAAACAATGCGGAAAGATGAAACAATGCGGAAAGATGAAACAATGCGGAAAGATGAAACAATGCGGAAAGATGAAACAATGCGGAAAGATGAAACAATGCGGAAAGATGAAACAATGCGGAAAGATGAAACAATGCGGAAAGATGAAACAATGCGGAAAGATGAAACAATGCGGAAAGATGAAACAATGCGGAAAGATGAAACAATGCGGAAAGATGAAACAATGCGGAAAGATGAAACAATGCGGAAAGATGAAACAATGCGGAAAGATGAAACAATGCGGAAAGATGAAACAATGCGGAAAGATGAAACAATGCGGAAAGATGAAACAATGCGGAAAGATGAAACAATGCGGAAAGATGAAACAATGCGGAAAGATGAAACAATGCGGAAAGATGAAACAATGCGGAAAGATGAAACAATGCGGAAAGATGAAACAATGCGGAAAGATGAAACAATGCGGAAAGATGAAACAATGCGGAAAGATGAAACAATGCGGAAAGATGAAACAATGCGGAAAGATGAAACAATGCGGAAAGATGAAACAATGCGGAAAGATGAAACAATGCGGAAAGATGAAACAATGCGGAAAGATGAAACAATGCGGAAAGATGAAACAATGCGGAAAGATGAAACAATGCGGAAAGATGAAACAATGCGGAAAGATGAAACAATGCGGAAAGATGAAACAATGCGGAAAGATGAAACAATGCGGAAAGATGAAACAATGCGGAAAGATGAAACAATGCGGAAAGATGAAACAATGCGGAAAGATGAAACAATGCGGAAAGATGAAAGATGAAACAATGCGGAAAGATGAAAGATGAAAAAATGCGGAAAGATGAAAGATGAAACAATGCGGAAAGATGAAAGATGAAACAATGCGGAAGATGAAAGATGAAACAATGCGGAAAGATGAAACAATGCGGAAAGATGAAACAATGCGGAAAGATGAAACAATGCTGAAAGATGAAAGATGAAACAATGCGGAAAGATGAAAGATGAAACAATGCGGAAAGATGAAAGATGAAACAATGCGGAAAGATGAAAGATGAAACAATGCGGAAAGATGAAACAATGCGGAAAGATGAAACAATGCGGAAAGATGAAACAATGCGGAAAGATGAAACAATGCGGAAAGATGAAACAATGCGGAAAGATGAAACAATGCGGAAAGATGAAAGATGAAAAAATGCGGAAAGATGAAAGATGAAACAATGCGGAAAGATGAAACAATGCGGAAAGATGAAACAATGCGGAAAGATGAAAGATGAAACAATGCGGAAAGATGAAAGATGAAACAATGCGGAAAGATGAAAGATGAAACAATGCGGAAAGATGAAAGATGAAACAATGCGGAAAGATGAAAGATGAAAGAATGCAGAAAGATGAAAGATGAAACAATGCGGAAAGATGAAAGATGAAACAATGCGGAAAGATGAAACAATGCGGAAAGATGAAACAATGAGGAAAGATGAAAGATGAAAAAATGCGGAAAGATGAAAGATGAAACAATGCGGACAGATGAAAGATGAAAGAATGCGGAAGATGAAAGATGAAACAATGCGGAAAGATGAAACAATGCGGAAAGATGAAACAATGCGGAAAGATGAAACAATGCGGAAAGATGAAACAATGCGGAAAGATGAAACAATGCGGAAAGATGAAACAATGCGGAAAGATGAAAGATGAAACAATGCGGAAAGATGAAAGATGAAACAATGCGGAAAGATGAAAGATGAAACAATGCGGAAAGATGAAAGATGAAACAATGCGGAAAGATGAAAGATGAAAGAATGCGGAAAGATGAAAGATGAAACAATGCGGAAAGATGAAAGATGAAAGAATGCGGAAAGATGAAAGATGAAACAATGCGGAAAGATGAAAGATGAATCAATGCGGAAAGATGAAAGATGAAACAATGCGGAAAGATGAAAGATGAAACAATGCGGAAAGATGAAAGATGAAACAATGCGGAAAGATGAAAGATGAAAGAATGCGGAAGATGAAAGATGAAACAATGCGGAAAGATGAAAGATGAAACAATGCGGAAAGATGAAAGATGAAACAATGCGGAAAGATGAAAGATGAAACAATGCGGAAAGATGAAAGATGAAAGAATGCGGAAAGATGAAAGATGAAAGAATGCGGAAGATGAAAGATGAAACAATGCGGAAAGATGAAAAAATGCGGAAAGATGAAAGATGAAACAATGCGGAAAGATGAAAGATGAAAGAATACGGAAGATGAAAGATGAAACAAAGCGGAAAGATGAAAGATGAAAGAATGCGGAAAGATGAAAGATGAAACAATGCGGAAAGATGAAAGATGAAACAATGCGGAAAGATGAAACAATGCGGAAAGACGAAGATGAAACAATGCGGAAAGATGAAAGATGAAACAATGCGGAAAGATGAAACAATGCGGAAAGATGAAACAATGCGGAAAGATGAAACAATGCGGAAAGATGAAACAATGCGGAAAGATGAAACAATGCGGAAAGATGAAAGATGAAACAATGCGGAAAGATGAAAGATGAAACAATGCGGAAAGATGAAAGATGAAACAATGCGGAAAGATGAAAGATGAAACAATGCGGAAAGATGAAAGATGAAACAATGCGGAAAGATGAAAGATGAAAGAATGCGGAAGATGAAAGATGAAACAATGCGGAAAGATGAAAGATGAAACAATGCGGAAAGATGAAAGATGAAACAATGCGGAAAGATGAAAGATGAAATAATGCGGAAAGATGAAAGATGAAACAATGCGGAAAGATGAAAGATGAAACAATGCGGAAAGATGAAAGATGAAACAATGCTGAAAGATGAAAGATGAAAGAATGCGGAAAGACGAAAGATGAAACAATGCGGAAAGATGAAACAATGCGGAAAGATGAAAGATGAAAGAATGCGGAAGATGAAAGATGAAACAATGCGGAAAGATGAAAGATGAAACAATGCGGAAAGATGAAAGATGAAACAATGCGGAAAGATGAAAGATGAAAGAATGCGGAAAGATGAAAGATGAAACAATGCGGAAAGATGAAACAATGCGGAAAGATGAAAGATGAAAGAATGCGGAAGATGAAAGATGAAACAATGCGGAAAGATGAAAGATGAAACAATGCGGAAAGATGAAAGATGAAACAATGCGGAAAGATGAAAGATGAAAGAATGCGGAAAGATGAAAGATGAAACAATGCGGAAAGATGAAAGATGAAACAATGCGGAAAGATGAAAGATGAAACAATGCGGAAAGATGAAAGATGAAACAATGCTGAAAGATGAAAGATGAAAGAATGCGGAAAGATGAAAGATGAAACAATGCGGAAAGATGAAACAATGCGGAAAGATTAAACAATGCGGAAAGATGAAACAATGCGGAAAGATGAAACAATGCGGAAAGATGAAACAATGCGGAAAGATGAAACAATGCGGAAAGATGAAACAATGCGGAAAGATGAAACAATGTGGAAAGATGAAAGATGAAACAATGCGGAAAGATGAAAGATGAAAAAATGCGGAAAGATGAAAGATGAAACAATGCGGAAAGATGAAAGATGAAAGAATGCGGATGATGAAAGATGAAACAATGCGGAAAAATGAAACAATGCGGAAAGATGAAAGATGAAACAATGCGGAAAGATGAAAGATGAAAGAATGCGGAAAGATGAAAGATGAAACAATGCGGAAAGATGAAAGATGAAAGAATGCGGAAAGATGAAAGATGAAACAATGCGGAAAGATGAAAGATGAAACAATGCGGAAAGATGAAAGATGAAAGAATGCGGAAAGATGAAAGATGAAACAATGCGGAAAGATGAAAGATGAAACAATGCGGAAAGATGAAACAATGCGGAAAGATGAAAGATGAAAAAATGCGGAAAGATGAAAGATGAAAAAATGCGGAAAGATGAAAGATGAAACAATGCGGAAAGATGAAAGATGAAAGAATGCGGAAGATGAAAGATGAAACAATGCGGAAAGATGAAACAATGTGGAAAGATGAAAGATGAAACAATGCAGAAAGATGAAAGATGAAACAATGCGGAAAGATGAAAGATGAAAGAATGCGGAAAGATGAAAGATGAAACAATGCGGAAAGATGAAAGATGAAACAATGCGGAATGATGAAAGATGAAACAATGCGGAAAGATGAAAGATGAAAGAATGCGGAAAGATGAAAGATGAAACAATGCGGAAAGATGAAACAATGCGGAAAGATGAAACAATGCGGAAAGATGAAACAATGCGGAAAGATGAAACAATGCGGAAAGATGAAACAATGCGGAAAGATGAAACAATGCGGAAAGATGAAACAATGTGGAAAGATGAAACAATGCGGAAAGATGAAACAATGCGGAAAGATGAAACAATGCGGAAAGATGAAACAATGCGGAAAGATGAAACAATGCGGAAAGATGAAACAATGCGGAAAGATGAAACAATGCGGAAAGATGAAACAATGCGGAAAGATGAAACAATGCGGAAAGATGAAAGAATGCGGAAAGATGAAAGATGAAACAATGCGGAAAGATGAAAGATGAAACAATGCGGAAAGATGAAAGATGAAAGAATGCGGAAAGATGAAAGATGAAACAATGCGGAAAGATGAAAGATGAAACAATGCGGAAAGATGAAACAATGCGGAAAGATGAAAGATGAAAAAATGCGGAAAGATGAAAGATGAAAAAATGCGGAAAGATGAAAGATGAAACAATGCGGAAAGATGAAAGATGAAAGAATGCGGAAGATGAAAGATGAAACAATGCGGAAAGATGAAACAATGTGGAAAGATGAAAGATGAAACAATGCGGAAAGATGAAAGATGAAACAATGCGGAAAGATGAAAGATGAAAGAATGCGGAAAGATGAAAGATGAAACAATGCGGAAAGATGAAAGATGAAACAATGCGGAATGATGAAAGATCAAACAATGCGGAAAGATGAAAGATGAAAGAATGCGGAAAGATGTAAGATGAAACAATGCGGAAAGATGAAACAATGCGGAAAGATGAAACAATGCGGAAAGATGAAACAATGCGGAAAGATGAAACAATGCGGAAAGATGAAACAATGCGGAAAGATGAAACAATGTGGAATGATGAAACAATGCGGAAAGATGAAACAATGCGGAAAGATGAAACAATGCGGAAAGATGAAACAATGCGGAAAGATGAAACAATGCGGAAAGATGAAACAATGCGGAAAGATGAAACAATGCGGAAAGATGAAACAATGCGGAAAGATGAAACAATGCGGAAAGATGAAACAATGCGGAAAGATGAAAGATGAAAAAATGCGGAAAGATGAAAGATGAAACAATGCGGAAAGATGAAACAATGCGGAAAGATGAAAGATGAAACAATGCGGAAAGATGAAAGATGAAACAATGCGGAAAGATGAAAGATGAAACAATGCGGAAAGATGAAAGATGAAACAATGCGGAAAGATGAAAGATGAAAGAATGCAGAAAGATGAAAGATGAAACAATGCGGAAAGATGAAAGATGAAACAATGCGGAAAGATGAAACAATGCGGAAAGATGAAACAATGAGGAAAGATGAAAGATGAAAAAATGCGGAAAGATGAAAGATGAAACAATGCGGACAGATGAAAGATGAAAGAATGCGGAAGATGAAAGATGAAACAATGCGGAAAGATGAAACAATGCGGAAAGATGAAACAATGCGGAAAGATGAAACAATGCGGAAAGATGAAACAATGCGGAAAGATGAAACAATGCGGAAAGATGTAAGATGAAACAATGCGGAAAGATGAAAGATGAAACAATGCGGAAAGATGAAAGATGAAACAATGCGGAAAGATGAAAGATGAAACAATGCGGAAAGATGAAAGATGAAACAATGCGGAAAGATGAAAGATGAAAGAATGCGGAAAGATGAAAGATGAAACAATGCGGAAAGATGAAAGATGAAAGAATGCGGAAAGATGAAAGATGAAACAATGCGGAAAGATGGAAGATGAATCAATGCGGAAAGATGAAAGATGAAACAATGCGGAAAGATGAAAGATGAAACAATGCGGAAAGATGAAAGATGAAACAATGCGGAAAGATGAAAGATGAAAGAATGCGGAAGATGAAAGATGAAACAATGCGGAAAGATGAAAGATGAAACAATGCGGAAAGATGAAAGATGAAACAATGCGGAAAGATGAAAGATGAAACAATGCGGAAAGATGAAAGATGAGAGAATGCGGAAAGATGAAAGATGAAAGAATGCGGAAGATGAAAGATGAAACAATGCGGAAAGATGAAAAAATGCGGAAAGATGAAAGATGAAACAATGCGGAAAGATGAAAGATGAAAGAATACGGAAGATGAAAGATGAAACAAAGCGGAAAGATGAAAGATGAAACAATGCGGAAAGATGAAAGATGAAACAATGCGGAAAGATGAAACAATGCGGAAGGATGAAACAATGCGGAAAGATGAAAGATGAAACAATGCGGAAAGATGAAAGATGAAAGAATGCGGAAAGATGAAAGATGAAACAATGCGGAAAGATGAAATATGAAACATTGCGGAAAGATGAAAGATGAAACAATGCGGAAAGATGAAAGATAAAAGAATGCGGAAAGATGAAAGATGAAACAATGCGGAAAGATGAAAGATGAAACAATGCGGAAAGATGAAAGATGAAACAATGCGGAAAGATGAAAGATGAAACAATGCGGAAAGATGAAACAATGCGGAAAGATGAAACAATGCGGAAAGATGAAAGATGAAACAATGCGGAAAGATGAAAGATGAAACAATGCGGAAAGATGAAACAATGCCGAAAGATGAAAGAATGCGGAAAGATGAAAGATGAAACAATGCGGAAAGATGAAAGATGAAACAATGCGGAAAGATGAAAGATGAAAGAATGCGGAAAGATGAAAGATGAAACATTGCGGAAAGATGAAAGATGAAACAATGCGGAAAGATGAAAGATGAAAGAATGCGGAAAGTTGAAAGATGAAAGAATGCGGAAAGATGAAAGATGAAACAATGCGGAAAGATGAAAGATGAAACAATGCGGAAAGATGAAAGATGATAGAATGCGGAAAGATGAAAGATGAAACAATGCGGAAAGATGAAAGATGAAACATTGCGGAAAGATGAAAGATGAAACAATGCGGAAAGATGAAAGATGAAAGAATGCGGAAAGATGAAAGATGAAACAATCCGGAAAGATGAAAGATGAAACAATGCGGAAAGATGAAAGATGAAACAATGCGGAAAGATGAAAGATGAAACAATGCGGAAAGATGAAAGATGAAACAATGCGGAAAGATGAAAGATGAAACAATGCGGAAAGATGAAAGATGAAACAATGCGGAAAGATGAAAGATGAAACAATGCGGAAAGATGAAACAATGCGGAAAGTTGAAACAATGCGGAAAGATGAAAGATGAAACAATGCGGAAAGATGAAACAATGCGGAAAGATGAAACAATGCGGAAAGATGAAACAATGCAGAAAGATGAAACAATGCGGAAAGATGAAACAATGCGGAAAGATGAAACAATGCGGAAAGATGAAACAATGCGGAAAGATGAAACAATGCGGAAAGATGAAACAATGCGGAAAGATGAAACAATGCGGAAAGATGAAACAATGCGGAAAGATGAAACAATGCGGAAAGATGAAACAATGCGGAAAGATGAAACAATGCGGAAAGATGAAACAATGCGGAAAGATGAAACAATGCGGAAAGATGAAACAATGCGGAAAGATGAAACAATGCGGAAAGATGAAACAATGCGGAAAGATGAAAGATGAAACAATGCGGAAAGATGAAAGATGAAACAATGCGGAAAGATGAAAGATGAAAAAATGCGGAAAGATGAAACAATGCGGAAAGATGAAAGATGAAAGAATGCGGAAGATGAAAGATGAAACAATGCGGAAAGATGAAAGATGAAACAATGCGGAAAGATGAAAGATGAAAGAATGCGGAAAGATGAAAGATGAAACAATGCGGAAAGATGAAAGATGAAAGAATGCGGAAAGATGAAAGATGAAACAATGCGGAAAGATGAAAGATGAAACAATGCGGAAAGATGAAAGATGAAAGAATGCGGAAAGATGAAAGATGAAAGAATGCGGAAGATGAAAGATGAAACAATGCGGAAAGATGAAAGATGAAACAATGCGGAAAGATGAAACAAGGGGCCTGCGGCGGCTCAGTCGGTAGAGTGTCGGATTCCCACGCCAGTGACCCGGGTTCGAATCCTAGTCTCTGCCGATTGATACAAGCACCTCTGTAAAAATTACATGTGCTTTGTTTACAAACACACCGCAGACCCCCGTCGTCGATTAGCACCACATGGAAGCACAAACATGGCGACGTTAAATAATAAAAAAAAAAAAAAAAAAAAGATGAAACAATGCGGAAAGATGAAACAATGCGGAAAGATGAAACAATGCGGAAAGATGAAAGATGAAAAAATGCGGAAAGATGAAAGATGAAACAATGCGGAAAGATGAAAGATGAAAGAATGCGGAAGATGAAAGATGAAACAATGCGGAAAGATGAAAGATGAAAGAATGCGGAAAGATGAAAGATGAAACAATGCGGAAAGATGAAAGATGAAAGAATGCGGAAAGATGAAAGATGAAAGAATGCGGAAGATGAAAGATGAAACAATGCGGAAAGATGAAAGATGAAACAATGCGGAAAGATGAAAGATGAAACAATGCGGAAAGATGAAAGATGAAAGAATGCGGAAAGATGAAAGATGAAAGAATGCGGAAAGATGAAAGATGAAACAATGCGGAAAGATGAAAGATGAAAGAATGCGGAAAGATGAAAGATGAAACAATGCGGAAAGATGAAAGATGAAACAATGCGGAAAGATGAAAGATGAAAGAATGCGGAAAGATGAAAGATGAAACAATGCGGAAAGATGAAAGATGAAAGAATGCGGAAAGATGAAAGATGAAACAATGCGGAAAGATGAAAGATGAAACAATGCGGAAAGATGAAAGATGAAAGAATGCGGAAAGATGAAAGATGAAAGAATGCGGAAGATGAAAGATGAAACAATGCGGAAAGATGAAAGATGAAACAATGCGGAAAGATGAAACAATGCGGAAAGATGAAAGATGAAACAATGCGGAAAGATGAAAGATGAAAGAATGCGGAAAGATGAAAGATGAAAGAATGCGGAAAGATGAAAGATGAAAAAATGCGGAAAGATGAAAGATGAAACAATGCGGAAAGATGAAAGATGAAAGAATGAGGAAGATGAAAGATGAAACAATGCGGAAAGATGAAACAATGCGGAAAGATGAAACAATGCGGAAAGATGAAACAATGCGGAAAGATGAAACAATGCGGAAAGATGAAAGATGAAACAATGCGGAAAGATGAAAGATGAAAGAATGCGGAAAGATGAAAGATGAAACAATGCGGAAAGTTGAAAGATGAAACATTGCGGAAAGATGAAAGATGAAACAATGCGGAAAGATGAAAGATAAAAGAATGCGGAAAGATGAAAGATGAAACAATGCGGAAAGATGAAAGATGAAACAATGCGGAAAGATGAAAGATGAAAGATGAAACAATGCGGAAAGATGAAAGATGAAACAATGCGGAAAGATGAAACAATGCGGAAAGATGAAAGATGAAACAATGCGGAAAGATGAAAGATGAAACAATGCGGAAAGATGAAAGATGAAACAATGCGGAAAGAAGAAACAATGCGGAAAGATGAAACAATGCGGAAAGATGAAAGATGAAACAATGCGGAAAGATGAAAGATGAAAGAATGCGGAAAGATGAAAGATGAAAGAATGCGGAAAGATGAAAGATGAAACAATGCGGAAAGATGAAAGATGAAACAATGCGGAAAGATGAAAGATGAAACAATGCGGAAAGATGAAACAATGCCGAAAGATGAAAGAATGCGGAAAGATGAAAGATGAAACAATGCGGAAAGATGAAAGATGAAACAATGCGGAAAGATGAAAGATGAAAGAATGCGGAAAGATGAAAAATGAAACATTGCGGAAAGATGAAAGATGAAACAATGCGGAAAGATGAAAGATGAAAGAATGCGGAAAGATGAAAGATGAAAGAATGCGGAAAGATGAAAGATGAAACAATGCGGAAAGATGAAACAATGCGGAAAGATGAAAGATGAAACAATGCGGAAAGATGAAAGATGAAAGAATGCGGAAAGATGAAAGATGAAAGAATGCGGAAAGATGAAAGATGAAACAATGCGGAAAGATGAAACAATGCCGAAAGATGAAACAATGCCGAAAGATGAAAGAATGCGGAAAGATGAAAGATGAAACAATGCGGAAAGATGAAAGATGAAACAATGCGGAAAGATGAAAGATGAAAGAATGCGGAAAGATGAAAGATGAAACATTGCGGAAAGATGAAAGATGAAACAATGCGGAAAGATGAAAGATGAAAGAATGCGGAAAGATGAAAGATGAAAGAATGCGGAAAGATGAAAGATGAAACAATGCGGAAAGATGAAACAATGCGGAAAGATGAAAGATGAAAAAATGCGGAAAGATGAAAGATGAAACAATGCTGAAAGATGAAAGATGAAAGAATGCGGAAGATGAAAGATGAAACAATGCGGAAAGATGAAACAATGCGGAAAGATGAAAGATGAAACAATGCGGAAAGATGAAAGATGAAAGAATGCGGAAAGATGAAAGATGAAACAATGCGGAAAGATGAAAGATGAAACATTGCGGAAAGATGAAAGATGAAACAATGCGGAAAGGTGAAAGATGAAAGAATGCGGAAAGATGAAAGATGAAACAATGCGGAGAGATGAAAGATGAAACAATGCGGAAAGATGAAAGATGAAACAATGCGGAAAGATGAAAGATGAAACAATGCGGAATGATGAAAGATGAAACAATGCGGAAAGATGAAAGATGAAACAATGCGGAAAGATGAAACAATGCGGAAAGATGAAAGATGAAACAATGCGGAAAGATGAAAGATGAAACAATGCGGAAAGATGAAACAATGCGGAAAGTTGAAACAATGCGGAAAGATGAAAGATGAAACAATGCGGAAAGATGAAACAATGCGGAAAGATGAAACAATGCGGAAAGATGAAACAATGCGGAAAGATGAAACAATGCGGAAAGATGAAAGATGAAAAAATGCGGAAAGATGAAAGATGAAACAATGCGGAAAGATGAAAGATGAAAGAATGCGGAAGATGAAAGATGAAACAATGCGGAAAGATGAAACAATGCGGAAAGATGAAAGATGAAACAATGCGGAAAGATGAAAGATGAAGCAATGCGGAAAGATGAAAGATGAAAGAATGCGGAAAGATGAAAGATGAAACAATGCGGAAAGATGAAAGATGAAACAATGCGGAATGATGAAAGATGAAACAATGCGGAAAGATGAAAGATGAAAGAATGCGGAAAGATGAAAGAATGCGGAAAGATGAAAGATGAAACAATGCGGAAAGATGAAACAATGCGGAAAGATGAAACAATGCGGAAAGATGAAACAATGCGGAAAGATGAAACAATGCGGAAAGATGAAACAATGCGGAAAGATGAAACAATGCGGAAAGATGAAACAATGCGGAAAGATGAAACAATGCGGAAAGATGAAACAATGCGGAAAGATGAAACAATGCGGAAAGATGAAACAATGCGGAAAGATGAAACAATGCGGAAAGATGAAACAATGCGGAAAGATGAAACAATGCGGAAAGATGAAACAATGCGGAAAGATGAAACAATGCGGAAAGATGAAACAATGCGGAAAGATGAAACAATGCGGAAAGATGAAACAATGCGGAAAGATGAAACAATGCGGAAAGATGAAACAATGCGGAAAGATGAAACAATGCGGAAAGATGAAACAATGCGGAAAGATGAAACAATGCGGAAAGATGAAACAATGCGGAAAGATGAAACAATGCGGAAAGATGAAACAATGCGGAAAGATGAAACAATGCGGAAAGATGAAACAATGCGGAAAGATGAAACAATGCGGAAAGATGAAACAATGCGGAAAGATGAAACAATGCGGAAAGATGAAACAATGCGGAAAGATGAAACAATGCGGAAAGATGAAACAATGCGGAAAGATGAAACAATGCGGAAAGATGAAACAATGCGGAAAGATGAAACAATGCGGAAAGATGAAACAATGCGGAAAGATGAAACAATGCGGAAAGATGAAACAATGCGGAAAGATGAAACAATGCGGAAAGATGAAAGATGAAACAATGCGGAAAGATGAAAGATGAAAAAATGCGGAAAGATGAAAGATGAAACAATGCGGAAAGATGAAAGATGAAACAATGCGGAAGATGAAAGATGAAACAATGCGGAAAGATGAAACAATGCGGAAAGATGAAACAATGCGGAAAGATGAAACAATGCTGAAAGATGAAAGATGAAACAATGCGGAAAGATGAAAGATGAAACAATGCGGAAAGATGAAAGATGAAACAATGCGGAAAGATGAAAGATGAAACAATGCGGAAAGATGAAACAATGCGGAAAGATGAAACAATGCGGAAAGATGAAACAATGCGGAAAGATGAAACAATGCGGAAAGATGAAACAATGCGGAAAGATGAAAGATGAAAAAATGCGGAAAGATGAAAGATGAAACAATGCGGAAAGATGAAACAATGCGGAAAGATGAAAGATGAAACAATGCGGAAAGATGAAAGATGAAACAATGCGGAAAGATGAAAGATGAAACAATGCGGAAAGATGAAAGATGAAACAATGCGGAAAGATGAAAGATGAAAGAATGCAGAAAGATGAAAGATGAAACAATGCGGAAAGATGAAAGATGAAACAATGCGGAAAGATGAAACAATGCGGAAAGATGAAACAATGAGGAAAGATGAAAGATGAAAAAATGCGGAAAGATGAAAGATGAAACAATGCGGACAGATGAAAGATGAAAGAATGCGGAAGATGAAAGATGAAACAATGCGGAAAGATGAAACAATGCGGAAAGATGAAACAATGCGGAAAGATGAAACAATGCGGAAAGATGAAACAATGCGGAAAGATGAAACAATGCGGAAAGATGAAAGATGAAACAATGCGGAAAGATGAAAGATGAAACAATGCGGAAAGATGAAAGATGAAACAATGCGGAAAGATGAAAGATGAAACAATGCGGAAAGATGAAAGATGAAACAATGCGGAAAGATGAAAGATGAAAGAATGCGGAAAGATGAAAGATGAAACAATGCGGAAAGATGAAAGATGAAAGAATGCGGAAAGATGAAAGATGAAACAATGCGGAAAGATGAAAGATGAATCAATGCGGAAAGATGAAAGATGAAACAATGCGGAAAGATGAAAGATGAAACAATGCGGAAAGATGAAAGATGAAACAATGCGGAAAGATGAAAGATGAAAGAATGCGGAAGATGAAAGATGAAACAATGCGGAAAGATGAAAGATGAAACAATGCGGAAAGATGAAAGATGAAACAATGCGGAAAGATGAAAGATGAAACAATGCGGAAAGATGAAAGATGAAAGAATGCGGAAAGATGAAAGATGAAAGAATGCGGAAGATGAAAGATGAAACAATGCGGAAAGATGAAAAAATGCGGAAAGATGAAAGATGAAACAATGCGGAAAGATGAAACAATGCGGAAAGATTAAACAATGCGGAAAGATGAAACAATGCGGAAAGATGAAACAATGCGGAAAGATGAAACAATGCGGAAAGATGAAACAATGCGGAAAGATGAAACAATGCGGAAAGATGAAACAATGTGGAAAGATGAAAGATGAAACAATGCGGAAAGATGAAAGATGAAAAAATGCGGAAAGATGAAAGATGAAACAATGCGGAAAGATGAAAGATGAAAGAATGCGGATGATGAAAGATGAAACAATGCGGAAAAATGAAACAATGCGGAAAGATGAAAGATGAAACAATGCGGAAAGATGAAAGATGAAAGAATGCGGAAAGATGAAAGATGAAACAATGCGGAAAGATGAAAGATGAAAGAATGCGGAAAGATGAAAGATGAAACAATGCGGAAAGATGAAAGATGAAACAATGCGGAAAGATGAAAGATGAAACAATGCGGAAAGATGAAAGATGAAACAATGCGGAAAGATGAAAGATGAAAGAATGCAGAAAGATGAAAGATGAAACAATGCGGAAAGATGAAAGATGAAACAATGCGGAAAGATGAAACAATGCGGAAAGATGAAACAATGAGGAAAGATGAAAGATGAAAAAATGCGGAAAGATGAAAGATGAAACAATGCGGACAGATGAAAGATGAAAGAATGCGGAAGATGAAAGATGAAACAATGCGGAAAGATGAAACAATGCGGAAAGATGAAACAATGCGGAAAGATGAAACAATGCGGAAAGATGAAACAATGCGGAAAGATGAAACAATGTGGAAAGATGAAACAATGCGGAAAGATGAAACAATGCGGAAAGATGAAACAATGCGGAAAGATGAAACAATGCGGAAAGATGAAACAATGCGGAAAGATGAAACAATGCGGAAAGATGAAACAATGCGGAAAGATGAAACAATGCGGAAAGATGAAACAATGCGGAAAGATGAAACAATGCGGAAAGATGAAACAATGCGGAAAGATGAAAGATGAAAAAATGCGGAAAGATGAAAGATGAAACAATGCGGAAAGATGAAACAATGCGGAAAGATGAAAGATGAAACAATGCGGAAAGATGAAAGATGAAACAATGCGGAAAGATGAAAGATGAAACAATGCGGAAAGATGAAAGATGAAACAATGCGGAAAGATGAAACAATGCGGAAAGATGAAAGATGAATCAATGCGGAAAGATGAAAGATGAAACAATGCGGAAAGATGAAAGATGAAACAATGCGGAAAGATGAAAGATGAAACAATGCGGAAAGATGAAAGATGAAAGAATGCGGAAGATGAAAGATGAAACAATGCGGAAAGATGAAAGATGAAACAATGCGGAAAGATGAAAGATGAAGCAATGCGGAAAGATGAAAGATGAAACAATGCGGAAAGATGAAAGATGAAAGAATGCGGAAAGATGAAAGATGAAAGAATGCGGAAGATGAAAGATGAAACAATGCGGAAAGATGAAAAAATGCGGAAAGATGAAAGATGAAACAATGCGGAAAGATGAAAGATGAAAGAATACGGAAGATGAAAGATGAAACAAAGCGGAAAGATGAAAGATGAAACAATGCGTAAAGATGAAAGATGAAACAATGCGGAAAGATGAAAGATGAAACAATGCGGAAAGATGAAACAATGCGGAAAGACGAAGATGAAACAATGCGGAAAGATGAAAGATGAAACAATGCGGAAAGATGAAACAATGCGGAAAGATGAAACAATGCGGAAAGATGAAACAATGCGGAAAGATGAAACAATGCGGAAAGATGAAACAATGCGGAAAGATGAAAGATGAAACAATGCGGAAAGATGAAAGATGAAACAATGCGGAAAGATGAAAGATGAAACAATGCGGAAAGATGAAAGATGAAACAATGCGGAAAGATGAAAGATGAAACAATGCGGAAAGATGAAAGATGAAAGAATGCGGAAGATGAAAGATGAAACAATGCGGAAAGATGAAAGATGAAACAATGCGGAAAGATGAAAGATGAAACAATGCGGAAAGATGAAAGATGAAAGAATGCGGAAAGATGAAAGATGAAACAATGCGGAAAGATGAAAGATGAAACAATGCGGAAAGATGAAAGATGAAACAATGCTGAAAGATGAAAGATGAAAGAATGCGGAAAGACGAAAGATGAAACAATGCGGAAAGATGAAACAATGCGGAAAGATGAAAGATGAAAGAATGCGGAAGATGAAAGATGAAACAATGCGGAAAGATGAAAGATGAAACAATGCGGAAAGATGAAAGATGAAACAATGCGGAAAGATGAAAGATGAAAGAATGCGGAAAGATGAAAGATGAAACAATGCGGAAAGATGAAACAATGCGGAAAGATGAAAGATGAAAGAATGCGGAAGATGAAAGATGAAACAATGCGGAAAGATGAAAGATGAAACAATGCGGAAAGATGAAAGATGAAACAATGCGGAAAGATGAAAGATGAAAGAATGCGGAAAGATGAAAGATGAAACAATGCGGAAAGATGAAAGATGAAACAATGCGGAAAGATGAAAGATGAAACAATGCGGAAAGATGAAAGATGAAACAATGCTGAAAGTTGAAAGATGAAAGAATGCGGAAAGATGAAAGATGAAACAATGCGGAAAGATGAAACAATGCGGAAAGATGAAACAATGTGGAAAGATGAAAGATGAAACAATGCGGAAAGATGAAAGATGAAAAAATGCGGAAAGATGAAAGATGAAACAATGCGGAAAGATGAAAGATGAAAGAATGCGGATGATGAAAGATGAAACAATGCGGAAAAATGAAACAATGCGGAAAGATGAAAGATGAAACAATGCGGAAAGATGAAAGATGAAAGAATGCGGAAAGATGAAAGATGAAACAATGCGGAAAGATGAAAGATGAAAGAATGCGGAAAGATGAAAGATGAAACAATGCGGAAAGTTGAAAGATGAAACAATGCGGAAAGATGAAAGATGAAACAATGCGGAAAGATGAAAGATGAAACAATGCGGAAAGATGAAAGATGAAAGAATGCAGAAAGATGAAAGATGAAACAATGCGGAAAGATGAAAGATGAAACAATGCGGAAAGATGAAACAATGCGGAAAGATGAAACAATGAGGAAAGATGAAAGATGAAAAAATGCGGAAAGATGAAAGATGAAACAATGCGGACAGATGAAAGATGAAAGAATGCGGAAGATGAAAGATGAAACAATGCGGAAAGATGAAACAATGCGGAAAGATGAAACAATGCGGAAAGATGAAACAATGCGGAAAGATGAAACAATGCGGAAAGATGAAACAATGTGGAAAGATGAAAAAATGCGGAAAGATGAAACAATGCGGAAAGATGAAACAATGCGGAAAGATGAAACAATGCGGAAAGATGAAACAATGCGGAAAGATGAAACAATGCGGAAAGATGAAACAATGCGGAAAGATGAAACAATGCGGAAAGATGAAACAATGCGGAAAGATGAAACAATGCGGAAAGATGAAACAATGCGGAAAGATGAAACAATGCGGAAAGATGAAACAATGCGGAAAGATGAAACAATGTGGAAAGATGAAAGATGAAACAATGCGGAAAGATGAAAGATGAAAAAATGCGGAAAGATGAAAGATGAAACAATGCGGAAAGATGAAAGATGAAAGAATGCGGATGATGAAAGATGAAACAATGCGGAAAAATGAAACAATGCGGAAAGATGAAAGATGAAACAATGCGGAAAGATGAAAGATGAAAGAATGCGGAAAGATGAAAGATGAAACAATGCGGAAAGATGAAAGATGAAAGAATGCGGAAAGATGAAAGATGAAACAATGCGGAAAGATGAAAGATGAAACAATGCGGAAAGATGAAAGATGAAAGAATGCGGAAAGATGAAAGATGAAACAATGCGGAAAGATGAAAGATGAAACAATGCGGAAAGATGAAAGATGAAACAATGCGGAAAGATGAAAGATGAAACAATGCGGAAAGATGAAAGATGAAACAATGCGGAAAGATGAAAGATGAAAGAATGCGGAAAGATGAAAGATGAAACAATGCGGAAAGATGAAAGATGAAAGAATGCGGAAAGATGAAAGATGAAACAATGCGGAAAGATGAAAGATGAATCAATGCGGAAAGATGAAAGATGAAACAATGCGGAAAGATGAAAGATGAAACAATGCGGAAAGATGAAAGATGAAACAATGCGGAAAGATGAAAGATGAAAGAATGCGGAAGATGAAAGATGAAACAATGCGGAAAGATGAAAGATGAAACAATGCGGAAAGATGAAAGATGAAACAATGCGGAAAGATGAAAGATGAAACAATGCGGAAAGATGAAAGATGAAAGAATGCGGAAAGATGAAAGATGAAAGAATGCGGAAGATGAAAGATGAAACAATGCGGAAAGATGAAAAAATGCGGAAAGATGAAAGATGAAACAATGCGGAAAGATGAAAGATGAAAGAATACGGAAGATGAAAGATGAAACAAAGCGGAAAGATGAAAGATGAAACAATGCGGAAAGATGAAAGATGAAACAATGCGGAAAGATGAAAGATGAAACAATGCGGAAAGATGAAACAATGCGGAAAGACGAAGATGAAACAATGCGGAAAGATGAAAGATGAAACAATGCGGAAAGATGAAACAATGCGGAAAGATGAAACAATGCGGAAAGATGAAACAATGCGGAAAGATGAAACAATGCGGAAAGATGAAACAATGCGGAAAGATGAAAGATGAAACAATGCGGAAAGATGAAAGATGAAACAATGCGGAAAGATGAAAGATGAAACAATGCGGAAAGATGAAAGATGAAACAATGCGGAAAGATGAAAGATGAAACAATGCGGAAAGATGAAAGATGAAAGAATGCGGAAGATGAAAGATGAAACAATGCGGAAAGATGAAAGATGAAACAATGCGGAAAGATGAAAGATGAAACAATGCGGAAAGATGAAAGATGAAAGAATGCGGAAAGATGAAAGATGAAACAATGCGGAAAGATGAAAGATGAAACAATGCGGAAAGATGAAAGATGAAACAATGCTGAAAGATGAAAGATGAAAGAATGCGGAAAGACGAAAGATGAAACAATGCGGAAAGATGAAACAATGCGGAAAGATGAAAGATGAAAGAATGCGGAAGATGAAAGATGAAACAATGCGGAAAGATGAAAGATGAAACAATGCGGAAAGATGAAAGATGAAACAATGCGGAAAGATGAAAGATGAAAGAATGCGGAAAGATGAAAGATGAAACAATGCGGAAAGATGAAACAATGCGGAAAGATGAAAGATGAAAGAATGCGGAAGATGAAAGATGAAACAATGCGGAAAGATGAAAGATGAAACAATGCGGAAAGATGAAAGATGAAACAATGCGGAAAGATGAAAGATGAAAGAATGCGGAAAGATGAAAGATGAAACAATGCGGAAAGATGAAAGATGAAACAATGCGGAAAGATGAAAGATGAAACAATGCGGAAAGATGAAAGATGAAACAATGCTGAAAGTTGAAAGATGAAAGAATGCGGAAAGATGAAAGATGAAACAATGCGGAAAGATGAAACAATGCGGAAAGATTAAACAATGCGGAAAGATGAAACAATGCGGAAAGATGAAACAATGCGGAAAGATGAAACAATGCGGAAAGATGAAACAATGCGGAAAGATGAAACAATGCGGAAAGATGAAACAATGTGGAAAGATGAAAGATGAAACAATGCGGAAAGATGAAAGATGAAAAAATGCGGAAAGATGAAAGATGAAACAATGCGGAAAGATGAAAGATGAAAGAATGCGGATGATGAAAGATGAAACAATGCGGAAAAATGAAACAATGCGGGAAGATGAAAGATGAAACAATGCGGAAAGATGAAAGATGAAAGAATGCGGAAAGATGAAAGATGAAACAATGCGGAAAGATGAAAGATGAAAGAATGCGGAAAGATGAAAGATGAAACAATGCGGAAAGATGAAAGATGAAACAATGCGGAAAGATGAAAGATGAAAGAATGCGGAAAGATGAAAGATGAAACAATGCGGAAAGATGAAAGATGAAACAATGCGGAAAGATGAAACAATGCGGAAAGATGAAAGATGAAAAAATGCGGAAAGATGAAAGATGAAAAAATGCGGAAAGATGAAAGATGAAACAATGCGGAAAGATGAAAGATGAAAGAATGCGGAAGATGAAAGATGAAACAATGCGGAAAGATGAAAGATGAAACAATGCGGAAAGATGAAAGATGAAAGAATGCGGAAAGATGAAAGATGAAAAAATGCGGAAAGATGAAAGATGAAACAATGCGGAAAGATGAAAGATGAAACAATGCGGAAAGATGAAACAATGCGGAAAGATGAAACAATGCGGAAAGATGAAACAATGCGGAAAGATGAAACAATGCGGAAAGATGAAACAATGCGGAAAGATGAAACAATGCGGAAAGATGCAACAATGCGGAAAGATGAAACAATGCGGAAAGATGAAACAATGCGGAAGATGAAAGATGAAACAATGCGGAAAGATGAAAGAATGCGGAAAGATGAAAGATGAAACAATGCGGAAAGATGAAAGATGAAAGAATGCGGAAAGATGAAAGATGAAACAATGCGGAAAGATGAAAGATGAAACAATGCGGAAAGATGAAACAATGCGGAAAGATGAAACAATGCGGAAAGATGAAACAATGCGGAAAGATGAAAGATGAAACAATGCGGTAAGATGAAAGATGAAAGAATGCGAAAAGATGAAAGATGAAACAATGCGGAAAGATGAAAGATGAAAAAATGCGGAAAGATGAAAGATGAAAGAATGCGGAAAGATGAAAGATGAAAAAATGCGGAAAGATGAAAGATGAAACAATGCGGAAAGATGAAAGATGAAAGAATGCGGAAAGATGAAAGATGAAACAATGCGGAAAGATGAAAGATGAAACCATGCGGTAAGATGAAAGATGAAACAATGCGGAAAGATGAAAGATGAAACAATGCGGAAAGATGAAAGATGAAACAATGCGGAAAGATGAAAGATGAAACAATGCGGAAAGATGAAAGATGAAACAATGCGGAAAGATGAAAGATGAAACAATGCGGAAAGATGAAAGATGAAAAAATGCGGAAAGATGAAAGATGAAACAATGCGGAAAGATGAAAGATGAAACAATGCGGAAAGATGAAACAATGCGGAAAGATGAAACAATGCGGAAAGATGAAACAATGCGGAAAGATGAAACAATGCGGAAAGATGAAACAATGCGGAAAGATGAAACAATGCGGAAAGATGAGACAATGCGGAAAGATGAAACAATGCGGAAAGATGAAACAATGCGGAAAGATGAAACAATGCGGAAAGATGAAACAATGCGGAAAGATGAAACAATGCGGAAAGATGAAACAATGCGGAAAGATGAAACAATGCGGAAAGATGAAACAATGCGGAAAGATGAAACAATGCGGAAAGATGAAACAATGCGGAAAGATGAAACAATGCGGAAAGATGAAACAATGCGGAAAGATGAAACAATGCGGAAAGATGAAACAATGCGGAAAGATGAAAGATGAAACAATGCGGAAAGATGAAAGATGAAAAAATGCGGAAAGATGAAAGATGAAACAATGCGGAAAGATGAAAGATGAAACAATGCGGAAAGATGAAAGATGAAAGAATGCGGAAGATGAAAGATGAAACAATGCGGAAAGATGAAAGATGAAACAATGCGGAAAGATGAAAGATGAAACAATGCGGAAAGATGAAAGATGAAAGAATGCGGAAAGATGAAAGATGAAACAATGCGGAAAGATGAAAGATGAAACAATGCGGAAAGATGAAAGATGAAACAATGCGGAAAGATGAAAGATGAAAGAATGCGGAAAGATGACAGATGAAACAATGCGGAAAGATGAAACAATGCGGAAAGATTAAACAATGCGGAAAGATGAAACAATGCGGAAAGATGAAACAATGCGGAAAGATGAAACAATGCGGAAAGATGAAACAATGCGGAAAGATGAAACAATGCGGAAAGATGAAACAATGCGGAAAGATGAAACAATGCGGAAAGATGAAACAATGCGGAAAGATGAAACAATGCGGAAAGATGAAACAATGCGGAAAGATGAAACAATGCGGAAAGATGAAACAATGCGGAAAGATGAAACAATGCGGAAAGATGAAACAATGCGGAAAGATGAAACAATGCGGAAAGATGAAACAATGCGGAAAGATGAAACAATGCGGAAAGATGAAACAATGCGGAAAGATGAAACAATGCTGAAAGATGAAACAATGCGGAAAGATGAAACAATGCGGAAAGATGAAACAATGCGGAAAGATGAAACAATGCGGAAAGATGAAACAATGCGGAAAGATGAAACAATGCGGAAAGATGAAACAATGCGGAAAGATGAAACAATGCGGAAAGATGAAACAATGCGGAAAGATGAAACAATGCGGAAAGATGAAACAATGCGGAAAGATGAAAGATGAAAAAATGCGGAAACATGAAAGATGAAACAATGCGGAAAGATGAAAGATGAAACAATGCGGAAAGATGAAAGATGAAACAATGCTGAAAGATGAAAGATGAAAGAATGCGGAAAGATGAAAGATGAAACAAGGCGGAAAGATGAAACAATGCGGAAAGATTAAACAATGCGGAAAGATGAAACAATGCGGAAAGATGAAACAATGCGGAAAGATGAAACAATGCGGAAAGATGAAACAATTCGGAAAGATGAAACAATGCGGAAAGATGAAACAATGCGGAAAGATGAAACAATGCGGAAAGATGATACAATGCGGAAAGATGAAAGATGAAACAATGCGGAAAGATGAAAGATGAAAGAATGCGGAAGATGAAAGATGAAACAATGCGGAAAGATGAAACAATGCGGAAAGATGAAACATGAAACAATGCGGAAAGATGAAAGAAGAAACAATGCGGAAAGATGAAAGATGAAACAATGCGGAAAGATGAAAGATGAAACAATGCGGAAAGATGAAAGATGAAACAATGCGGAAAGATGAAAGATGAAACAATGCGGAAAGATGAAAGATGAAACAATGCGGAAAGATGAAAGATGAAAGAATGCGGAAAGATGAAAGATGAAACAATGCGGAAAGATGAAAGATGAAACAATGCGGAAAGATGAAAGATGAAACAATGCGGAAAGATGAAAGATGAAACAATGCGGAAAGATGAAAGATGAAACAATGCGGAAAGATGAAAGATGAAACAATGCGGAAAGATGAAACAATGCGGAAAGATGAAACAATGCGGAAAGATGAAACAATGCGGAAAGATGCAACAATGCGGAAAGATGAAACAATGCGGAAAGATGAAACAATGCGGAAGATGAAAGATGAAACAATGCGGAAAGATGAAAGAATGCGGAAAGATGAAAGATGAAACAATGCGGAAAGATGAAAGATGAAAGAATGCGGAAAGATGAAAGATGAAACAATGCGGAAAGATGAAAGATGAAACAATGCGGAAAGATGAAACAATGCGGAAAGATGAAACAATGCGGAAAGATGAAACAATGCGGAAAGATGAAAGATGAAACAATGCGGTAAGATGAAAGATGAAAGAATGCGGAAAGATGAAAGATGAAACAATGCGGAAAGATGAAAGATGAAAAAATTGCGGAAAGATGAAAGATGAAAGAATGCGGAAAGATGAAAGATGAAAAAATGCGGAAAGATGAAAGATGAAACAATGCGGAAAGATGAAAGATGAAAGAATGCGGAAAGATGAAAGATGAAACAATGCGGAAAGATGAAAGATGAAACCATGCGGTAAGATGAAAGATGAAACAATGCGGAAAGATGAAAGATGAAACAATGCGGAAAGATGAAAGATGAAACAATGCGGAAAGATGAAAGATGAAACAATGCGGAAAGATGAAAGATGAAACAATGCGGAAAGATGAAAGATGAAACAATGTGGAAAGATGAAAGATGAAAAAATGCGGAAAGATGAAAGATGAAACAATGCGGAAAGATGAAAGATGAAACAATGCGGAAAGATGAAACAATGCGGAAAGATGAAACAATGCGGAAAGATGAAACAATGCGGAAAGATGAAACAATGCGGAAAGATGAGACAATGCGGAAAGATGAAACAATGCGGAAAGATGAAACAATGCGGAAAGATGAAACAATGCGGAAAGATGAAACAATGCGGAAAGATGAAACAATGCGGAAAGATGAAACAATGCGGAAAGATGAAACAATGCGGAAAGATGAAACAATGCGGAAAGATGAAACAATGCGGAAAGATGAAACAATGCGGAAAGATGAAACAATGCGGAAAGATGAAACAATGCGGAAAGATGAAAGATGAAACAATGCGGAAAGATGAAAGATGAAAAAATGCGGAAAGATGAAAGATGAAACAATGCGGAAAGATGAAAGATGAAACAATGCGGAAAGATGAAAGATGAAAGAATGCGGAAGATGAAAGATGAAACAATGCGGAAAGATGAAAGATGAAACAATGCGGAAAGATGAAAGATGAAACAATGCGGAAAGATGAAAGATGAAAGAATGCGGAAAGATGAAAGATGAAACAATGCGGAAAGATGAAAGATGAAACAATGCGGAAAGATGAAAGATGAAACAATGCGGAAAGATGAAAGATGAAAGAATGCGGAAAGATGACAGATGAAACAATGCGGAAAGATGAAACAATGCGGAAAGATTAAACAATGCGGAAAGATGAAACAATGCGGAAAGATGAAACAATGCGGAAAGATGAAACAATGCGGAAAGATGAAACAATGCGGAAAGATGAAACAATGCGGAAAGATGAAAGATGAAAAAATGCGGAAAGATGAAAGATGAAACAATGCGGAAAGATGAAAGATGAAAGAATGCGGAAAGATGAAACAATGCGGAAAGATGAAACAATGCGGAAAGATGAAACAATGCAGAAAGATGAAACAATGCGGAAAGATGAAACAATGCGGAAAGATGAAACAATGCGGAAAGATGAAACAATGCGGAAAGATGAAACAATGCGGAAAGATGAAACAATGCGGAAAGATGAAACAATGCGGAAAGATGAAACAATGCGGAAAGATGAAACAATGCGGAAAGATGAAACAATGCCGTAAGATGAAACAATGCGGAAAGATGAAACAATGCGGAAAGATGAAACAATGCGGAAAGATGAAACAATGCGGAAAGATGAAACAATGCGGAAAGATGAAACAATGCGGAAAGATGAAACAATGCGGAAAGATGAAACAATGCGGAAAGATGAAAGATGAAACAATGCGGAAAGATGAAAGATGAAAAAATGCGGAAAGATGAAACAATGCGGAAAGATGAAAGATGAAACAATGCGGAAAGATGAAAGATGAAAAAATGCGGAAAGATGAAAGATGAAACAATGCGGAAAGATGAAAGATGAAAGAATGCGGAAGATGAAAGATGAAACAATGCGGAAAGATGAAACAAAGCGGAAAGATGAAAGATGAAACAATGCGGAAAGATGAAACAATGCGGAAAGATGAAAGATGAAAGAATGCGGAAAGATGAAAGATGAAACAATGCGGAAAGATGAAACAATGCGGAAAGATGAAACAATGCGGAAAGATGAAACAATGCGGAAAGATGAAACAATGCGGAAAGATGAAACAATGCGGAAAGATGAAACAATGCGGAAAGATGAAACAATGCGGAAAGATGAAACAATGCGGAAAGATGAAACAATGCGAAAAGATGAAACAATGCGGAAAGATGAAACAATGCGGAAAGATTAAACAATGCGGAAAGATGAAACAATGCGGAAAGATGAAACAATGCGGAAAGATGAAACAATGCGGAAAGATGAAACAATTCGGAAAGATGAAACAATGCGGAAAGATGAAACAATGCGGAAAGATGAAACAATGCGGAAAGATGATACAATGCGGAAAGATGAAAGATGAAACAATGCGGAAAGATGAAAGATGAAAGAATGCGGAAGATGAAAGATGAAACAATGCGGAAAGATGAAACATGAAACAATGCGGAAAGATGAAAGATGAAACAATGCGGAAAGATGAAAGATGAAACAATGCGGAAAGATGAAAGATGAAACAATGCGGAAAGATGAAAGATGAAACAATGCGGAAAGATGAAAGATGAAACAATGCGGAAAGATGAAAGATGAAACAATGCGGAAAGATGAAAGATGAAAGAATGCGGAAAGATGAAAGATGAAACAATGCGGAAAGATGAAAGATGAAACAATGCGGAAAGATGAAAGATGAAACAATGCGGAAAGATGAAAGATGAAACAATGCGGAAAGATGAAAGATGAAACAATGCGGAAAGATGAAAGATGAAACAATGCGGAAAGATGAAAGATGAAACAATGCGGAAAGATGAAACAATGCGGAAAGATGAAACAATGCGGAAAGATGAAACAATGCGGAAAGATGCAACAATGCGGAAAGATGAAACAATGCGGAAAGATGAAACAATGCGGAAGATGAAAGATGAAACAATGCGGAAAGATGAAAGAATGCGGAAAGATGAAAGATGAAACAATGCGGAAAGATGAAAGATGAAAGAATGCGGAAAGATGAAAGATGAAACAATGCGGAAAGATGAAAGATGAAACAATGCGGAAAGATGAAACAATGCGGAAAGATGAAACAATGCGGAAAGATGAAAGATGAAACAATGCGGTAAGATGAAAGATGAAAAAATGCGGAAAGATGAAAGATGAAACAATGCGGAAAGATGAAAGATGAAAAAATGCGGAAAGATGAAAGATGAAAGAATGCGGAAAGATGAAAGATGAAAAAATGCGGAAAGATGAAAGATGAAACAATGCGGAAAGATGAAAGATGAAAGAATGCGGAAAGATGAAAGATGAAACAATGCGGAAAGATGAAAGATAAAACAATGCGGTAAGATGAAAGATGAAACAATGCGGAAAGATGAAAGATGAAACAATGCGGAAAGATGAAAGATGAAACAATGCGGAAAGATGAAAGATGAAACAATGCGGAAAGATGAAAGATGAAACAATGCGGAAAGATGAAAGATGAAACAATGCGGAAAGATGAAAGATGAAAAAATGCGGAAAGATGAAAGATGAAACAATGCGGAAAGATGAAAGATGAAACAATGCGGAAAGATGAAACAATGCGGAAAGATGAAACAATGCGGAAAGATGAAACAATGCGGAAAGATGAAACAATGCGGAAAGATGAAACAATGCGGAAAGATGAAACAATGCGGAAAGATGAGACAATGCGGAAAGATGAAACAATGCGGAAAGATGAAACAATGCGGAAAGATGAAACAATGCGGAAAGATGAAACAATGCGGAAAGATGAAACAATGCGGAAAGATGAAACAATGCGGAAAGATGAAACAATGCGGAAAGATGAAACAATGCGGAAAGATGAAACAATGCGGAAAGATGAAACAATGCGGAAAGATGAAACAATGCGGAAAGATGAAACAATGCGGAAAGATGAAACAATGCGGAAAGATGAAAGATGAAACAATGCGGAAAGATGAAAGATGAAAAAATGCGGAAAGATGAAAGATGAAACAATGCGGAAAGATGAAAGATGAAACAATGCGGAAAGATGAAAGATGAAAGAATGCGGAAGATGAAAGATGAAACAATGCGGAAAGATGAAAGATGAAACAATGCGGAAAGATGAAAGATGAAACAATGCGGAAAGATGAAAGATGAAAGAATGCGGAAAGATGAAAGATGAAACAATGCGGAAAGATGAAAGATGAAACAATGCGGAAAGATGAAAGATGAAACAATGCGGAAAGATGAAAGATGAAAGAATGCGGAAAGATGACAGATGAAACAATGCGGAAAGATGAAACAATGCGGAAAGATTAAACAATGCGGAAAGATGAAACAATGCGGAAAGATGAAACAATGCGGAAAGATGAAACAATGCGGAAAGATGAAACAATGCGGAAAGATGAAACAATGCGGAAAGATGAAAGATGAAACAATGCGGAAAGATGAAAGATGAAACAATGCGGAAAGATGAAAGATGAAAAAATGCGGAAAGATGAAAGATGAAACAATGCGGAAAGATGAAAGATGAAAGAATGCGGAAAGATGAAAGATGAAAAAATGCGGAAAGATGAAAGATGAAACAATGCGGAAAGATGAAAGATGAAAGAATGCGGAAAGATGAAACAATGCGGAAAGATGAAACAATGCGGAAAGATGAAACAATGCAGAAAGATGAAACAATGCGGAAAGATGAAACAATGCGGAAAGATGAAACAATGCGGAAAGATGAAACAAGCGGAAAGATGAAACAATGCGGAAAGATGAAACAATGCGGAAAGATGAAACAATGCGGAAAGATGAAACAATGCGGAAAGATGAAACAATGCGGAAAGATGAAACAATGCGGAAAGATGAAACAATGCGGAAAGATGAAACAATGCGGAAAGATGAAACAATGCGGAAAGATGAAACAATGCGGAAAGATGAAACAATGCGGAAAGATGAAACAATGCGGAAAGATGAAACAATGCGGAAAGATGAAACAATGCGGAAAGATGAAACAATGCGGAAAGATGAAACAATGCGGAAAGATGAAACAATGCGGAAAGATGAAACAATGCGGAAAGATGAAAGATGAAACAATGCGGAAAGATGAAAGATGAAAAAATGCGGAAAGATGAAACAATGCGGAAAGATGAAAGATGAAACAATGCGGAAAGATGAAAGATGAAAAAATGCGGAAAGATGAAAGATGAAACAATGCGGAAAGATGAAAGATGAAAGAATGCGGAAGATGAAAGATGAAACAATGCGGAAAGATGAAACAAAGCGGAAAGATGAAAGATGAAACAATGCGGAAAGATGAAAC
This sequence comes from Gastracanthus pulcherrimus, assembly GCA_949152435.1. Classification (NCBI taxonomy): domain Eukaryota; kingdom Metazoa; phylum Arthropoda; class Insecta; order Hymenoptera; family Pteromalidae; genus Gastracanthus; species Gastracanthus pulcherrimus. The sequence continues at coordinate 179,492 of CASCKD010000009.1, read as the reverse complement.
AATGCGGAAAGATGAAAGATGAAAGAATGCGGAAAGATGAAAGATGAAACAATGCGGAAAGATGAAACAATGCGGAAAGATGAAACAATGCGGAAAGATGAAACAATGCGGAAAGATGAAACAATGCGGAAAGATGAAACAATGCGGAAAGATGAAACAATGCGGAAAGATGAAACAATGCGGAAAGATGAAACAATGCGGAAAGATGAAACAATGCGAAAAGATGAAACAATGCGGAAAGATGAAACAATGCGGAAAGATGAAACAATGCGGAAAGATGAAACAATGCGGAAAGATGAAACAATGCGGAAAGATGAAACAATGCGGAAAGATGAAACAATGCGGAAAGATGAAACAATGCGGAAAGATGAAACAATGCGGAAAGATGAAACAATGCGGAAAGATGAAACAATGCGGAAAGATGAAACAATGCGGAAAGATGAAACAATGCGGAAAGATGAAACAATGCGGAAAGATGAAAAAATGCGGAAAGATGAAACAATGCGGAAAGATGAAACAATGCGGAAAGATGAAACAATGCGGAAAGATGAAAGATGAAACAATGCGGAAAGATGAAAGATGAAAAAATGCGGAAAGATGAAAGATGAAACAATGCGGAAAGATGAAAGATGAAAGAATGCGGAAGATGAAAGACGAAACAATGCGGAAAGATGAAAGAATGCGGAAAGATGAAAGATGAAACAATGCGGAAAGATGAAAGATGAAAGAATGCGGAAGATGAAAGATGAAACAATGCGGAAAGATGAAACAATGCGGAAAGATGAACGATGAAACAATGCGGAAAGATGAAAGATGAAACAATGCGGAAAGATGAAAGATGAAACAATGCGGAAGATGAAAGATGAAACAATGCGGAAAGATGAAAGAATGCGGAAAGATGAAAGATGAAACAATGCGGAAAGATGAAAGATGAAAGAATGCGGAAAGATGAAAGATGAAACAATGCGGAAAGATGAAAGATGAAACAATGCGGAAAGATGAAACAATGCGGAAAGATGAAACAATGCGGAAAGATGAAACAATGCGGAAAGATGAAACAATGCGGAAAGATGAAACAATGCGGAAAGATGAAACAATGCGGAAAGATGAAAGATGAAACAATGCGGAAAGATGAAAGATGAAAGAATGCGGAAAGATGAAAGATGAAACAATGCGGAAAGATGAAAGATGAAAAAATGCGGAAAGATGAAAGATGAAAGAATGCGGAAAGATGAAAGATGAAAAAATGCGGAAAGATGAAAGATGAAACAATGCGGAAAGATGAAAGATGAAAGAATGCGGAAAGATGAAAGATGAAACAATGCGGAAAGATGAAAGATGAAAGAATGCGGAAAGATGAAAGATGAAACAATGCGGAAAGATGAAAGATGAAAAAATGCGGAAAGATGAAAGATGAAAGAATGCGGAAAGATGAAAGATGAAAAAATGCGGAAAGATGAAAGATGAAACAATGCGGAAAGATGAAAGATGAAAGAATGCGGAAAGATGAAAGATGAAACAATGCGGAAAGATGAAAGATGAAACAATGCGGTAAGATGAAAGATGAAACAATGCGGAAAGATGAAAGATGAAACAATGCGGAAAGATGAAAGATGAAACAATGCGGAAAGATGAAAGATGAAACAATGCGGAAAGATGAAAGATGAAACAATGCGGAAAGATGAAAGATGAAACAATGCGGAAAGATGAAAGATGAAAAAATGCGGAAAGATGAAAGATGAAACAATGCGGAAAGATGAAAGATGAAACAATGCGGAAAGATGAAACAATGCGGAAAGATGAAACAATGCGGAAAGATGAAACAATGCGGAAAGATGAAACAATGCGGAAAGATGAAACAATGCGGAAAGATGAAACAATGCGGAAAGATGAGACAATGCGGAAAGATGAAACAATGCGGAAAGATGAAACAATGCGGAAAGATGAAACAATGCGGAAAGATGAAACAATGCGGAAAGATGAAACAATGCGGAAAGATGAAACAATGCGGAAAGATGAAACAATGCGGAAAGATGAAACAATGCGGAAAGATGAAACAATGCGGAAAGATGAAACAATGCAGAAAGATGAAAGATGAAACAATGCGGAAAGATGAAAGATGAAAAAATGCGGAAAGATGAAAGATGAAACAATGCGGAAAGATGAAAGATGAAACAATGCGGAAAGATGAAAGATGAAAGAATGCGGAAGATGAAAGATGAAACAATGCGGAAAGATGAAAGATGAAACAATGCGGAAAGATGAAAGATGAAACAATGCGGAAAGATGAAAGATGAAACAATGCGGAAAGATGAAAGATGAAAGAATGCGGAAAGATGAAAGATGAAACAATGCGGAAAGATGAAAGATGAAACAATGCGGAAAGATGAAATATGAAACAATGCGGAAAGATGAAAGATGAAAGAATGCGGAAAGATGACAGATGAAACAATGCGGAAAGATGAAACAATGCGGAAAGATTAAACAATGCGGAAAGATGAAACAATGCGGAAAGATGAAACAATGCGGAAAGATGAAACAATGCGGAAAGATGAAACAATGCGGAAAGATGAAAGATGAAACAATGCGGAAAGATGAAAGATGAAACAATGCGGAAAGATGAAAGATGAAAAAATGCGGAAAGATGAAAGATGAAACAATGCGGAAAGATGAAAGATGAAACAATGCGGAAAGATGAAACAATGCGGAAAGATGAAACAATGCGGAAAGATGAAACAATGCGGAAAGATGAAACAATGCGGAAAGATGAAACAATGCGGAAAGATGAAACAATGCGGAAAGATGAAACAATGCGGAAAAATGAAACAATGCGGAAAGATGAAACAATGCGGAAAGATGAAACAATGCGGAAAGATGAAACAATGCGGAAAGATGAAACAATGCGGAAAGATGAAACAATGCGGAAAGATGAAACAATGCGGAAAGATGAAACAATGCGGAAAGATGAAACAATGCGGAAAGATGAAACAATGCGGAAAGATGAAACAATGCGGAAAGATGAAAGATGAAACAATGCGGAAAGATGAAACAATGCGGAAAGATGAAACAATGCGGAAAGATGAAACGATGCGGAAAGATGAAACAATGCGGAAAGATGAAACAATGCGGAAAGATGAAAGATGAAACAATGCGGAAAGATGAAAGATGAAAAAATGCGGAAAGATGAAACAATGCGGAAACATGAAAGATGAAACAATGCGGAAAGATGAAAGATGAAAAAATGCGGAAAGATGAAAGATGAAACAATGCGGAAAGATGAAAGATGAAAGAATGCGGAAGATGAAAGATGAAACAATGCGGAAAGATGAAACAAAGCGGAAAGATGAAAGATGAAACAATGCGGAAAGATGAAACAATGCGGAAAGATGAAAGATGAAAGAATGCGGAAAGATGAAAGATGAAACAATGCGGAAAAATGAAACAATGCGGAAAGATGAAACAATGCGGAAAGATGAAACAATGCGGAAAGATGAAACAATGCGGAAAGATGAAACAATGCGGAAAGATGAAACAATGCGGAAAGATGAAAGAATGCGGAAAGATGAAACAATGCGGAAAGATGAAACAATGCGGAAAGATGAAACAATGCGAAAAGATGAAACAATGCGGAAAGATGAAACAATGCGGAAAGATGAAACAATGCGGAAAGATGAAACAATGCGGAAAGATGAAACAATTCGGAAAGATGAAACAATGCGGAAAGATGAAACAATGCGGAAAGATGAAACAATGCGGAAAGATGAAACAATGCGGAAAGATGAAACAATGCGGAAAGATGAAACAATGCGGAAAGATGAAACAATGCGGAAAGATGAAACAATGCGGAAAGATGAAACAATGCGGAAAGATGAAACAATGCGGAAAGATGAAACAATGCGGAAAGATGAAACAATGCGGAAAGATGAAACAATGCGGAAAGATGAAACAATGCGGAAAGATGAAACAATGCGGAAAGATGAAACAATGCGGAAAGATGAAACAATGCGGAAAGATGAAACAATGCGGAAAGATGAAACAATGCGGAAAGATGAAACAATGCGGAAAGATGAAACAATGCGGAAAGATGAAACAATGCGGAAAGATGAAACAATGCGGAAAGATGAAACAATGCGGAAAGATGAAACAATGCGGAAAGATGAAACAATGCGGAAAGATGAAACAATGCGGAAAGATGAAACAATGCGGAAAGATGAAACAATGCGGAAAGATGAAACAATGCGGAAAGATGAAACAATGCGGAAAGATGAAACAATGCGGAAAGATGAAACAATGCGGAAAGATGAAAGATGAAACAATGCGGAAAGATGAAAGATGAAAAAATGCGGAAAGATGAAAGATGAAACAATGCGGAAAGATGAAAGATGAAAGAATGCGGAAGATGAAAGATGAAACAATGCGGAAAGATGAAAGAATGCGGAAAGATGAAAGATGAAACAATGCGGAAAGATGAAAGATGAAAGAATGCGGAAAGATGAAAGATGAAACAATGCGGAAAGATGAAAGATGAAACAATGCGGAAAGATGAAACAATGCGGAAAGATGAAACAATGCGGAAAGATGAAAGATGAAAAAATGCGGAAAGATGAAAGATGAAACAATGCGGAAAGATGAAAGATGAAAGATTGCGGAAGATGAAAGATGAAACAATGCGGAAAGATGAAACAATGCGGAAAGATGAACGATGAAACAATGCGGAAAGATGAAAGATGAAACAATGCGGAAAGATGAAAGATGAAACAATGCGGAAGATGAAAGATGAAACAATGCGGAAAGATGAAAGAATGCGGAAAGATGAAAGATGAAACAATGCGGAAAGATGAAAGATGAAAGAATGCGGAAAGATGAAAGATGAAACAATGCGGAAAGATGAAAGATGAAACAATGCGGAAAGATGAAACAATGCGGAAAGATGAAACAATGCGGAAAGATGAAACAATGCGGAAAGATGAAAGATGAAACAATGCGGAAAGATGAAAGATGAAAGAATGCGGAAAGATGAAAGATGAAACAATGCGGAAAGATGAAAGATGAAAAAATGCGGAAAGATGAAAGATGAAAGAATGCGGAAAGATGAAAGATGAAAAAATGCGGAAAGATGAAAGATGAAACAATGCGGAAAGATGAAAGATGAAAGAATGCGGAAAGATGAAAGATGAAACAATGCGGAAAGATGAAAGATGAAACAATGCGGAAAGATGAAAGACGAAACAATGCGGAAAGATGAAAGATGAAACAATGCGGAAAGATGAAACAATGCGGAAAGATGAAACAATGCGGAAAGATGAAACAATGCGGAAAGATGAAACAATGAGGAAAGATGAAACAATGCGGAAAGATGAAACAATGCGGAAAGATGAAACAATGCGGAAAGATGAAACAATGCGGAAAGATGAAACAATGCGGAAAGATGAAACAATGCGGAAAGATGAAACAATGCGGAAAGATGAAACAATGCGGAAAGATGAAACAATGCGGAAAGATGAAACAATGCGGAAAGATGAAACAATGCGGAAAGATGAAAGATGAAACAATGCGGAAAGATGAAAGATGAAAAAATGCGGAAAGATGAAACAATGCGGAAAGATGAAAGATGAAACAATGCGGAAAGATGAAAGATGAAAAAATGCGGAAAGATGAAAGATGAAACAATGCGGAAAGATGAAAGATGAAAGAATGCGGAAGATGAAAGATGAAACAATGCGGAAAGATGAAACAATGCGGAAAGATGAAAGATGAAAGAATGCGGAAAGATGAAAGATGAAACAATGCGGAAAGATGAAAGATGAAAGAATGCGGAAAGATGAAAGATGAAACAATGCGGAAAGATGAAAGATGAAACAATGCGGAAAGATGAAACAATGCGGAAAGATGAAAGATGAAAAAATGCGGAAAGATGAAAGATGAAACAATGCGGAAAGATGAAAGATGAAAGAATGCGGAAGATGAAAGATGAAACAATGCGGAAAGATGAAAGATGAAACAATGCGGAAAGATGAAAGATGAAACAATGCGGAAAGATGAAAGATGAAACAATGCGGAAAGATGAAAGATGAAATAATGCGGAAAGATGAAAGATGAAACAATGCGGAAAGATGAAAGATGAAACAATGCGGAAAGATGAAAGATGAAACAATGCGGAAAGATGAAAGATGAAAGAATGCGGAAAGATGAAACAATGCGGAAAGATGAAAGATGAAACAATGCGGAAAGATGAAAGATGAAACAATGCGGAAAGATGAGACAATGCGGAAAGATGAAACAATGCGGAAAGATGAAAGATGAAACAATGCGGAAAGATGAAAGATGAAAAAATGCGGAAAGATGAAAGATGAAACAATGCGGAAAGATGAAAGATGAAAGAATGCGGAAGATGAAAGATGAAACAATGCGGAAAGATGAAAGATGAAACAATGCGGAAAGATGAAAAATGAAACAATGCGGAAAGATGAAAGATGAAACAATGCGGAAAGATGAAAGATGAAACATTGCGGAAAGATGAAAGATGAAAGAATGCGGAAAGATAAAAGATGAAAGAATGCGGAAAGATGAAAGATGAAACAATGCGGAAAGATGAAAGATGAAAGAATGCGGAAAGATGAAATATGAAACAATGCGGAAAGATGAAAGATGAAACAATGCGGAAAGATGAAACAATGCGGAAAGATGAAACAATGTGGAAAGATGAATGATGAAACGATGCGGAAAGATGAAAGATGAAACAATGCGGAAAGATGAAACAATGTGGAAAGATGAAAGATGAAACGATGCGGAAAGATGAAAGATGAAACAATGCGGAAAGATGAAAGATGAAACAATGCGGAAAGATGAAAGATGAAACAATGCGGAAAGATGAAAGATGAAACAATGCGGAAAGATGAAAGATGAAATAATGCGGAAAGATGAAAGATGAAAGAATGCGGAAAGATGAAACAATGCGGAAAGATGAAAGATGAAACAATGCGGAAAGATGAAAGATGAAAGAATGCGGAAGATGAAAGATGAAACAATGCGGAAAGATGAAAGAATGCGGAAAGATGAAAGATGAAACAATGCGGAAAGATGAAAGATGAAAGAATGCGGAAAGATGAAAGATGAAACAATGCGGAAAGATGAAAGATGAAACAATGCGGAAAGATGAAACAATGCGGAAAGATGAAACAATGCGGAAAGATGAAAGATGAAAAAATGCGGAAAGATGAAAGATGAAACAATGCGGAAAGATGAAAGATGAAAGATTGCGGAAGATGAAAGATGAAACAATGCGGAAAGATGAAACAATGCGGAAAGATGAACGATGAAACAATGCGGAAAGATGAAAGATGAAACAATGCGGAAAGATGAAAGATGAAACAATGCGGAAGATGAAAGATGAAACAATGCGGAAAGATGAAAGAATGCGGAAAGATGAAAGATGAAACAATGCGGAAAGATGAAAGATGAAACAATGCGGAAAGATGAAACAATGCGGAAAGATGAAACAATGCGGAAAGATGAAACAATGCGGAAAGATGAAACAATGCGGAAAGATGAAACAATGCGGAAAGATGAAAGAATGCGGAAAGATGAAACAATGCGGAAAGATGAAACAATGCGGAAAGATGAAACAATGCGAAAAGATGAAACAATGCGGAAAGATGAAACAATGCGGAAAGATGAAACAATGCGGAAAGATGAAACAATGCGGAAAGATGAAACAATGCGGAAAGATGAAACAATGCGGAAAGATGAAACAATGCGGAAAGATGAAACAATGCGGAAAGATGAAACAATGCGGAAAGATGAAACAATGCGGAAAGATGAAACAATGCGGAAAGATGAAACAATGCGGAAAGATGAAACAATGCGGAAAGATGAAACAATGCGGAAAGATGAAACAATGCGGAAAGATGAAACAATGCGGAAAGATGAAACAATGCGGAAAGATGAAACAATGCGGAAAGATGAAACAATGCGGAAAGATGAAACAATGCGGAAAGATGAAACAATGCGGAAAGATGAAACAATGCGGAAAGATGAAACAATGCGGAAAGATGAAACAATGCGGAAAGATGAAACAATGCGGAAAGATGAAACAATGCGGAAAGATGAAACAATTGCGGAAAGATGAAACAATGCGGAAAGATGAAACAATGCGGAAAGATGAAAGATGAAACAATGCGGAAAGATGAAAGATGAAAAAATGCGGAAAGATGAAACAATGCGGAAAGATGAAAGATGAAACAATGCGGAAAGATGAAAGATGAAAAAATGCGGAAAGATGAAAGATGAAACAATGCGGAAAGATGATAGATGAAAGAATGCGGAAGATGAAAGATGAAACAATGCGGAAAGATGAAACAAAGCGGAAAGATGAAAGATGAAACAATGCGGAAAGATGAAACAATGCGGAAAGATGAAAGATGAAAGAATGCGGAAAGATGAAAGATGAAACAATGCGGAAAGATGAAACAATGCGGAAAGATGAAACAATGCGGAAAGATGAAACAATGCGGAAAGATGAAACAATGCGGAAAGATGAAACAATGCGAAAAGATGAAACAATGCGGAAAGATGAAACAATGCGGAAAGATGAAACAATGCGAAAAGATGAAACAATGCGGAAAGATGAAACAATGCGGAAAGATGAAACAATGCGGAAAGATGAAACAATGCGGAAAGATGAAACAATGCGGAAAGATGAAACAATGCGGAAAGATGAAACAATGCGGAAAGATGAAACAATGCGGAAAGATGAAACAATGCGGAAAGATGAAACAATGCGGAAAGATGAAACAATGCGGAAAGATGAAACAATGCGGAAAGATGAAACAATGCGGAAAGATGAAACAATGCGGAAAGATGAAACAATGCGGAAAGATGAAACAATGCGGAAAGATGAAAGATGAAACAATGCGGAAAGATGAAAGATGAAAAAATGCGGAAAGATGAAAGATGAAACAATGCGGAAAGATGAAAGATGAAAGAATGCGGAAGATGAAAGATGAAACAATGCGGAAAGATGAAAGAATGCGGAAAGATGAAAGATGAAACAATGCGGAAAGATGAAAGATGAAAGAATGCGGAAAGATGAAAGATGAAACAATGCGGAAAGATGAAAGATGAAACAATGCGGAAAGATGAAACAATGCGGAAAGATGAAACAATGCGGAAAGATGAAAGATGAAAAAATGCGGAAAGATGAAAGATGAAACAATGCGGAAAGATGAAAGATGAAAGATTGCGGAAGATGAAAGATGAAACAATGCGGAAAGATGAAACAATGCGGAAAGATGAACGATGAAACAATGCGGAAAGATGAAAGATGAAACAATGCGGAAAGATGAAAGATGAAACAATGCGGAAGATGAAAGATGAAACAATGCGGAAAGATGAAAGAATGCGGAAAGATGAAAGATGAAACAATGCGGAAAGATGAAAGATGAAAGAATGCGGAAAGATGAAAGATGAAACAATGCGGAAAGATGAAAGATGAAACAATGCGGAAAGATGAAACAATGCGGAAAGATGAAACAATGCGGAAAGATGAAAGATGAAACAATGCGGAAAGATGAAAGATGAAAGAATGCGGAAAGATGAAAGATGAAACAATGCGGAAAGATGAAAGATGAAAAAATGCGGAAAGATGAAAGATGAAAGAATGCGGAAAGATGAAAGATGAAAAAATGCGGAAAGATGAAAGATGAAACAATGCGGAAAGATGAAAGATGAAAGAATGCGGAAAGATGAAAGATGAAACAATGCGGAAAGATGAAAGATGAAACAATGCGGAAAGATGAAAGACGAAACAATGCGGAAAGATGAAAGATGAAACAATGCGGAAAGATGAAACAATGCGGAAAGATGAAACAATGCGGAAAGATGAAACAATGCGGAAAGATGAAACAATGAGGAAAGATGAAACAATGCGGAAAGATGAAACAATGCGGAAAGATGAAACAATGCGGAAAGATGAAACAATGCGGAAAGATGAAACAATGCGGAAAGATGAAACAATGCGGAAAGATGAAACAATGCGGAAAGATGAAACAATGCGGAAAGATGAAACAATGCGGAAAGATGAAACAATGCGGAAAGATGAAACAATGCGGAAAGATGAAAGATGAAACAATGCGGAAAGATGAAAGATGAAAAAATGCGGAAAGATGAAACAATGCGGAAAGATGAAAGATGAAACAATGCGGAAAGATGAAAGATGAAAAAATGCGGAAAGATGAAAGATGAAACAATGCGGAAAGATGAAAGATGAAAGAATGCGGAAGATGAAAGATGAAACAATGCGGAAAGATGAAACAATGCGGAAAGATGAAACAATGCGGAAAGATGAAAGATGAAAGAATGCGGAAAGATGAAAGATGAAACAATGCGGAAAGATGAAAGATGAAAGAATGCGGAAAGATGAAAGATGAAACAATGCGGAAAGATGAAAGATGAAACAATGCGGAAAGATGAAACAATGCGGAAAGATGAAAGATGAAAAAATGCGGAAAGATGAAAGATGAAACAATGCGGAAAGATGAAAGATGAAAGAATGCGGAAGATGAAAGATGAAACAATGCGGAAAGATGAAACAATGCGGAAAGATGAAAGATGAAACAATGCGGAAAGATGAAAGATGAAACAATGCGGAAAGATGAAAGATGAAACAATGCGGAAAGATGAAAGATGAAACAATGCGGAAAGATGAAAGATGAAATAATGCGGAAAGATGAAAGATGAAACAATGCGGAAAGATGAAAGATGAAACAATGCGGAAAGATGAAAGATGAAACAATGCGGAAAGATGAAAGATGAAAGAATGCGGAAAGATGAAACAATGCGGAAAGATGAAAGATGAAACAATGCGGAAAGATGAAAGATGAAACAATGCGGAAAGATGAAAGATGAAACAATGCCGAAAGATGAGACAATGCGGAAAGATGAAACAATGCGGAAAGATGAAAGATGAAACAATGCGGAAAGATGAAAGATGAAAAAATGCGGAAAGATGAAAGATGAAACAATGCGGAAAGATGAAAGATGAAAGAATGCGGAAGATGAAAGATGAAACAATGCGGAAAGATGAAAGATGAAACAATGCGGAAAGATGAAAAATGAAACAATGCGGAAAGATGAAAGATGAAACAATGCGGAAAGATGAAAGATGAAACATTGCGGAAAGATGAAAGATGAAAGAATGCGGAAAGATAAAAGATGAAAGAATGCGGAAAGATGAAAGATGAAACAATGCGGAAAGATGAAAGATGAAAGAATGCGGAAAGATGAAAGATGAAACAATGCGGAAAGATGAAAGATGAAACAATGCGGAAAGATGAAACAATGCGGAAAGATGAAACAATGTGGAAAGATGAAAGATGAAACGATGCGGAAAGATGAAAGATGAAACAATGCGGAAAGATGAAACAATGTGGAAAGATGAAAGATGAAACGATGCGGAAAGATGAAAGATGAAACAATGCGGAAAGATGAAAGATGAAACAATGTGGAAAGATGAAAGATGAAACGATGCGGAAAGATGAAAGATGAAACAATGCGGAAAGATGAAAGATGAAACAATGCGGAAAGATGAAAGATGAAACAATGCGGAAAGATGAAAGATGAAACAATGCGGAAAGATGAAAGATGAAATAATGCGGAAAGATGAAAGATGAAAGAATGCGGAAAGATGAAACAATGCGGAAAGATGAAAGATGAAACAATGCGGAAAGATGAAAGATGAAACAATGCGGAAAGATGAAAGATGAAACAATGCGGAAAGATGAAACAATGCGGAAAGATGAAAGATGAAAGAATGCGGAAAGATGAAAGATGAAACAATGCGGAAAGATGAGACAATGCGGAAAGATGAAACAATGCGGAAAGATGAAACAATGCGGAAAGATGAAACAATGCGGAAAGATGAAACAATGCGGAAAGATGAAACAATGCGGAAAGATGAAAGATGAAAAAATGCGGAAAGATGAAACAATGCGGAAAGATGAAACAATGCGGAAAGATGAAACAATGCGGAAAGATGAAACAATGCGGAAAGATGAAACAATGCGGAAAGATGAAACAATGCGGAAAGATGAAACAATGCGGAAAGATGAAACAATGCGGAAAGATGAAACAATGCGGAAAGATGAAACAATGCGGAAAGATGAAACAATGCGGAAAGATGAAACAATGCGGAAAGATGAAACAATGCGGAAAGATGAAACAATGCGGAAAGATGAAACAATGCGGAAAGATGAAACAATGCGGAAAGATGAAACAATGCGGAAAGATGAAACAATGCGGAAAGATGAAACAATGCGGAAAGATGAAACAATGCGGAAAGATGAAACAATGCGGAAAGATGAAACAATGCGGAAAGATGAAACAATGCGGAAAGATGAAACAATGCGGAAAGATGAAAGATGAAACAATGCGGAAAGATGAAAGATGAAAAAATGCGGAAAGATGAAAGATGAAAAAATGCGGAAAGATGAAAGATGAAACAATGCGGAAAGATGAAAGATGAAAGAATGCGGAAGATGAAAGATGAAACAATGCGGAAAGATGAAAGAATGCGGAAAGATGAAAGATGAAACAATGCGGAAAGATGAAAGATGAAAGAATGCGGAAAGATGAAAGATGAAACAATGCGGAAAGATGAAAGATGAAACAATGCGGAAAGATGAAACAATGCGGAAAGATGAAACAATGCGGAAAGATGAAAGATGAAAAAATGCGGAAAGATGAAAGATGAAACAATGCGGAAAGATGAAAGATGAAAGATTGCGGAAGATGAAAGATGAAACAATGCGGAAAGATGAAACAATGCGGAAAGATGAACGATGAAACAATGCGGAAAGATGAAAGATGAAACAATGCGGAAAGATGAAAGATGAAACAATGCGGAAGATGAAAGATGAAACAATGCGGAAAGATGAAAGAATGCGGAAAGATGAAAGATGAAACAATGCGGAAAGATGAAAGATGAAAGAATGCGGAAAGATGAAAGATGAAACAATGCGGAAAGATGAAAGATGAAACAATGCGGAAAGATGAAACAATGCGGAAAGATGAAACAATGCGGAAAGATGAAAGATGAAACAATGCGGAAAGATGAAAGATGAAAGAATGCGGAAAGATGAAAGATGAAACAATGCGGAAAGATGAAAGATGAAAAAATGCGGAAAGATGAAAGATGAAAGAATGCGGAAAGATGAAAGATGAAAAAATGCGGAAAGATGAAAGATGAAACAATGCGGAAAGATGAAAGATGAAAGAATGCGGAAAGATGAAAGATGAAACAATGCGGAAAGATGAAAGATGAAACAATGCGGAAAGATGAAAGACGAAACAATGCGGAAAGATGAAAGATGAAACAATGCGGAAAGATGAAACAATGCGGAAAGATGAAACAATGCGGAAAGATGAAACAATGCGGAAAGATGAAACAATGCGGAAAGATGAAACAATGCGGAAAGATGAAACAATGCGGAAAGATGAAACAATGCGGAAAGATGAAACAATGCGGAAAGATGAAACAATGCGGAAAGATGAAACAATGCGGAAAGATGAAACAATGCGGAAAGATGAAACAATGCGGAAAGATGAAACAATGCGGAAAGATGAAACAATGCGGAAAGATGAAACAATGCGGAAAGATGAAACAATGCGGAAAGATGAAACAATGCGGAAAGATGAAACAATGCGGAAAGATGAAACAATGCGGAAAGATGAAACAATGCGGAAAGATGAAACAATGCGGAAAGATGAAAGATGAAAGAATGCGGAAAGATGAAAGATGAAACAATGCGGAAAGATGAAAGATGAAAGAATGCGGAAAGATGAAAGATGAAACAATGCGGAAAGATGAAAGATGAAACAATGCGGAAAGATGAAACAATGCGGAAAGATGAAAGATGAAAAAATGCGGAAAGATGAAAGATGAAACAATGCGGAAAGATGAAAGATGAAAGAATGCGGAAGATGAAAGATGAAACAATGCGGAAAGATGAAACAATGCGGAAAGATGAAAGATGAAACAATGCGGAAAGATGAAAGATGAAACAATGCGGAAAGATGAAAGATGAAACAATGCGGAAAGATGAAAGATGAAACAATGCGGAAAGATGAAAGATGAAATAATGCGGAAAGATGAAAGATGAAACAATGCGGAAAGATGAAAGATGAAACAATGCGGAAAGATGAAAGATGAAACAATGCGGAAAGATGAAAGATGAAAGAATGCGGAAAGATGAAACAATGCGGAAAGATGAAAGATGAAACAATGCGGAAAGATGAAAGATGAAACAATGCGGAAAGATGAAAGATGAAACAATGCGGAAAGATGAGACAATGCGGAAAGATGAAACAATGCGGAAAGATGAAAGATGAAACAATGCGGAAAGATGAAAGATGAAAAAATGCGGAAAGATGAAAGATGAAAGAATGCGGAAGATGAAAGATGTAACAATGCGGAAAGATGAAAGATGAAAGAATGCGGAAGATGAAAGATGAAACAATGCGGAAAGATGAAAGATGAAACAATGCGGAAAGATGAAAAATGAAACAATGCGGAAAGATGAAAGATGAAACAATGCGGAAAGATGAAAGATGAAACATTGCGGAAAGATGAAAGATGAAAGAATGCGGAAAGATAAAAGATGAAAGAATGCGGAAAGATGAAAGATGAAACAATGCGGAAAGATGAAAGATGAAAGAATGCGGAAAGATGAAAGATGAAACAATGCGGAAAGATGAAAGATGAAAGAATGCGGAAAGATGAAACAATGCGGAAAGATGAAAGATGAAACAATGCGGAAAGATGAAAGATGAAACAATGCGGAAAGATGAAAGATGAAACAATGCGGAAAGATGAAACAATGCGGAAAGATGAAAGATGAAACAATGCGGAAAGATGAAACAATGCGGAAAGATGAAAGATGAAAGAATGCGGAAAGATGAAAGATGAAACAATGCGGAAAGATGAGACAATGCGGAAAGATGAAACAATGCGGAAAGATGAAACAATGCGGAAAGATGAAACAATGCGGAAAGATGAAACAATGCGGAAAGATGAAAGATGAAAAAATGCGGAAAGATGAAAGATGAAACAATGCGGAAAGATGAAACAATGCGGAAAGATGAAACAATGCGGAAAGATGAAACAATGCGGAAAGATGAAACAATGCGGAAAGATGAAACAATGCGGAAAGATGAAACAATGCGGAAAGATGAAACAATGCGGAAAGATGAAACAATGCGGAAAGATGAAACAATGCGGAAAGATGAAATAATGCGGAAAGATGAAACAATGCGGAAAGATGAAACAATGCGGAAAGATGAAACAATGCGGAAAGATGAAAGATGAAACAATGCGGAAAGATGAAAGATGAAAAAATGCGGAAAGATGAAAGATGAAACAATGCGGAAAGATGAAAGATGAAACAATGCGGAAGATGAAAGATGAAACAATGCGGAAAGATGAAACAATGCGGAAAGATGAAACAATGCTGAAAGATGAAAGATGAAACAATGCGGAAAGATGAAAGATGAAACAATGCGGAAAGATGAAAGATGAAACAATGCGGAAAGATGAAAGATGAAAGAATGCGGAAAGATGAAAGATGAAACAATGCGGAAAGATGAAAGATGAAAGAATGCGGAAAGATGAAAGATGAAACAATGCGGAAAGATGAAAGATGAAACAATACGGAAAGATGAAACAATGCGGAAAGATGAAAGATGAAAAAATGCGGAAAGATGAAAGATGAAACAATGCGGAAAGATGAAACAATGCGGAAAGATGAAAGATGAAACAATGCGGAAAGATGAAAGATGAAACAATGCGGAAAGATGAAAGATGAAACAATGCGGAAAGATGAAAGATGAAACAATGCGGAAAGATGAAAGATGAAAGAATGCAGAAAGATGAAAGATGAAACAATGCGGAAAGATGAAAGATGAAACAATGCGGAAAGATGAAACAATGCGGAAAGATGAAACAATGAGGAAAGATGAAAAATGAAAAAATGCGGAAAGATGAAAGATGAAACAATGCGGACAGATGAAAGATGAAAGAATGCGGAAGATGAAAGATGAAACAATGCGGAAAGATGAAACAATGCGGAAAGATGAAACAATGCGGAAAGATGAAACAATGCGGAAAGATGAAACAATGCGGAAAGATGAAACAATGCGGAAAGATGAAACAATGTGGAAAGATGAAAGATGAAACGATGCGGAAAGATGAAAGATGAAACAATGCGGAAAGATGAAAGATGAAACAATGCGGAAAGATGAAAGATGAAACAATGCGGAAAGATGAAAGATGAAAGAATGCGGAAAGATGAAAGATGAAACAATGCGGAAAGATGAAAGATGAAACAATGCGGAAAGATGAAAGATGAAAGAATGCGGAAAGATGAAAGATGAAACAATGCAGAAAGATGAAAGATGAAAGAATGTGGAAGATGAAAGATGAAACAATGCGGAAAGATGAAAGATGAAACAATGCGGAAAGATGAAAGATGAAAGAATGCGGAAAGATGAAAGATGAAACAATGCGGAAAGATGAGACAATGCGGAAAGATGAAACAATGCGGAAAGATGAAACAATGCGGAAAGATGAAACAATGCGGAAAGGTGAAACAATGCGGAAAGATGAAAGATGAAAAAATGCGGAAAGATGAAAGATGAAACAATGCGGAAAGATGAAAGATGAAAGAATGCGGAAGATGAAAGATGAAACAATGCGGAAGGATGAAAGATGAAACAATGCGGAAAGATGAAAGATGAAACAATGCGGAAAGATGAAAGATGAAAGAATGCGGAAAGATGAATGATGAAACAATGCGGAAAGATGAAAGATGAAACAATGCGGAAAGATGAAAGATGAAACAATGCGGAAAGATGAAAGATGAAAGAATGCGGAAAGATGAAAGAAGAAACAATGCGGAAAGATGAAAGATGAAACAATGCGGAAAGATGAAAGATGAAAGAATGCGGAAAGCTGAAAGATGGAACAATGCGGAAAGATGAAAGATGAAACAATTCGGAAAGATGAAAGATGAAACAATGCGGAAAGATGAAAGATGAAACAATGCGGAAAGATGAAAGATGAAACTATGCGGAAAGATGAAAGATGAAAGAATGCGGAAGATGAAAGATGAAACAATGCGGAAAGATGAAAGATGAAACAATGCGGAAAGATGAAAGATGAAAGAATGCGGAAAGATGAAAGATGAAACAATGCGGAAAGATGAAAGATGAAACAATGCGGAAAGATGAAAGATGAAACAATGCGGAAAGATGAAAGATGAAAGAATGCGGAAAGATGAAAGATGAAACAATGCGGAAAGATGAAAGATGAAAGAATGCGGAAAGATGAAAGATGAAACAATGCGGAAAGATGAAAGAATGCGGAAGATGAAAGATGAAACAATGCGGAAAGATGAAAGATGAAACAATGCGGAAAGATGAAAGATGAAACAATTCGGAAAGATGAAAGATGAAAGAATGCGGAAAGATGAAAGATGAAACAATGCGGAAAGATGAAAGATGAAACAATGCGGAAAGATGAAAGATGAAACAATGCGGAAAGATGAAAGATGAAAGAATGCGGAAAGATGAAAGATGAAACAATGCGGAAAGATGAAAGATGAAAAAATGCGGAAAGATGAAAGATGAAACAATGCGGAAAGATGAAACAATGCGGAAAGGTGAAACAATGCGGAAAGATGAAAGATGAAACAATGCGGAAAGATGAAAGATGAAAGAATGCGGAAAGATGAAAGATGAAAGAATGCGGAAAGATGAAAGATGAAACAATGCGGAAAGATGAAAGATGAAACAATGCGGAAAGATGAAACAATGCGGAAAGATGAAACAATGCGGAAAGTAGAAACAATGCGGCAAGATGAAAGATGAAACAATGCGGAAAGATGAAAGATGAAAAAATGCGGAAAGATGAAAGATGAAACAATGCGGAAAGATGAAACAATGCGGAAAGGTGAAACAATGCGGAAAGATGAAAGATGAAACAATGCGGAAAGATGAAAGATGAAAGAATGCGGAAAGATGAAAGATGAAACAATGCGGAAAGATGAAAGATGAAACAATGCGGAAAGATGAAAGATGAAAGAATGCGGAAAGATGAAAGATGAAAGAATGCGGAAAGATGAAAGATGAAACAATGCGGAAAGATGAAACAATGCGGAAAGATGAAACAATGCGGAAAGATGAAACAATGCGGAAAGATGAAAGATGAAACAATGCGGAAAGATGAAAGATGAAATAATGCGGAAAGATGAAAGATGAAAGAATGCGGAAAGATGAAACAATGCGGAAAGATGAAAGATGAAACAATGCGGAAAGATGAAAGATGAAACAATGCGGAAAGATGAAAGATGAAACAATGCGGAAAGATGAAACAATGCGGAAAGATGAAAGATGAAAGAATGCGGAAAGATGAAAGATGAAACAATGCGGAAAGATGAGACAATGCGGAAAGATGAAACAATGCGGAAAGATGAAACAATGCGGAAAGATGAAACAATGCGGAAAGATGAAACAATGCGGAAAGATGAAAGATGAAAAAATGCGGAAAGATGAAAGATGAAACAATGCGGAAAGATGAAACAATACGGAAAGATGAAACAATGCGGAAAGATGAAACAATGCGGAAAGATGAAACAATGCGGAAAGATGAAACAATGCGGAAAGATGAAACAATGCGGAAAGATGAAACAATGCGGAAAGATGAAACAATGCGGAAAGATGAAACAATGCGGAAAGATGAAACAATGCGGAAAGATGAAACAATGCGGAAAGATGAAACAATGCGGAAAGATGAAACAATGCGGAAAGATGAAACAATGCGGAAAGATGAAACAATGCGGAAAGATGAAACAATGCGGAAAGATGAAACAATGCGGAAAGATGAAACAATGCGGAAAGATGAAACAATGCGGAAAGATGAAACAATGCGGAAAGATGAAACAATGCGGAAAGATGAAACAATGCGGAAAGATGAAACAATGCGGAAAGATGAAACAATGCGGAAAGATGAAACAATGCGGAAAGATGAAACAATGCGGAAAGATGAAAGATGAAACAATGCGGAAAGATGAAAGATGAAAAAATGCGGAAAGATGAAAGATGAAACAATGCGGAAAGATGAAAGATGAAAGAATGCGGAAGATGAAAGATGAAACAATGCGGAAAGATGAAAGAATGCGGAAAGATGAAAGATGAAACAATGCGGAAAGATGAAAGATGAAAGAATGCGGAAAGATGAAAGATGAAACAATGCGGAAAGATGAAAGATGAAACAATGCGGAAAGATGAAACAATGCGGAAAGATGAAACAATGCGGAAAGATGAAAGATGAAAAAATGCGGAAAGATGAAAGATGAAACAATGCGGAAAGATGAAAGATGAAAGATTGCGGAAGATGAAAGATGAAACAATGCGGAAAGATGAACGATGAAACAATGCGGAAAGATGAAAGATGAAACAATGCGGAAAGATGAAAGATGAAACAATGCGGAAGATGAAAGATGAAACAATGCGGAAAGATGAAAGAATGCGGAAAGATGAAAGATGAAACAATGCGGAAAGATGAAAGATGAAAGAATGCGGAAAGATGAAAGATGAAACAATGCGGAAAGATGAAAGATGAAACAATGCGGAAAGATGAAACAATGCGGAAAGATGAAACAATGCGGAAAGATGAAAGATGAAACAATGCGGAAAGATGAAAGATGAAAGAATGCGGAAAGATGAAAGATGAAACAATGCGGAAAGATGAAAGATGAAAAAATGCGGAAAGATGAAAGATGAAAGAATGCGGAAAGATGAAAGATGAAAAAATGCGGAAAGATGAAAGATGAAACAATGCGGAAAGATGAAAGATGAAAGAATGCGGAAAGATGAAAGATGAAACAATGCGGAAAGATGAAAGATGAAACAATGCGGAAAGATGAAAGACGAAACAATGCGGAAAGATGAAAGATGAAACAATGCGGAAAGATGAAACAATGCGGAAAGATGAAACAATGCGGAAAGATGAAACAATGCGGAAAGATGAAACAATGCGGAAAGATGAAACAATGCGGAAAGATGAAACAATGCGGAAAGATGAAACAATGCGGAAAGATGAAACAATGCGGAAAGATGAAACAATGCGGAAAGATGAAACAATGCGGAAAGATGAAACAATGCGGAAAGATGAAACAATGCGGAAAGATGAAACAATGCGGAAAGATGAAACAATGCGGAAAGATGAAACAATGCGGAAAGATGAAACAATGCGGAAAGATGAAACAATGCGGAAAGATGAAACAATGCGGAAAGATGAAACAATGCGGAAAGATGAAACAATGCGGAAAGATGAAACAATGCGGAAAGATGAAACAATGCGGAAAGATGAAACAATGCGGAAAGATGAAAGATGAAACAATGCGGAAAGATGAAAGATGAAAAAATGCGGAAAGATGAAACAATGCGGAAAGATGAAAGATGAAACAATGCGGAAAGATGAAAGATGAAAAAATGCGGAAAGATGAAAGATGAAACAATGCGGAAAGATGAAAGATGAAAGAATGCGGAAGATGAAAGATGAAACAATGCGGAAAGATGAAACAATGCGGAAAGATGAAACAATGCGGAAAGATGAAAGATGAAAGAATGCGGAAAGATGAAAGATGAAACAATGCGGAAAGATGAAAGATGAAAGAATGCGGAAAGATGAAAGATGAAACAATGCGGAAAGATGAAAGATGAAACAATGCGGAAAGATGAAACAATGCGGAAAGATGAAAGATGAAAAAATGCGGAAAGATGAAAGATGAAACAATGCGGAAAGATGAAAGATGAAAGAATGCGGAAGATGAAAGATGAAACAATGCGGAAAGATGAAAGATGAAACAATGCGGAAAGATGAAAGATGAAACAATGCGGAAAGATGAAAGATGAAACAATGCGGAAAGATGAAAGATGAAACAATGCGGAAAGATGAAAGATGAAAGATTGCGGAAGATGAAAGATGAAACAATGCGGAAAGATGAACGATGAAACAATGCGGAAAGATGAAAGATGAAACAATGCGGAAAGATGAAAGATGAAACAATGCGGAAGATGAAAGATGAAACAATGCGGAAAGATGAAAGAATGCGGAAAGATGAAAGATGAAACAATGCGGAAAGATGAAAGATGAAAGAATGCGGAAAGATGAAAGATGAAACAATGCGGAAAGATGAAAGATGAAACAATGCGGAAAGATGAAACAATGCGGAAAGATGAAACAATGCGGAAAGATGAAAGATGAAACAATGCGGAAAGATGAAAGATGAAAGAATGCGGAAAGATGAAAGATGAAACAATGCGGAAAGATGAAAGATGAAAAAATGCGGAAAGATGAAAGATGAAAGAATGCGGAAAGATGAAAGATGAAAAAATGCGGAAAGATGAAAGATGAAACAATGCGGAAAGATGAAAGATGAAAGAATGCGGAAAGATGAAAGATGAAACAATGCGGAAAGATGAAAGATGAAACAATGCGGAAAGATGAAAGACGAAACAATGCGGAAAGATGAAAGATGAAACAATGCGGAAAGATGAAACAATGCGGAAAGATGAAACAATGCGGAAAGATGAAACAATGCGGAAAGATGAAACAATGCGGAAAGATGAAACAATGCGGAAAGATGAAACAATGCGGAAAGATGAAACAATGCGGAAAGATGAAACAATGCGGAAAGATGAAACAATGCGGAAAGATGAAACAATGCGGAAAGATGAAACAATGCGGAAAGATGAAACAATGCGGAAAGATGAAACAATGCGGAAAGATGAAACAATGCGGAAAGATGAAACAATGCGGAAAGATGAAACAATGCGGAAAGATGAAACAATGCGGAAAGATGAAACAATGCGGAAAGATGAAACAATGCGGAAAGATGAAACAATGCGGAAAGATGAAACAATGCGGAAAGATGAAACAATGCGGAAAGATGAAACAATGCGGAAAGATGAAACAATGCGGAAAGATGAAAGATGAAACAATGCGGAAAGATGAAAGATGAAAAAATGCGGAAAGATGAAACAATGCGGAAAGATGAAAGATGAAACAATGCGGAAAGATGAAAGATGAAAAAATGCGGAAAGATGAAAGATGAAACAATGCGGAAAGATGAAAGATGAAAGAATGCGGAAGATGAAAGATGAAACAATGCGGAAAGATGAAACAATGCGGAAAGATGAAACAATGCGGAAAGATGAAAGATGAAAGAATGCGGAAAGATGAAAGATGAAACAATGCGGAAAGATGAAAGATGAAAGAATGCGGAAAGATGAAAGATGAAACAATGCGGAAAGATGAAAGATGAAACAATGCGGAAAGATGAAACAATGCGGAAAGATGAAAGATGAAAAAATGCGGAAAGATGAAAGATGAAACAATGCGGAAAGATGAAAGATGAAAGAATGCGGAAGATGAAAGATGAAACAATGCGGAAAGATGAAAGATGAAACAATGCGGAAAGATGAAAGATGAAACAATGCGGAAAGATGAAAGATGAAACAATGCGGAAAGATGAAAGATGAAACAATGCGGAAAGATGAAAGATGAAATAATGCGGAAAGATGAAAGATGAAACAATGCGGAAAGATGAAAGATGAAACAATGCGGAAAGATGAAAGATGAAACAATGCGGAAAGATGAAAGATGAAAGAATGCGGAAAGATGAAAGATGAAACAATGCGGAAAGATGAAAGATGAAACAATGCGGAAAGATGAAAGATGAAACAATGCGGAAAGATGAGACAATGCGGAAAGATGAAACAATGCGGAAAGATGAAAGATGAAACAATGCGGAAAGATGAAAGATGAAAAAATGCGGAAAGATGAAAGATGAAAGAATGCGGAAGATGAAAGATGTAACAATGCGGAAAGATGAAAGATGAAAGAATGCGGAAGATGAAAGATGAAACAATGCGGAAAGATGAAAGATGAAACAATGCGGAAAGATGAAAAATGAAACAATGCGGAAAGATGAAAGATGAAACAATGCGGAAAGATGAAAGATGAAACATTGCGGAAAGATGAAAGATGAAAGAATGCGGAAAGATAAAAGATGAAAGAATGCGGAAAGATGAAAGATGAAACAATGCGGAAAGATGAAAGATGAAAGAATGCGGAAAGATGAAAGATGAAACAATGCGGAAAGATGAAAGATGAAAGAATGCGGAAAGATGAAACAATGCGGAAAGATGAAAGATGAAACAATGCGGAAAGATGAAAGATGAAACAATGCGGAAAGATGAAAGATGAAACAATGCGGAAAGATGAAACAATGCGGAAAGATGAAAGATGAAAGAATGCGGAAAGATGAAAGATGAAACAATGCGGAAAGATGAGACAATGCGGAAAGATGAAACAATGCGGAAAGATGAAACAATGCGGAAAGATGAAACAATGCGGAAAGATGAAACAATGCGGAAAGATGAAAGATGAAAAAATGCGGAAAGATGAAAGATGAAACAATGCGGAAAGATGAAACAATGCGGAAAGATGAAACAATGCGGAAAGATGAAACAATGCGGAAAGATGAAACAATGCGGAAAGATGAAACAATGCGGAAAGATGAAACAATGCGGAAAGATGAAACAATGCGGAAAGATGAAACAATGCGGAAAGATGAAACAATGCGGAAAGATGAAATAATGCGGAAAGATGAAACAATGCGGAAAGATGAAACAATGCGGAAAGATGAAACAATGCGGAAAGATGAAAGATGAAACAATGCGGAAAGATGAAAGATGAAAAAATGCGGAAAGATGAAAGATGAAACAATGCGGAAAGATGAAAGATGAAACAATGCGGAAGATGAAAGATGAAACAATGCGGAAAGATGAAACAATGCGGAAAGATGAAACAATGCTGAAAGATGAAAGATGAAACAATGCGGAAAGATGAAAGATGAAACAATGCGGAAAGATGAAAGATGAAACAATGCGGAAAGATGAAAGATGAAAGAATGCGGAAAGATGAAAGATGAAACAATGCGGAAAGATGAAAGATGAAAGAATGCGGAAAGATGAAAGATGAAACAATGCGGAAAGATGAAAGATGAAACAATACGGAAAGATGAAACAATGCGGAAAGATGAAAGATGAAAAAATGCGGAAAGATGAAAGATGAAACAATGCGGAAAGATGAAACAATGCGGAAAGATGAAAGATGAAACAATGCGGAAAGATGAAAGATGAAACAATGCGGAAAGATGAAAGATGAAACAATGCGGAAAGATGAAAGATGAAACAATGCGGAAAGATGAAAGATGAAAGAATGCAGAAAGATGAAAGATGAAACAATGCGGAAAGATGAAAGATGAAACAATGCGGAAAGATGAAACAATGCGGAAAGATGAAACAATGAGGAAAGATGAAAAATGAAAATATGCGGAAAGATGAAAGATGAAACAATGCGGACAGATGAAAGATGAAAGAATGCGGAAGATGAAAGATGAAACAATGCGGAAAGATGAAACAATGCGGAAAGATGAAACAATGCGGAAAGATGAAACAATGCGGAAAGATGAAACAATGCGGAAAGATGAAACAATGCGGAAAGATGAAACAATGCGGAAAGATGAAACAATGTGGAAAGATGAAAGATGAAACGATGCGGAAAGATGAAAGATGAAACAATGCGGAAAGATGAAAGATGAAACAATGCGGAAAGATGAAAGATGAAACAATGCGGAAAGATGAAAGATGAAAGAATGCGGAAAGATGAAAGATGAAACAATGCGGAAAGATGAAAGATGAAACAATGCGGAAAGATGAAAGATGAAAGAATGCGGAAAGATGAAAGATGAAACAATGCAGAAAGATGAAAGATGAAAGAATGTGGAAGATGAAAGATGAAACAATGCGGAAAGATGAAAGATGAAACAATGCGGAAAGATGAAAGATGAAAGAATGCGGAAAGATGAAAGATGAAACAATGCGGAAAGATGAGACAATGCGGAAAGATGAAACAATGCGGAAAGATGAAACAATGCGGAAAGATGAAACAATGCGGGAAGGTGAAACAATGCGGAAAGATGAAAGATGAAAAAATGCGGAAAGATGAAAGATGAAACAATGCGGAAAGATGAAAGATGAAAGAATGCGGAAGATGAAAGATGAAACAATGCGGAAGGATGAAAGATGAAACAATGCGGAAAGATGAAAGATGAAACAATGCGGAAAGATGAAAGATGAAAGAATGCGGAAAGATGAATGATGAAACAATGCGGAAAGATGAAAGATGAAACAATGCGGAAAGATGAAAGATGAAACAATGCGGAAAGATGAAAGATGAAAGAATGCGGAAAGATGAAAGAAGAAACAATGCGGAAAGATGAAAGATGAAACAATGCGGAAAGATGAAAGATGAAAGAATGCGGAAAGCTGAAAGATGGAACAATGCGGAAAGATGAAAGATGAAACAATTCGGAAAGATGAAAGATGAAACAATGCGGAAAGATGAAAGATGAAACAATGCGGAAAGATGAAAGATGAAACAATGCGGAAAGATGAAAGATGAAAGAATGCGGAAGATGAAAGATGAAACAATGCGGAAAGATGAAAGATGAAACAATGCGGAAAGATGAAAGATGAAAGAATGCGGAAAGATGAAAGATGAAACAATGCGGAAAGATGAAAGATGAAACAATGCGGAAAGATGAAAGATGAAACAATGCGGAAAGATGAAAGATGAATGAATGCGGAAAGATGAAAGATGAAACAATGCGGAAAGATGAAAGATGAAAGAATGCGGAAAGATGAAAGATGAAACAATGCGGAAAGATGAAAGAATGCGGAAGATGAAAGATGAAACAATGCGGAAAGATGAAAGATGAAACAATGCGGAAAGATGAAAGATGAAACAATTCGGAAAGATGAAAGATGAAAGAATGCGGAAAGATGAAAGATGAAACAATGCGGAAAGATGAAAGATGAAACAATGCGGAAAGATGAAAGATGAAACAATGCGGAAAGATGAAAGATGAAAGAATGCGGAAAGATGAAAGATGAAACAATGCGGAAAGATGAAAGATGAAAAAATGCGGAAAGATGAAAGATGAAACAATGCGGAAAGATGAAACAATGCGGAAAGGTGAAACAATGCGGAAAGATGAAAGATGAAACAATGCGGAAAGATGAAAGATGAAAGAATGCGGAAAGATGAAAGATGAAAGAATGCGGAAAGATGAAAGATGAAACAATGCGGAAAGATGAAAGATGAAACAATGCGGAAAGATGAAACAATGCGGAAAGATGAAACAATGCGGAAAGATGAAACAATGCGGAAAGTAGAAACAATGCGGAAAGATGAAAGATGAAACAATGCGGAAAGATGAAAGATGAAAAAATGCGGAAAGATGAAAGATGAAACAATGCGGAAAGATGAAAGATGAAAAAATGCGGAAAGATGAAAGATGAAACAATGCGGAAAGATGAAACAATGCGGAAAGGTGAAACAATGCGGAAAGATGAAAGATGAAACAATGCGGAAAGATGAAAGATGAAAGAATGCGGAAAGATGAAAGATGAAACAATGCGGAAAGATGAAAGATGAAACAATGCGGAAAGATGAAAGATGAAAGAATGCGGAAAGATGAAAAATGAAAGAATGCGGAAAGATGAAAGATGAAACAATGCGGAAAGATGAAACAATGCGGAAAGATGAAACAATGCGGAAAGATGAAACAATGCGGAAAGATGAAACAATGCGGAAAGATGAAACAATGCGGAAAGATGAAAGATGAAACAATGCGGAAAGATGAAAGATGAAAAAATGCGGAAAGATGAAAGATGAAACAATGCGGAAAGATGAAAGATGAAAGAATGCGGAAGATGAAAGATGAAACAATGCGGAAAGATGAAACAATGCGGAAAGATGAAAGATGAAACAATGCGGAAAGATGAAAGATGAAAGAATGCGTAAAGATGAAAGATGAAACAATGCGGAAAGATGAAAGATGAAACATTGCGGAAAGATGAAAGATGAAACAATGCGGAAAGATGAAAGATGAAAGAATGCGGAAAGATGAAAGATGAAACAATGCGGAAAGATGAAAGATGAAACAATGCGGAAAGATGAAAGATGAAACAATGCGGAAAGATGAAACAATGCGGAAAGATGAAACAATGCGGAAAGATGAAACAATGCGGAAAGACGAAACAATGCGGAAAGATGAAAGATGAAAGAATGCGGAAAGATGAAAGATGAAACAATGAGGAAAGATGAAACAATGCGGAAAGATGAAACAATGCGGAAAGATGAAACAATGCGGAAAGATGAAACAATGCGGAAAGATGAAACAATGCGGAAAGATGAAACAATGCGGAAAGATGAAACAATGCGGAAAGATGAAACAATGCGGAAAGATGAAAGATGAAAGAATGCGGAAAGATGAAAGATGAAACAATACGGAAAGATGAAAGATGAAACAATGCGGAAAGATGAAAGATGAAAGAATGCGGAAAGATGAAAGATGAAACATTGCGGAAAGATGAAAGATGAAACAATGCGGAAAGATGAAAGATGAAAGAATGCGGAAAGATGAAAGATGAAAGAATGCGGAAAGATGAAAGATGAATCAATGCGGAAAGATGAAAGATGAAACAATGCGGAAAGATGAAAGATGAAACAATGTGGAAAGATGAAAGATGAAAGAATGCGGAAAGATGAAAGATGAAAGAATGCGGAAAGATGAAAGATGAAACAATGCGGAAAGATGAAAGATGAAAGAATGCGGAAGATGAAAGATGAAACAATGCGGAAAGATGAAAGATGAAACAATGCGGAAAGATGAAAGATGAAACAATGCGGAAAGATGAAAGATGAAAGAATGCGGAAAGATGAAAGATGAAACAATGCGGAAAGATGAGACAATGCGGAAAGATGAAACAATGCGGAAAGATGAAACAATGCGGAAAGATGAAACAATGCGGAAAGATGAAACAATGCGGAAAGATGAAAGATGAAAAAATGCGGAAAGATGAAAGATGAAACAATGCGGAAAGATGAAAGATGAAAGAATGCGGAAGATGAAAGATGAAACAATGCGGAAGGATGAAAGATGAAACATTGCGGAAAGATGAAAGATGAAACAATGCGGAAAGATGAAAGATGAAAGAATGCGGAAAGATGAAAGAAGAAACAATGCGGAAAGATGAAAGATGAAACAATGCGGAAAGATGAAAGATGAAAGAATGCGGAAAGCTGAAAGATGGAACAATGCGGAAAGATGAAAGATGAAACAATGCGGAAAGATGAAAGATGAAACAATGCGGAAAGATGAAAGATGAAACAATGCGGAAAGATGAAAGATGAAACAATGCGGAAAGATGAAAGATGAAAGAATGCGGAAGATGAAAGATGAAACAATGCGGAAAGATGAAAGGTGAAACAATGCGGAAAGATGAAAGATGAAAGAATGCGGAAAGATGAAAGATGAAACAATGCGGAAAGATGAAAGATGAAACAATGCGGAAAGATGAAAGATGAAACAATGCGGAAAGATGAAAGATGAAAGAATGCGGAAAGATGAAAGATGAAACAATGCGGAAAGATGAAAGATGAAAGAATGCGGAAAGATGAAAGATGAAACAATACGGAAAGATGAAAGAATGCGGAAGATGAAAGATGAAACAATGCGGAAAGATGAAAGATGAAACAATGTGGAAAGATGAAAGATGAAACAATTCGGAAAGATGAAAGATGAAAGAATGCGGAAAGATGAAAGATGAAACAATGCGGAAAGATGAAAGATGAAACAATGCGGAAAGATGAAAGATGAAAGAATGCGGAAAGATGAAAGATGAAACAATGCGGAAAGATGAAAGATGAAAAAATGCGGAAAGATGAAAGATGAAACAATGCGGAAAGATGAAACAATGCGGAAAGATGAAACAATGCGGAAAGATGAAAGATGAAACAATGCGGAAAGATGAAAGATGAAAGAATGCGGAAAGATGAAAGATGAAACAATGCGGAAAGATGAAAGATGAAACATTGCGGGAAGATGAAAGATGAAACAATGCGGAAAGATGAAAGATGAAAGAATGCGGAAAGATGAAAGATGAAACAATGCGGAAAGATGAAAGATGAAACAATGCGGAAAGATGAAAGATGAAAAAATGCGGAAAGATGAAACAATGCGGAAAGATGAAACAATGCGGAAAGATGAAACAATGCGGAAAGATGAAACAATGCGGAAAGATGAAACAATGCGGAAAGATGAAACAATGCGGAAAGATGAAACAATGCGGAAAGATGAAACAATGCGGAAAGATGAAACAATGCGGAAAGATGAAAGAATGCGGAAAGATGAAAGATGAAAGAATGCGGAAAGATGAAAGATGAAAGAATGCGGAAAGATGAAAGATGAAACATTGCGGAAAGATGAAAGATGAAACAATGCGGAAAGATGAAAGATGAAAGAATGCGGAAAGATGAAAGATGAAAGAATGCGGAAAGATGAAAGATGAAAGAATGCGGAAAGATGAAAGATGAAACAATGCGGAAAGATGAAAGATGAAACAATGCGGAAAGATGAAAGATGAAAGAATGCGGAAAAATGAAAGATGAAAGAATGCGGAAAGATGAAAGATGAAACAATGCGGAAAGATGAAAGATGAAAGAATGCGGAAGATGAAAGATGAAACAATGCGGAAAGATGAAAGATGAAACAATGCGGAAAGATGAAAGATGAAAGAATGCGGAAAGATGAAAGATGAAAGAATGCGGAAAGATGAAAGATGAAACAATGCGGAAAGATGAAACAATGCGGAAAGATGAAACAATGCGGAAAGATGAAACAATGCGGAAAGATGAAACAATGCGGAAAGATGAAACAATGCGGAAAGATGAAACAATGCGGAAAGATGAAACAATGCGGAAAGATGAAAGATGAAACAATGCGGAAAGATGAAAGATGAAAAAATGCGGAAAGATGAAAGATGAAACAATGCGGAAAGATGAAAGATGAAAGAATGCGGAAGATGAAAGATGAAACAATGCGGAAAGTTGAAACAATGCGGAAAGATGAAAGATGGAACAATGCGGAAAGATGAAAGATGAAAGAATGCGGAAAGATGAAAGATGAAACAATGCGGAAAGATGAAAGATGAAACATTGCGGAAAGATGAAAGATGAAACAATGCGGAAAGATGAAAGATGAAAGAATGCGGAAAGATGAAAGATGAAACAATGCGGAAAGATGAAAGATGAAACAATGCGGAAAGATGAAAGATGAAACAATGCGGAAAGATGAAACAATGCGGAAAGATGAAACAATGCGGAAAGATGAAACAATGCGGAAAGACGAAACAATGCGGAAAGATGAAACAATGCGGAAAGATGAAAGATGAAACAATGCGGAAAGATGAAAGATGAAACAATGCGGAAAGATGAAAGATGAAACAATGCGGAAAGATGAAAGATGAAACAATGCGGAAAGATGAAAGATGAAAGAATGCGGAAAGATGAAAGATGAAACAATGCGGAAAGATGAAAGATGAAAAAATGCGGAAAGATGAAAGATGAAACAATGCGGAAAGATGAAAGATGAAACAATGCGGAAAGATGAAAGATGAAAAAATGCGGAAAGATGAAAGATGAAACAATGCGGAAAGATGAAAGATGAAACATTGCGGAAAGATGAAAGATGAAACAATGCGGAAAGATGAAAGATGAAAGAATGCGGAAAGATGAAAGATGAAACAATGCGGAAAGATGAAAGATGAAACAATGCGGAAAGATGAAACAATGCGGAAAGATGAAACAATGCGGAAAGATGAAACAATGCGGAAAGATGAAACAATGCGGAAAGATGAAACAATGCGGAAAGATGAAACAATGCGGAAAGATGAAACAATGCGGAAAGATGAAAGATGAAAGAATGCGGAAAGATGAAAGATGAAAGAATGCGGAAGATGAAAGATGAAACAATGCGGAAAGATGAAACAATGCGGAAAGATGAAAGTTGAAACAATGCGGAAAGATGAAAGATGAAACAATGCGGAAAGATGAAAGATGAAAGAATGCGGAAAGATGAAAGATGAAACAATGCGGAAAGATGAAAGATGAAAAAATGCGGAAAGATGAAAGATGAAACAATGCGGAAAGATGAAACAATGCGGAAAGGTGAAACAATGCGGAAAGATGAAAGATGAAACAATGCGGAAAGATGAAAGATGAAAGAATGCGGAAAGATGAAAGATGAAACAATGCGGAAAGATGAAAGATGAAACATTGCGGAAAGATGAAAGATGAAACAATGCGGAAAGATGAAAGATGAAAGAATGCGGAAAGATGAAAGATGAAACAATGCGGAAAGATGAAAGATGAAACAATGCGGAAAGATGAAACAATGCGGAAAGATGAAACAATGCGGAAAGATGAAACAATGTGGAAAGATGAAACAATGCGGAAAGATGAAAGATGAAACAATGCGGAAAGATGAAAGATGAAAGAATGCGGAAAGATGAAAGATGAAAGAATGCGGAAAGATGAAAGATGAAACAATGCGGAAAGATGAAAGATGAAACAATGCGGAAAGATGAAAGATGAAACAATGCGGAAAGATGAAAGATGAAAGAATGCGGAAAGATGAAAGATGAAAGAATGCGGAAAGATGAAAGATGAAACAATGCGGAAAGATGAAAGATGAAAGAATGCGGAAGATGAAAGATGAAACAATGCGGAAAGATGAAAGATGAAACAATGCGGAAAGATGAAAGATGAAAGAATGCGGAAAGATGAAAGATGAAAGAATGCGGAAAGATGAAAGATGAAACAATGCGGAAAGATGAAACAATGCGGAAAGATGAAACAATGCGGAAAGATGAAAGATGAAACAATGCGGAAAGATGAAAGATGAAAAAATGCGGAAAGATGAAAGATGAAACAATGCGGAAAGATGAAAGATGAAAGAATGCGGAAGATGAAAGATGAAACAATGCGGAAAGATGAAACAATGCGGAAAGATGAAAGATGAAACAATGCGGAAAGATGAAAGATGAAAGAATGCGGAAAGATGAAAGATGAAACAATGCGGAAAGATGAAAGATGAAACATTGCGGAAAGATGAAAGATGAAACAATGCGGAAAGATGAAAGATGAAAGAATGCGGAAAGATGAAAGATGAAACAATGCGGAAAGATGAAAGATGAAACAATGCGGAAAGATGAAAGATGAAAGAATGCGGAAAGATGAAAGATGAAACAATGCGGAAAGATGAAAGATGAAACAATGCGGAAAGATGAAAGATGAAACAATGCGGAAAGATGAAACAATGCGGAAAGATGAAACAATGCGGAAAGATGAAACAATGCGGAAAGACGAAACAATGCGGAAGGAAGAAAGATGAAAGAATGCGGAAAGATGAAAGATGAAACAATGCGGGAAGATGAAAGATGAAACAATGCGGAAAGATGAAAGATGAAACAATGCGGAAAGATGAAAGATGAAACAATGCGGAAAGATGAAAGATGAAAGAATGCGGAAAGATGAAAGATGAGACAATGCGGAAAGATGAAAGATGAAAAAATGCGGAAAGATGAAAGATGAAACAATGCGGAAAGATGAAAGATGAAAGAATGCGGAAGATGAAAGATGAAACAATGCGGAAAGATGAAACAATGCGGAAAGATGAAAGATGAAACAATGCGGAAAGATGAAAGATGAAAGAATGCGGAAAGATGAAAGATGAAACAATGCGGAAAGATGAAAGATGAAACAATGCGGAAAGATGAAAGATGAAAAAATGCGGCAAGATGAAAGATGAAACAATGAGGAAAGATGAAAGATGAAAGAATGCGGAAGATGAAAGATGAAACAATGCGGAAAGATGAAACAATGCGGAAAGATGAAAGATGAAACAATGCGGAAAGATGAAAGATGAAACAATGCGGAAAGATGAAAGATGAAAGAATGCGGAAAGATGAAAGATGAAACAATGCGGAAAGATGAAAGATGAAACATTGCGGAAAGATGAAAGATGAAACAATTCGGAAAGATGAAAGATGAAAGAATGCGGAAAGATGAAAGATGAAACAATGCGGAAAGATGAAAGATGAAACAATGCGGAAAGATGAAAGATGAAACAATGCGGAAAGATGAAACAATGCGGAAAGATGAAACAATGCGGAAAGATGAAACAATGCGGAAAGATGAAACAATGCGGAAAGATGAAACAATGCGGAAAGATGAAAGATGAAAGAATGCGGAAAGATGAAAGATGAAACAATGCGGAAAGATGAAAGATGAAACAATGCGGAAAGATGAAAGATGAAAGAATGCGGAAAGATGAAAGATGAAACATTGCGGAAAGATGAAAGATGAAACAATGCGGAAAGATGAAAGATGAAAGAATGCGGAAAGATGAAAGATGAAAGAATGCGGAAAGATGAAAGATGAAACAATGCGGAAAGATGAAAGATGAAACAATGCGGAAAGATGAAACAATGCGGAAAGATGAAACAATGCGGAAAGATGAAACAATGCGGAAAGACGAAACAATGCGGAAAGAAGAAAGATGAAAGAATGCGGAAAGATGAAAGATGAAACAATGCGGAAAGATGAAAGATGAAAAATGCGGAAAGATGAAAGATGAAACAATGCGGAAAGATGAAAGATGAAACAATGCGGAAAGATGAAAGATGAAAGAATGCGGAAAGATGAAAGATGAAACAATGCGGAAAGATGAAAGATGAAAAAATGCGGAAAGATGAAAGATGAAACAATGCGGAAAGATGAAACAATGCGGAAAGATGAAAGATGAAACAATGCGGAAAGATGAAAGATGAAAAAATGCGGAAAGATGAAAGATGAAACAATGAGGAAAGATGAAAGATGAAAGAATGCGGAAGATGAAAGATGAAACAATGCGGAAAGATGAAACAATGCGGAAAGATGAAAGATGAAACAATGCGGAAAGATGAAAGATGAAAGAATGCGGAAAGATGAAAGATGAAACAATGCGGAAAGATGAAAGATGAAACATTGCGGAAAGATGAAAGATGAAACAATGCGGAAAGATGAAAGATGAAAGAATGCGGAAAGATGAAAGATGAAACAATGCGGAAAGATGAAAGATGAAACAATGCGGAAAGATGAAAGATGAAACAATGCGGAAAGATGAAACAATGCGGAAAGATGAAACAATGCGGAAAGATGAAACAATGCGGAAAGATGAAACAATGCGGAAAGATGAAAGATGAAAGAATGCGGAAAGATGAAAGATGAAACAATGCGGAAAGATGAAAGATGAAACAATGCGGAAAGATGAAAGATGAAAGAATGCGGAAAGATGAAAGATGAAACATTGCGGAAAGATGAAAGATGAAACAATGCGGAAAGATGAAAGATGAAAGAATGCGGAAAGATGAAAGATGAAAGAATGCGGAAAGATGAAAGATGAAACAATGCGGAAAGATGAAAGATGAAACAATGCGGAAAGATGAAAGGTGAAACAATGTGGAAAGATGAAAGATGAAAGAATGCGGAAAGATGAAAGATGAAAGAATGCGGAAAGATGAAAGATGAAACAATGCGGAAAGATGAAAGATGAAAGAATGCGGAAGATGAAAGATGAAACAATGCGGAAAGATGAAAGATGAAACAATGCGGAAAGATGAAAGATGAAACAATGCGGAAAGATGAAAGATGAAAGAATGCGGAAAGATGAAAGATGAAACAATGCGGAAAGATGAGACAATGCGGAAAGATGAAACAATGCGGAAAGATGAAACAATGCGGAAAGATGAAACAATGCGGAAAGATGAAACAATGCGGAAAGATGAAAGATGAAAAAATGCGGAAAGATGAAAGATGAAACAATGCGGAAAGATGAAAGATGAAAGAATGCGGAAGATGAAAGATGAAACAATGCGGAAGGATGAAAGATGAAACAATGCGGAAAGATGAAAGATGAAACAATGCGGAAAGATGAAAGATGAAAGAATGCGGAAAGATGAAAGATGAAACAATGCGGAAAGATGAAAGATGAAACAATGCGGAAAGATGAAAGATGAAACAATGCGGAAAGATGAAAGATGAAAGAATGCGGAAAGATGAAAGAAGAAACAATGCGGAAAGATAAAAGATGAAACAATGCGGAAAGATGAAAGATGAAAGAATGCGGAAAGCTGAAAGATGGAACAATGCGGAAAGATGAAAGATGAAACAATGCGGAAAGATGAAAGATGAAACAATGCGGAAAGATGAAAGATGAAACAATGCGGAAAGATGAAAGATGAAACAATGCGGAAAGATGAAAGATGAAAAAATGCGGAAAGATGAAAGATGAAACAATGCGGAAAGATGAAAGATGAAAGAATGCGGAAAGATGAAAGATGAAACAATGCGGAAAGATGAAACAATGCGGAAAGATGAAAGATGGAACAATGCGGAAAGATGAAAGATGAAAGAATGCGGAAAGATGAAAGATGAAACAATGCGGAAAGATGAAAGATGAAACATTGCGGAAAGATGAAAGATGAAACAATGCGGAAAGATGAAAGATGAAAGAATGCGGAAGATGAAAGATGAAACAATGCGGAAAGATGAAAGATGAAACAATGCGGAAAGATGAAAGATGAAACAATGCGGAAAGATGAAACAATGCGGAAAGATGAAACAATGCGGAAAGATGAAACAATGCGGAAAGACGAAACAATGCGGAAAGATGAAAGATGAAAGAATGCGGAAAGATGAAAGATGAAACAATGCGGAAAGATGAAAGATGAAACAATGCGGAAAGATGAAAGATGAAACAATGCGGAAAGATGAAAGATGAAACAATGCGGAAAGATGAAAGATGAAAGAATGCGGAAAGATGAAAGATGAAACAATGCGGAAAGATGAAAGATGAAAAAATGCGGAAAGATGAAAGATGAAACAATGCGGAAAGATGAAAGATGAAACAATGCGGAAAGATGAAAGATGAAAAAATGCGGAAAGATGAAAGATGAAACAATGCGGAAAGATGAAAGATGAAAGAATGCGGAAGATGAAAGATGAAACAATGCGGAAAGATGAAACAATGCGGAAAGATGAAACAATGCGGAAAGATGAAAGATGAAACAATGCGGAAAGATGAAAGATGAAAGAATGCGGAAAGATGAAAGATGAAACAATGCGGAAAGATGAAAGATGAAACATTGCGGAAAGATGAAAGATGAAACAATGCGGAAAGATGAAAGATGAAAGAATGCGGAAAGATGAAAGATGAAACAATGCGGAAAGATGAAAGATGAAACAATGCGGAAAGATGAAAGATGAACAATGCGGAAACATGAAACAATGCGGAAAGATGAAACAATGCGGAAAGATGAAACAATGCGGAAAGATGAAACAATGCGGAAAGATGAAAGATGAAAGAATGCGGAAAGATGAAAGATGAAACAATGCGGAAAGATGAAAGATGAAACAATGCGGAAAGATGAAAGATGAAAGAATGCGGAAAGATGAAAGATGAAACATTGCGGAAAGATGAAAGATGAAACAATGCGGAAAGATGAAAGATGAAAGAATGCGGAAAGATGAAAGATGAAAGAATGCGGAAAGATGAAAGATGAAACAATGCGGAAAGATGAAAGATGAAACAATGCGGAAAGATGAAAGATGAAACAATGCGGAAAGATGAAAGATGAAAGAATGCGGAAAGATGAAAGATGAAAGAATGCGGAAAGATGAAAGATGAAACAATGCGGAAAGATGAAAGATGAAAGAATGCGGAAAGATGAAAGATGAAACAATGCGGAAAGATGAAAGATGAAACAATGCGGAAAGATGAAAGATGAAACAATGCGGAAAGATGAAAGATGAAAGAATGCGGAAAGATGAAAGATGAAACAATGCGGAAAGATGAAAGATGAAAGAATGCGGAAAGATGAAAGATGAAAAAATGCGGAAAGATGAAAGATGAAAGAATGCGGAAAGATGAAAGATGAAACAATGCGGAAAGACGAAAGATGAAACAATGGGGAAAGATGAAAGATGAAACAATGCGGAAAGATGAAAGATGAAACAATGCGGAAAGATGAAACAATGCGGAAAGATGAAACAATGCGGAAAGATGAAACAATGCGGAAAGATGAAACAATGCGGAAAGATGAAACAATGCGGAAAGATGAAACAATGCGGAAAGATGAAACAATGCGGAAAAATGAAAGATGAAACAATGCGGAAAGATGAAAGATGAAACAATGCGGAAAGATGAAAGATGAAAGAATGCGGAAAGATGAAAGATGAAACATTGCGGAAAGATGAAAGATGAAACAATGCGGAAAGATGAAAGATGAAAGAATGCGGAAAGATGAAAGATGAAAGAATGCGGAAAGATGAAAGATGAAACAATGCGGAAAGATGAAAGATG
Source organism: Gastracanthus pulcherrimus (assembly GCA_949152435.1). NCBI lineage: Eukaryota > Metazoa > Arthropoda > Insecta > Hymenoptera > Pteromalidae > Gastracanthus > Gastracanthus pulcherrimus. Next base: position 142,062 of record CASCKD010000009.1, on the reverse strand, counting down.
AAACAATGCGGAAAGATGAAAGATGAAACAATGCGGAAAGATGAAAGATGAAAGAATGCGGAAAGATGAAAGATGAAACAATGCGGAAAGATGAAAGATGAAAGAATGCGGAAAGATGAAAGATGAAAAAATGCGGAAAGATGAAAGATGAAAGAATGCGGAAAGATGAAAGATGAAACAATGCGGAAAGACGAAAGATGAAACAATGCGGAAAGATGAAAGATGAAAAAATGCGGAAAGATGAAAGATAAAACAATGCGGAAAGATGAAAGATGAAACAATGCGGAAAGATGAAAGATGAAACAAAGCGGAAAGATGAAAGATGAAACAATGCGGAAAGATGAAAGATGAAACAATGCGGAAAGATGAAAGATGAAACAATGCGGAAAGATGAAACAATGCAGAAAGATGAAACAATGCGGAAAGATGAAAGATGAAACAATGCGGAAAGATGAAAGATGAAACAATGCGGAAAGATGAAAGATGAAACAATGCGGAAAGATGAAAGATGAAACAATGCGGAAAGATGAAACAATGCGGAAAGATGAAACAATGCGGAAAGATGAAACAATGCGGAAAGATGAAACAATGCGGAAAGATGAAACAATGCGGAAAGATGAAACAATGCGGAAAGATGAAACAATGCGGAAAGATGAAACAATGCGGAAAGATGAAACAATGCGGAAAGATGAAACAATGCGGAAAGATGAAACAATGCGGAAAGATGAAACAATGCGGAAAGATGAAACAATGCGGAAAGATGAAACAATGCGGAAAGATGAAAGATGAAAGAATGCGGAAAGATGAAAGATGAAACAATGCGGAAAGATGAAAGATGAAAGAATGCGGAAAGATGAAAGATGAAACAATGCGGAAAGATGAAAGATGAAACAATGCGGAAAGATGAAAGATGAAAGAATGCGGAAGATGAAAGATGAAAGAATGCGGAAAGATGAAAAATGAAACAATGCGGAAAGATGAAAGATGAAAGAATGCGGAAAGATGAAAGATGAAACAATGCGGAAAGATGAAAGATGAAAGAATGCGGAAAGATGAAAGATGAAACAATGCGGAAAGATGAAAGATGAAACAATGCGGAAAGATGAAACAATGCGGAAAGATGAAACAATTCGGAAAGATGAAACAATGCGGGAAGATGAAACAATGCGGAAAGATGAAACAATGCGGAAAGATGAAACAATTCGGAAAGATGAAACAATGCGGGAAGATGAAACAATGCGGAAAGATGAAACAATGCGGAAAGATGAAAGATGAAACAATGCGGAAAGATGAAAAATGAAAAAATGCGGAAAGATGAAAGATGAAAGAATGCGGAAAGATGAAAGATGAAACAATGCGGAAAGATGAAAGATGAAATATTGCGGAAAGATGAAAGATGAAACAATGCGGAAAGATGAAAGATGAAAGAATGCGGAAAGATGAAAGATGAAACAATGCGGAAAGATGAAAGATGAAACAATGCGGAAAGATGAAAGATGAAACAATGCGGAAAGATGAAAGATGAAACAATGCGGAAAGATGAAACAATGCGGAAAGATGAAACAATGCGGAAAGATGAAACAATGCGGAAAGATGAAACAATGCGGAAAGATGAAACAATGCGGAAAGATGAAACAATGCGGAAAGATGAAACAATGCGGAAAGATGAAACAATGCGGAAAGATGAAACAATGCGGAAAGATGAAACAATGCGGAAAGATGAAACAATGCGGAAAGATGAAACAATGCGGAAAGATGAAAGAATGCGGAAAGATGAAAGATGAAACATTGCGGAAAGATGAAAGATGAAACAATGCGGAAAGATGAAAGATGAAAGAATGCGGAAAGATGAAAGATGAAACAATGCGGAAAGATGAAAGATGAAAGAATGCGGAAAGATGAAAGATGAAACAATGCGGAAAGATGAAAGATGAAACAATGCGGAAAGATGAAACAATGCGGAAAGATGAAACAATGCGGAAAGATGAAACAATGCGGAAAGATGAAAGATGAAACAATGCGGAAAGATGAAAAATGAAAAAATGCGGAAAGATGAAAGATGAAAGAATGCGGAAAGATGAAAGATGAAACAATGCGGAAAGATGAAAGATGAAACATTGCGGAAAGATGAAAGATGAAACAATGCTGAAAGATGAAAGATGAAAGAATGCGGAAAGATGAAAGATGAAACAATGCGGAAAGATGAAAGATGAAACAATGCGGAAAGATGAAAGATGAAACAATGCGGAAAGATGAAAGATGAAACAATGCGGAAAGATGAAACAATGCGGAAAGATGAAACAATGCGGAAAGATGAAACAATGCGGAAAGATGAAACAATGCGGAAAGATGAAACAATGCGGAAAGATGAAACAATGCGGAAAGATGAAACAATGCGGAAAGATGAAACAATGCGGAAAGATGAAACAATGCGGAAAGATGAAACAATGCGGAAAGATGAAACAATGCGGAAAGATGAAACAATGCGGAAAGATGAAACAATGCGGAAAGATGAAACAATGCGGAAAGATGAAACAATGCGGAAAGATGAAAGATGAAAAAATGCGGAAAGATGAAAGATGAAACAATGCGGAAAGATGAAAGATGAAACAATGCGGAAAGATGAAAGATGAAAGAATGCGGAAAGATGAAAGATGAAACAATGCGGAAAGATGAAAGATGAAACAATGCGGAAAGATGAAAGATGAAAGAATGCGGAAAGATGAAAGATGAAACAATGCGGAAAGATGAAAGATGAAACATTGCGGAAAGATGAAAGATGAAACAATGCGGAAAGATGAAAGATGAAAGAATGCGGAAAGATGAAAGATGAAACAATGCGGAAAGATGAAAGATGAAACAATGCGGAAAGATGAAAGATGAAACAATGCGGAAAGATGAAAGATGAAACAATGCGGAAAGATGAAACAATGCGGAAAGATGAAACAATGCGGAAAGATGAAACAATGCGGAAAGATGAAACAATGCGGAAAGATGAAACAATGCGGAAAGATGAAACAATGCGGAAAGATGAAACAATGCGGAAAGATGAAACAATGCGGAAAGATGAAAGATGAAAAAATGCGGAAAGATGAAAGATGAAACAATGCGGAAAGATGAAAGATGAAACAATGCGGAAAGATGAAAGATGAAACAATGCGGAAAGATGAAAGATGAAACAATGCGGAAAGATGAAAGATGAAAGAATGCGGAAAGATGAAAGATGAAACAATGCGGAAAGATGAAAGATGAAACAATGCGGAAAGATGAAAGATGAAACAATGCGGAAAGATGAAAGATGAAACAATGCGGAAAGATGAAAGATGAAACAATGCGGAAAGATGAAAGATGAAACAATGCGGAAAGATGAAAGATGAAACAATGCGGAAAGATGAAACAATGCGGAAAGATGAAACAATGCGGAAAGATGAAACAATGCGGATAGATGAAACAATGCGGAAAGATGAAACAATGCGGAAAGATGAAACAATGCGGAAAGATGAAACAATGCGGAAAGATGAAACAATGCGGAAAGATGAAACAATGCGGAAAGATGAAACAATGCGGAAAGATGAAACAATGCGGAAAGATGAAACAATGCGGAAAGATGAAACAATGCGGAAAGATGAAACAATGAGGAAAGATGAAACAATGCGGAAAGATGAAACAATGCGGAAAGATGAAACAATGCGGAAAGATGAAACAATGCGGAAAGATGAACCAATGCGGAAAGATGAAACAATGCGGAAAGATGAAACAATGCGGAAAGATGAAACAATGCGGAAAGATGAAACAATGCGGAAAGATGAAACAATGCGGAAAGATGAAACAATGCGGAAAGATGAAACAATGCGGAAAGATGAAACAATGCGGAAAGATGAAACAATGCGGAAAGATGAAACAATGCGGAAAGATGAAACAATGCGGAAAGATGAAACAATGCGGAAAGATGAAACAATGCGGAAAGATGAAACAATGCGGAAAGATGAAAAAATGCGGAAAGATGAAACAATGCGGAAAGATGAAAGATGAAACAATGCGGAAAGATGAAAGATGAAAAAATGCGGAAAGATGAAAGATGAAACAATGCGGAAAGATGAAAGATGAAAGAATGCGGAAGATGAAAGATGAAACAATGCGGAAAGATGAAACAATGCGGAAAGATGAAAGATGAAACAATGCGGAAAGATGAAACAATGCGGAAAGATGAAAGATGAAAGAATGCGGAAAGATGAAAGATGAAACAATGCGGAAAGATGAAAGATTAAACAATGCGGAAAGATGAAAGATGAAAGAATGCGGAAAGATGAAAGATGAAACAATGCGGAAAGATGAAAGATGAAACAATGCGGAAAGATGAAACAATGCGGAAAGATGAAACAATGCGGAAAGATGAAAGATGAAAAAATGCGGAAAGATGAAAGATGAAACAATGCGGAAAGATGAAAGATGAAAAAATGCGGAAGATGAAAGATGAAACAATGCGGAAAGATGAAACAATGCGGAAAGATGAAAGATGAAACAATGCGGAAAGATGAAAGATGAAACAATGCGGAAAGATGAAAGATGAAACAATGCGGAAAGATGAAAGATGAAACAATGCGGAAACATGAAAGATGAAAGAATGCGGATAGATGAAAGATGAAACAATGCGGAAAGATGAAAGATGAAACAATGCGGAAATATGAAAGATGAAACAATGCGGAAAGATGAAAGATGAAAGAATGCGGAAAGATGAAAGATAAACAAAGCGGAAAGATGAAAGATGAAACAATGCGGAAAGATGAAAGATGAAACAATGCGGAAAGATGAAAGATGAAACAATGCGGAAAGATGAAAGATGAAACAATGCGGAAAGATGAAAGATGAAACAATGCGGAAAGATGAAAGATGAAACAATGCGGAAAGATGAGACAATGCGGAAAGATGAAACAATGCGGAAAGATGAAAGATGAGACAATGCGGAAAGATGAAAGATGAAAAAATGCGGAAAGATGAAAGATGAAACAATGCGGAAAGAGGAAAGATGAAAGAATGCGGAAGATGAAAGATGAAACAATGCGGAAAGATGAAAGATGAAACAATGCGGAAAGATGAAAGATGAAACAATGCGGAAAGATGAAAGATGAAACAATGCGGAAAGATGAAAGATGAAACATTGCGGAAAGATGAAAGATGAAACAATGCGGAAAGATGAAAGATGAAAGAATGCGGAAAGATGAAAGATGAAACAATGCGGAAAGATGAAAGATGAAAGAATGCGGAAAGATGAAAGATGAAACAATGCGGAAAGATGAAAGATGAAACAATGCGGAAAGATGAAACAATGCGGAAAGATGAAACAATGTGGAAAGATGAAAGATGAAACAATGCGGAAAGATGAAAGATGAAACAATGCGGAAAGATGAAAGATGAAACAATGCGGAAAGATGAAAGATGAAAGAATGCGGAAAGATGAAAGATGAAAGAATGCGGAAAGATGAAAGATGAAACAATGCGGAAAGATGAAAGATGAAACAATGCGGAAAGATGAAAGATGAAAGAATGCGGAAAGATGAAAGATGAAAAAATGCGGAAAGATGAAAGATGAAACAATGCGGAAAGATGATAGATGAAAGAATGCGGAAAGATGAAAGGATGAAACAATGCGGAAAGATGAAAGATGAAACAATGCGGAAAGATGAAAGATGAAAGAATGCGAAAAGATGAAAGATGAAACAATGCGGAAAGATGAAAGATGAAACAATGCGGAAAGATGAAACAATGCGGAAAGATGAAACAATGCGGAAAGATGAAACAATGCGGAAAGATGAAACAATGCGGAAAGATGAAACAATGCGGAAAGATGAAACAATGCGGAAAGATGAAACAATGCGGAAAGATGAAAGATGAAAAAATGCGGAAAGATGAAAGATGAAACAATGCGGAAAGATGAAAGATGAAAGAATGCGGAAAGATGAAAGATGAAACAATGCGGAAAGATGAAAGATGAAAGAATGCGGAAGATGAAAGATGAAACAATGCGGAAAGATGAAAGATGAAACAATGCGGAAAGATGAAAGATGAAAGAATGCGGAAGATGAAAGATGAAACAATGCGGAAAGATGAAACAATGCGGAAAGATGAAAGATGAAACAATGCGGAAAAATGAAAGATGAAACAATGCGGAAAGATGAAAGATGAAAGAATGCGGAAAGATGAAAGATGAAAGAATGCGGAAAGATGAAAGATGAAAGAATGCGGAAAGATGAAAGATGAAACAATGCGGAAAAATGAAAGATGAAACAATGCGGAAAGATGAAAGATGAAACAATGCGGAAAGATGAAAGATGAAAAAATGCGGAAAGATGAAAGATGAAACAATGCGGAAAGATGAAACAATGCGGAAAGATGAAACAATGCGGAAAGATGAAAGATGAAACAATGCGGAAAGATGAAAGATGAAACAATGCGGAAAGATGAAAGATGAAAGAATGCGGAAAGATGAAAGATGAAACAATGCGGAAAGATGAAAGATGAAATATTGCGGAAAGATGAAAGATGAAACAATGCGGAAAGATGAAAGATGAAAGAATGCGGAAAGATGAATGATGAAACAATGCGGAAAGATGAAAGATGAAACAATGCGGAAAGATGAAAGATGAAACAATGCGGAAAGATGAAAGATGAAACAATGCAGAAAGATGAAAGATGAAACAATGCGGAAAGATGAAAGATGAAAGAATGCGGAAGATGAAAGATGAAACAATGCGGAAAGATGAAAGATGAAAGAATGCGGAAAGATGAAAGATGAAAGAATGCAGAAAGATGAAAGGTGAAACAATGCGGAAAGATGAAAGATGAAACAATGCGGAAAGATGAAAGATGAAACAATGCGGAAAGATGAAAGATGAAAGAATGCGGAAAGATGAAAGATGAAAGAATGCGGAAAGATGAAAGATGAAAGAATGCGGAAAGATGAAAGATGAAACAATGCGGAAAGATGAAAGATGAAAGAATGCGGAAAGATGAAAGATGAAACAATGCGGAAAGATGAAAGATGAAACAATGCGGAAAGATGAAAGATGAAACAATGCGGAAAGATGAAAGATGAAAAAATGCGGAAAGATGAAAGATGAAACAATGCGGAAAGATGAAACAATGCGGAAAGATGAAAGATGAAACAATTCGGAAAGATGAAACAATGCGGAAAGATGAAACAATGCGGAAAGATGAAACAATGCGGAAAGATGAAAGATGAAACATTGCGGAAAGATGAAAGATGAAACAATGCGGAAAGATGAAAGATGAAAGAATGCGGAAGATGAAAGATGAAACAATGCGGAAAGATGAAAGATGAAACAATGCGGAAAGATGAAAGATGAAAGAATTCGGAAGATGAAAGATGAAACAATGCGGAAAGATGAAAGATGAAACAATTCGGAAAGATGAAACAATGCGGAAAGATGAAACAATGCGGAAAGATGAAACAATGCGGAAAGATGAAAGATGAAAGAATGCGGAAAGATGAAAGATGAAACAATGCGGAAAGATGAAAGATGAAACAATGCGGAAAGATGAAAGATGAAAAAATGCGGAAAGATGAAAGATGAAACAATGCGGAAAGATGAAACTATGCGGAAAGATGAAAGATGAAACAATGCGGAAAGATGAAAGATGAAACAATGCGGAAAGATGAAAGATGAAAGAATGCGGAAAGATGAAAGATGAAACAATGCGGAAAGATGAAAGATGAAACATTGCGGAAAGATGAAAGATGAAACAATGCGGAAAGATGAAACAATGCGGAAAGATGAAACAATGCGAAAAGATGAAAGATGAAAGAATGCGGAAGATGAAAGATGAAACAATGCGGAAAGATGAAACAATGCGGAAAGATGAAACAATGCGGAAAGATGAAACAATGCGGAAAGATGAAACAATGCGGAAAGATGAAACAATGCGGAAAGATGAAACAATGCGGAAAGATGAAACAATGCGGAAAGATGAAACAATGCGGAAAGATGAAACAATGCGGAAAGATGAAACAATGCGGAAAGATGAAACAATGCGGAAAGATGAAACAATGCGGAAAGATGAAACAATGCGGAAAGATGAAACAATGCGGAAAGATGAAACAATGCGGAAAGATGAAACAATGCGGAAAGATGAAACAATGCGGAAAGCTGAAAGATGAAACAATGCGGAAAGATGAAAGATGAAACAATGCGGAAAGATGAAAGATGAAACAATGCGGAAAGATGAAAGATGAAACAATGCGGAAAGATGAAAGGTGAAACAATGCGGAAAGATGAAAGATGAAACAATGCGGAAAGATGAAAGATGAAACAATGCGGAAAGATGAAAGATGAAACAATGCGGAAAGATGAAAGATGAAAAAATGCGGAAAGATGAAAGATGAAACAATGCGGAAAGATGAAAGATGAAAAAATGCGGAAAGATGAAAGATGAAACAATGTGGAAAGATGAAACAATGCGGAAAGATGAAACAATGCGGAAAGACGAAAGATGAAACAATGCGGAAAGATGAAAGATGAAACAATGCGGAAAGATGAAAGATGAAAGAATGCGGAAAGATGAAAGATGAAACAATGCGGAAAGATGAAAGATGAAATATTGCGGAAAGATGAAAGATGAAACAATGCGGAAAGATGAAAGATGAAAGAATGCGGAAAGATGAATGATGAAACAATGCGGAAAGATGAAAGATGAAACAATGCGGAAAGATGAAAGATGAAACAATGCGGAAAGATGAAAGATGAAACAATGCAGAAAGATGAAAGATGAAACAATGCGGAAAGATGAAAGATGAAAGAATGCGGAAGATGAAAGATGAAACAATGCGGAAAGATGAAAGATGAAAGAATGCGGAAAGATGAAAGATGAAAGAATGCAGAAAGATGAAAGGTGAAACAATGCGGAAAGATGAAAGATGAAACAATGCGGAAAGATGAAAGATGAAACAATGCGGAAAGATGAAAGATGAAAGAATGCGGAAAGATGAAAGATGAAAGAATGCGGAAAGATGAAAGATGAAAGAATGCGGAAAGATGAAAGATGAAACAATGCGGAAAGATGAAAGATGAAAGAATGCGGAAAGATGAAAGATGAAACAATGCGGAAAGATGAAAGATGAAACAATGCGGAAAGATGAAACAATGCGGAAAGATGAAAGATGAAACAATGCGGAAAAATGAAAGATGAAACAATGCGGAAAGATGAAAGATGAAAGAATGCGGAAAGATGAAAGATGAAAGAATGCGGAAAGATGAAAGATGAAAGAATGCGGAAAGATGAAAGATGAAACAATGCGGAAAAATGAAAGATGAAACAATGCGGAAAGATGAAAGATGAAACAATGCGGAAAGATGAAAGATGAAAAAATGCGGAAAGATGAAAGATGAAACAATGCGGAAAGATGAAACAATGCGGAAAGATGAAACAATGCGGAAAGATGAAAGATGAAACAATGCGGAAAGATGAAAGATGAAACAATGCGGAAAGATGAAAGATGAAAGAATGCGGAAAGATGAAAGATGAAACAATGCGGAAAGATGAAAGATGAAATATTGCGGAAAGATGAAAGATGAAACAATGCGGAAAGATGAAAGATGAAAGAATGCGGAAAGATGAAAGATGAAACAATGCGGAAAGATGAAAGATGAAACAATGCGGAAAGATGAAAGATGAAACAATGCAGAAAGATGAAAGATGAAACAATGCGGAAAGATGAAAGATGAAAGAATGCGGAAGATGAAAGATGAAACAATGCGGAAAGATGAAAGATGAAAGAATGCGGAAAGATGAAAGATGAAAGAATGCAGAAAGATGAAAGGTGAAACAATGCGGAAAGATGAAAGATGAAACAATGCGGAAAGATGAAAGATGAAACAATGCGGAAAGATGAAAGATGAAACAATGCGGAAAGATGAAAGATGAAAGAATGCGGAAAGATGAAAGATGAAAGAATGCGGAAAGATGAAAGATGAAACAATGCGGAAAGATGAAAGATGAAAGAATGCGGAAAGATGAAAGATGAAACAATGCGGAAAGATGAAAGATGAAACAATGCGGAAAGATGAAACAATGCGGAAAGATGAAAGATGAAACAATGCGGAAAAATGAAAGATGAAACAATGCGGAAAGATGAAAGATGAAAGAATGCGGAAAGATGAAAGATGAAAGAATGCGGAAAGATGAAAGATGAAAGAATGCGGAAAGATGAAAGATGAAACAATGCGGAAAAATGAAAGATGAAACAATGCGGAAAGATGAAAGATGAAACAATGCGGAAAGATGAAAGATGAAAAAATGCGGAAAGATGAAAGATGAAACAATGCGGAAAGATGAAACAATGCGGAAAGATGAAACAATGCGGAAAGATGAAACAATGCGGAAAGATGAAACAATGCGGAAAGATGAAAGATGAAACAATGCGGAAAGATGAAAGATGAAACAATGCGGAAAGATGAAAGATGAAAGAATGCGGAAAGATGAAAGATGAAACAATGCGGAAAGATGAAAGATGAAATATTGCGGAAAGATGAAAGATGAAACAATGCGGAAAGATGAAAGATGAAAGAATGCGGAAAGATGAATGATGAAACAATGCGGAAAGATGAAAGATGAAACAATGCGGAAAGATGAAAGATGAAACAATGCGGAAAGATGAAAGATGAAACAATGCAGAAAGATGAAAGATGAAACAATGCGGAAAGATGAAAGATGAAAGAATGCGGAAGATGAAAGATGAAACAATGCGGAAAGATGAAAGATGAAAGAATGCGGAAAGATGAAAGATGAAACAATGCGGAAAGATGAAAGATGAAAGAATGCGGAAAGATGAAAGATGAAAGAATGCGGAAAGATGAAAGATGAAAGAATGCGGAAAGATGAAAGATGAAACAATGCGGAAAGATGAAAGATGAAAGAATGCGGAAAGATGAAAGATGAAACAATGCGGAAAGATGAAAGATGAAACAATGCGGAAAGATGAAAGATGAAACAATGCGGAAAGATGAAAGATGAAAAAATGCGGAAAGATGAAAGATGAAACAATGCGGAAAGATGAAACAATGCGGAAAGATGAAAGATGAAACAATGCGGAAAGATGAAAGATGAAACAATGCGGAAAGATGAAAGATGAAAGAATGCGGAAAGATGAAAGATGAAACAATGCGGAAAGATGAAAGATGAAACATTGCGGAAAGATGAAAGATGAAACAATGCGGAAAGATGAAAGATGAAAGAATGCGGAAGATGAAAGATGAAACAATGCGGAAAGATGAAAGATGAAACAATGCGGAAAGATGAAAGATGAAAGAATTCGGAAGATGAAAGATGAAACAATGCGGAAAGATGAAAGATGAAACAATTCGGAAAGATGAAACAATGCGGAAAGATGAAACAATGCGGAAAGATGAAACAATGCGGAAAGATGAAAGATGAAAGAATGCGGAAAGATGAAAGATGAAACAATGCGGAAAGATGAAAGATGAAACAATGCGGAAAGATGAAAGATGAAACAATGCGGAAAGATGAAAGATGAAAAAATGCGGAAAGATGAAAGATGAAACAATGCGGAAAGATGAAACTATGCGGAAAGATGAAAGATGAAACAATGCGGAAAGATGAAAGATGAAACAATGCGGAAAGATGAAAGATGAAAGAATGCGGAAAGATGAAAGATGAAACAATGCGGAAAGATGAAAGATGAAACATTGCGGAAAGATGAAAGATGAAACAATGCGGAAAGATGAAACAATGCGGAAAGATGAAACAATGCGGAAAGATGAAACAATGCGGAAAGATGAAACAATGCGGAAAGATGAAACAATGCGAAAAGATGAAAGATGAAAGAATGCGGAAGATGAAAGATGAAACAATGCGGAAAGATGAAACAATGCGGAAAGATGAAACAATGCGGAAAGATGAAACAATGCGGAAAGATGAAACAATGCGGAAAGATGAAACAATGCGGAAAGATGAAACAATGCGGAAAGATGAAACAATGCGGAAAGATGAAACAATGCGGAAAGATGAAACAATGCGGAAAGATGAAACAATGCGGAAAGATGAAACAATGCGGGAAGATGAAACAATGCGGAAAGATGAAACAATGCGGAAAGATGAAACAATGCGGAAAGATGAAACAATGCGGAAAGATGAAACAATGCGGAAAGATGAAAGATGAAACAATGCGGAAAGCTGAAAGATGAAACAATGCGGAAAGATGAAAGATGAAACAATGCGGAAAGATGAAAGATGAAACAATGCGGAAAGATGAAAGATGAAACAATGCGGAAAGATGAAAGGTGAAACAATGCGGAAAGATGAAAGATGAAACAATGCGGAAAGATGAAAGATGAAACAATGCGGAAAGATGAAAGATGAAACAATGCGGAAAGATGAAAGATGAAACAATGCGGAAAGATGAAAGATGAAACAATGCGGAAAAATGAAAGATGAAACAATGCGGAAAGATGAAAGATGAAAGAATGCGGAAAGATGAAAGATGAAAGAATGCGGAAAGATGAAAGATGAAACAATGCGGAAAGATGAAAGATGAAACAATGCGGAAAAATGAAAGATGAAACAATGCGGAAAGATGAAAGATGAAACAATGCGGAAAGATGAAAGATGAAAAAATGCGGAAAGATGAAAGATGAAACAATGCGGAAAGATGAAACAATGCGGAAAGATGAAACAATGCGGAAAGACGAAAGATGAAACAATGCGGAAAGATGAAAGATGAAACAATGCGGAAAGATGAAAGATGAAAGAATGCGGAAAGATGAAAGATGAAACAATGCGGAAAGATGAAAGATGAAATATTGCGGAAAGATGAAAGATGAAACAATGCGGAAAGATGAAAGATGAAAGAATGCGGAAAGATGAATGATGAAACAATGCGGAAAGATGAAAGATGAAACAATGCGGAAAGATGAAAGATGAAACAATGCGGAAAGATGAAAGATGAAACAATGCAGAAAGATGAAAGATGAAACAATGCGGAAAGATGAAAGATGAAAGAATGCGGAAGATGAAAGATGAAACAATGCGGAAAGATGAAAGATGAAAGAATGCGGAAAGATGAAAGATGAAAGAATGCAGAAAGATGAAAGGTGAAACAATGCGGAAAGATGAAAGATGAAACAATGCGGAAAGATGAAAGATGAAACAATGCGGAAAGATGAAAGATGAAAGAATGCGGAAAGATGAAAGATGAAAGAATGCGGAAAGATGAAAGATGAAAGAATGCGGAAAGATGAAAGATGAAACAATGCGGAAAGATGAAAGATGAAAGAATGCGGAAAGATGAAAGATGAAACAATGCGGAAAGATGAAAGATGAAACAATGCGGAAAGATGAAAGATGAAACAATGCGGAAAGATGAAAGATGAAAAAATGCGGAAAGATGAAAGATGAAACAATGCGGAAAGATGAAACAATGCGGAAAGATGAAAGATGAAACAATGCGGAAAGATGAAAGATGAAACAATGCGGAAAGATGAAAGATGAAAGAATGCGGAAAGATGAAAGATGAAACAATGCGGAAAGATGAAAGATGAAACATTGCGGAAAGATGAAAGATGAAACAATGCGGAAAGATGAAAGATGAAAGAATGCGGAAGATGAAAGATGAAACAATGCGGAAAGATGAAAGATGAAACAATGCGGAAAGATGAAAGATGAAAGAATTCGGAAGATGAAAGATGAAACAATGCGGAAAGATGAAAGATGAAACAATTCGGAAAGATGAAACAATGCGGAAAGATGAAACAATGCGGAAAGATGAAACAATGCGGAAAGATGAAAGATGAAAGAATGCGGAAAGATGAAAGATGAAACAATGCGGAAAGATGAAAGATGAAACAATGCGGAAAGATGAAAGATGAAACAATGCGGAAAGATGAAAGATGAAAAAATGCGGAAAGATGAAAGATGAAACAATGCGGAAAGATGAAACTATGCGGAAAGATGAAAGATGAAACAATGCGGAAAGATGAAAGATGAAACAATGCGGAAAGATGAAAGATGAAAGAATGCGGAAAGATGAAAGATGAAACAATGCGGAAAGATGAAAGATGAAACATTGCGGAAAGATGAAAGATGAAACAATGCGGAAAGATGAAACAATGCGGAAAGATGAAACAATGCGGAAAGATGAAACAATGCGGAAAGATGAAACAATGCGAAAAGATGAAAGATGAAAGAATGCGGAAGATGAAAGATGAAACAATGCGGAAAGATGAAACAATGCGGAAAGATGAAACAATGCGGAAAGATGAAACAATGCGGAAAGATGAAACAATGCGGAAAGATGAAACAATGCGGAAAGATGAAACAATGCGGAAAGATGAAACAATGCGGAAAGATGAAACAATGCGGAAAGATGAAACAATGCGGAAAGATGAAACAATGCGGAAAGATGAAACAATGCGGAAAGATGAAACAATGCGGAAAGATGAAACAATGCGGAAAGATGAAACAATGCGGAAAGATGAAACAATGCGGAAAGATGAAACAATGCGGAAAGATGAAACAATGCGGAAAGATGAAAGATGAAACAATGCGGAAAGCTGAAAGATGAAACAATGCGGAAAGATGAAAGATGAAACAATGCGGAAAGATGAAAGATGAAACAATGCGGAAAGATGAAAGATGAAACAATGCGGAAAGATGAAAGGTGAAACAATGCGGAAAGATGAAAGATGAAACAATGCGGAAAGATGAAAGATGAAACAATGCGGAAAGATGAAAGATGAAACAATGCGGAAAGATGAAAGATGAAACAATGCGGAAAGATGAAAGATGAAACAATGCGGAAAGATGAAAGATGAAAGAATGCGGAAAGATGAAAGATGAAAGATGAAAGATGAAACAATGCGGAAAGATGAAAGATGAAAGAATGCGGAAGATGAAAGATGAAACAATGCGGAAAGATGAAACAATGCGGAAAGATGAAAGATGAAACAATGCGGAAAGATGAAAGATGAAAGAATGCGGAAAGATGAAAGATGAAAGAATGCGGAAAGATGAAAGGATGAAACAATGCGGAAAGATGAAAGATGAAACAATGCGGAAATATGAAAGATGAAAGAATGCGGAAAGATGAAAGATGAAACAATGCGGAAAGATGAAAGATGAAACAATGCGGAAAGATGAAACAATGCGGAAAGATGAAACAATGCGGAAAGATGAAACAATGCGGAAAGATGAAACAATGCGGAAAGATGAAACAATGCGGAAAGATGAAACAATGCTGAAAGATGAAACAATGCGGAAAGATGAAACAATGCGGAAAGATGAAACAATGCGGAAAGATGAAAGATGAAAAAATGCGGAAAGATGAAAGATGAAACAATGCGGAAAGATGAAAGATGAAAGAATGCGGAAAGATGAAAGATGAAAAAATGCGGAAAGATGAAAGATGAAACAATGCGGAAAGATGAAAGATGAAAGAATGCGGAAGATGAAAGATGAAACAATGCGGAAAGATGAAAGATGAAACAATGCTGAAAGATGAAAGATGAAATAATGCGGAAGATGAAAGATGAAACAATGCGGAAAGATGAAAGATGAAACAATGCGGAAAGATGAAAGATGAAACAATGCGGAAAGATGAAAGATGAAACAATGCGAAAAGAAGAAAGATGAAAGAATGCGGAAAGATGAAAGATGAAACAATGCGGAAAGATGAAAGATGAAACAATGCGGAAAGATGAAAGATGAAACAATGCGGAAAGATGAAAGATGAAACAATGCGGAAAGATGAAAGATGAAAAAATGCGGAAAGATGAAAGATGAAACAATGCGGAAAGATGAAAGATGAAACAATGCGGAAAGATGAAAGATGAAACAATGCGGAAAGATGAAAGATGAAAGAATGCGGAAAGATGAAAGATGAAACAATGCGGAAAGATGAAAGATGAAACATTGCGGAAAGATGAAAGATGAAACAATGCGGAAAGATGAAAGATGAAAGAATGCGGAAGATGAAAGATGAAACAATGCGGAAAGATGAAAGATGAAACAATGCGGAAAGATGAAAGATGAAAGAATGCGGAAGATGAAAGATGAAACAATGCGGAAAGATGAAAGATGAAACAATTCGGAAAGATGAAACAATGCGGAAAGATGAAACAATGCGGAAAGATGAAACAATGCGGAAAGATGAAAGATGAAAGAATGCGGAAAGATGAAAGATGAAACAATGCGGAAAGATGAAAGATGAAAGAATGCGGAAAGATGAAAGATGAAACAATGCGGAAAGATGAAAGATGAAACAATGCGGAAAGATGAAAGATGAAACAATGCGGAAAGATGAATGATGAAAGAATGCGGAAAGATGAAAGATGAAACAATGCGGAAAGATGAAAGATGAAACAATGCGGAAAGATGAAAGATGAAACAATGCGGAAAGATGAAAGATGAAAGAATGCGGAAAGATGAAAGATGAAACAATGCGGAAAGATAATAGATGAAAAAATGCGGAAAGATGAAAGATGAAACAATGCGGAAAGATGAAACTATGCGGAAAGATGAAACAATGCGGAAAGATGAAAGATGAAAGAATGCGGAAAGATGAAAGATGAAACAATGCGGAAAGATGAAAGATGAAACAATGCGGAAAGATGAAAGATGAAACAATGCGGAAAGATGAAAGATGAAACAATTCGGAAAGATGAAACAATGCGGAAAGATGAAACAATGCGGAAAGATGAAACAATGCGGAAAGATGAAAGATGAAAGAATGCGGAAAGATGAAAGGTGAAACAATGCGGAAAGATGAAAGATGAAACAATGCGGAAAGATGAAA
The DNA here is from genome assembly GCA_949152435.1 of Gastracanthus pulcherrimus. Lineage (NCBI taxonomy): Eukaryota > Metazoa > Arthropoda > Insecta > Hymenoptera > Pteromalidae > Gastracanthus > Gastracanthus pulcherrimus. The sequence continues at coordinate 125,240 of CASCKD010000009.1, read as the reverse complement.
GATGAAACAATGCGGAAAGATGAAAGATGAAAGAATGCGGAAAGATGAAAGATGAAAGAATGCGGAAAGATGAAAGATGAAACAATGCGGAAAGATGAAAGTGAAAGAATGCGGAAAGATGAAAGATGAAACAATGCGGAAAGATGAAAGATCAAACAATGCGGAAAGATGAAAAATGAAACAATGCGGAAAGATGAAAGATGAAAAAATGCGGAAAGATGAAAGATGAAACAATGCGGAAAGATGAAACAACGCGGAAAGATGAAAGATGAAACAATGCGGAAAGATGAAAGATGAAACAATGCGGAAAGATGAAAGATGAAAGAATGCGGAAAGATGAAAGATGAAACAATGCGGAAAGATGAAAGATGAAACATTGCGGAAAGATGAAAGATGAAACAATGCGGAAAGATGAAAGATGAAAGAATGCGGAAGATGAAAGATGAAACAATGCGGAAAGATGAAAGATGAAACAATGCGGAAAGATGAAAGATGAAAGAATTCGGAAGATAAAAGATGAAACAATGCGGAAAGATGAAAGATGAAACAATTCGGAAAGATGAAACAATGCGGAAAGATGAAACAATGCGGAAAGATGAAACAATGCGGAAAGATGAAACAATGCGGAAAGATGAAAGATGAAAGAATGCGGAAACATGAAAGATGAAACAATGCGGAAAGATGAAAGATGAAACAATGCGGAAAGATGAAAGATGAAAGAATGCGGAAAGATGAAAGATGAAACAATGCGGAAAGATGAAAGATTAAACAATGCGGAAAGATGAAAGATGAAACAATGCGGAAAGATGAAACTATGCGGAAAGATGAAACAATGCGGAAAGATGAAAGATGAAACAATGCGGGAAAATGAAAGATGAAAAAATGCGGAAAGATGAAAGATGAAACAATGCGGAAAGATGAAAGATGAAAGAATGCGGAAGATGAAAGATGAAACAATGCGGAAAGATGAAACAATGCGGAAAGATGAAAGATGAAACAATGCGGAAAGATGAAAGATGAAAGAATGCGGAAAGATGAAAGATGAAACAATGCGGAAAGATGAAAGATGAAACATTGCGGAAAGATGAAAGATGAAACAATGCGGAAAGATGAAAGATGAAAGAATGCGGAAAGATGAAAGATGAAACAATGCGGAAAGATGAATCAATGCGGAAAGATGAAAGATGAAAAAATGCGGAAAGATGAAAGATGAAACAATGCGGAAAGATGAAAGATGGAACAATGCGGAAAGATGAAAGATGAAACAATGCGGAAAGATGAAAGATGAAAGAATGCGGAAGATGAAAGATGAAACAATGCGGAAAGATGAAACAATGCGGAAAGATGAAACAATGCGGAAAGATGAAACAATGCGGAAAGATGAAACAATGCGGAAAGATGAAACAATGCGGAAAGATGAAACAATGCGGAAAGATGAAAGATGAAAGAATGCGGAAGATGAAAGATGAAACAATGCGGAAAGATGAAACAATGCGGAAAGATGAAACAATGCGGAAAGATGAAACAATGCGGAAAGATGAAACAATGCGGAAAGATGAAACAATGCGGAAAGATGAAAGATGAAACAATGCGGAAAGATGAAAGATGAAACAATGCGGAAAGATGGAAGATGAAACAATGCGGAAAGATGAAAGATGTAACAATGCGGAAAGATGAAAGATGAAACAATGCGGAAAGATGAAAGATGAAACAATGCGGAAAGATGAAAGATGAAACAATGCGGAAAGATGAAACAATGCGGAAAGATGAAACAATGCGGAAAGATGAAACAATGCGGAAAGATGAAACAATGCGGAAAGATGAAACAATGCGGAAAGATGAAACAATGCGGAAAGATGAAACAATGCGGAAAGATGAAACAATGCGGAAAGATGAAACAATGCGGAAAGATGAAACAATGCGGAAAGATGAAACAATGCGGAAAGATGAAACAATGCGGAAAGATGAAACAATGCGGAAAGATGAAAGATGAAACAATGCGGAAAGATGAAAGATGAAAGAATGCGGAAGATGAAAGATGAAACAATGCGGAAAGATGAAAGATGAAAGAATGCGGAAAGATGAAAGATGAAAGAATGCGGAAAGATGAAAGATGAAACAATGCGGAAAGATGAAAGATGAAACAATGCGGAAAGATGAAAGATGAAACAATGCGGAAAGATGAAAGATGAAAGAATGCGGAAAGATGAAAGATGAAAGATGAAAGATGAAACAATGCGGAAAGATGAAAGATGAAAGAATGCGGAAGATGAAAGATGAAACAATGCGGAAAGATGAAACAATGCGGAAAGATGACAGATGAAACAATGCGGAAAGATGAAAGATGAAAGAATGCGGAAAGATGAAAGGATGAAACTATGCGGAAAGATGAAAGATGAAACAATGCGGAAAGATGAAAGATGAAACAATGCGGAAAGATGAAAGATGAAAAAATGCGGAAAGATGAAAGATAAAACAATGCGGAAAGATGAAAGATGAAACAATGCGGAAAGATGAAAGATGAAACAAAGCGGAAAGATGAAAGATGAAACAATGCGGAAAGATGAAAGATGAAACAATGCGGAAAGATGAAAGATGAAACAATGCGGAAAGATGAAACAATGCAGAAAGATGAAACAATGCGGAAAGATGAAAGATGAAACAATGCGGAAAGATGAAAGATGAAACAATGCGGAAAGATGAAAGATGAAACAATGCGGAAAGATGAAAGATGAAACAATGCGGAAAGATGAAAGATGAAACAATGCGGAAAGATGAAAGATGAAACAATGCGGAAAGATGAAAGATGAAACAATGCGGAAAGATGAAACAATGCGGAAAGATGAAACAATGCGGAAAGATGAAACAATGCGGAAAGATGAAACAATGCGGAAAGATGAAACAATGCGGAAAGATGAAACAATGCGGAAAGATGAAACAATGCGGAAAGATGAAACAATGCGGAAAGATGAAACAATGCGGAAAGATGAAACAATGCGGAAAGATGAAACAATGCGGAAAGATGAAACAATGCGGAAAGATGAAACAATGCGGAAAGATGAAACAATGCGGAAAGATGAAACAATGCGGAAAGATGAAACAATGCGGAAAGATGAAACAATGCGGAAAGATGAAACAATGCGGAAAGATGAAACAATGCGGAAAGATGAAAGATGAAAGAATGCGGAAAGATGAAAGATGAAACAATGCGGAAAGATGAAAGATGAAAGAATGCGGAAAGATGAAAGATGAAACAATGCGGAAAGATGAAAGATGAAACAATGCGGAAAGATGAAAGATGAAAGAATGCGGAAGATGAAAGATGAAAGAATGCGGAAAGATGAAAGATGAAACAATGCGGAAAGATGAAAGATGAAAGAATGCGGAAAGATGAAAGATGAAACAATGCGGAAAGATGAAAGATGAAAGAATGCGGAAAGATGAAAGATGAAACAATGCGGAAAGATGAAAGATGAAACAATGCGGAAAGATGAAACAATGCGGAAAGATGAAACAATTCGGAAAGATGAAACAATGCGGGAAGATGAAACAATGCGGAAAGATGAAACAATACGGAAAGATGAAAGATGAAACAATGCGGAAAGATGAAAAATGAAAAAATGCGGAAAGATGAAAGATGAAAGAATGCGGAAAGATGAAAGATGAAACAATGCGGAAAGATGAAAGATGAAACATTGCGGAAAGATGAAAGATGAAACAATGCGGAAAGATGAAAGATGAAAGAATGCGGAAAGATGAAAGATGAAACAATGCGGAAAGATGAAAGATGAAACAATGCGGAAAGATGAAAGATGAAACAATGCGGAAAGATGAAAGATGAAACAATGCGGAAAGATGAAACAATGCGGAAAGATGAAACAATGCGGAAAGATGAAACAATGCGGAAAGATGAAACAATGCGGAAAGATGAAACAATGCGGAAAGATGAAACAATGCGGAAAGATGAAACAATGCGGAAAGATGAAACAATGCGGAAAGATGAAACAATGCGGAAAGATGAAACAATGCGGAAAGATGAAACAATGCGGAAAGATGAAACAATGCGGAAAGATGAAACAATGCGGAAAGATGAAACAATGCGGAAAGATGAAAGATGAAAAAATGCGGAAAGATGAAAGATGAAACAATGCGGAAAGATGAAAGATGAAACAATGCGGAAAGATGAAAGATGAAACAATGCGGAAAGATGAAAGATGAAACAATGCGGAAAGATGAAAGATGAAACAATGCGGAAAGATGAAAGATGAAAGAATGCGGAAAGATGAAAGATGAAACAATGCGGAAAGATGAAAGATGAAACATTGCGGAAAGATGAAAGATGAAACAATGCGGAAAGATGAAAGATGAAAGAATGCGGAAAGATGAAAGATGAAACAATGCGGAAAGATGAAAGATGAAACAATGCGGAAAGATGAAAGATGAAACAATGCGGAAAGATGAAAGATGAAACAATGCGGAAAGATGAAACAATGCGGAAAGATGAAACAATGCGGAAAGATGAAACAATGCGGAAAGATGAAACAATGCGGAAAGATGAAACAATGCGGAAAGATGAAACAATGCGGAAAGATGAAACAATGCGGAAAGATGAAAGAATGCGGAAAGATGAAAGATGAAACAATGCGGAAAGATGTAAGATGAAAGAATGCGGAAAGATGAAAGATGAAACAATGCGGAAAGATGAAAGATGAAACATTGCGGAAAGATGAAAGATGAAACAATGCGGAAAGATGAAAGATGAAACAATGCGGAAAGATGAAACAATGCGGAAAGATGAAACAATGCGGAAAGATGAAAGATGAAACAATGCGGAAAGATGAAAAATGAAAAAATGCGGAAAGATGAAAGATGAAAGAATGCGGAAAGATGAAAGATGAAACAATGCGGAAAGATGAAAGATGAAACATTGCGGAAAGATGAAAGATGAAACAATGCGGAAAGATGAAAGATGAAAGAATGCGGAAAGATGAAAGATGAAACAATGCGGAAAGATGAAAGATGAAACAATGCGGAAAGATGAAAGATGAAACAATGCGGAAAGATGAAAGATGAAACAATGCGGAAAGATGAAACAATGCGGAAAGATGAAACAATGCGGAAAGATGAAACAATGCGGAAAGATGAAACAATGCGGAAAGATGAAACAATGCGGAAAGATGAAACAATGCGGAAAGATGAAACAATGCGGAAAGATGAAACAATGCGGAAAGATGAAACAATGCGGAAAGATGAAACAATGCGGAAAGATGAAAGATGAAACAATGCGGAAAGATGAAAAATGAAAAAATGCGGAAAGATGAAAGATGAAAGAATGCGGAAAGATGAAAGATGAAACAATGCGGAAAGATGAAAGATGAAACATTGCGGAAAGATGAAAGATGAAACAATGCGGAAAGATGAAAGATGAAAGAATGCGGAAAGATGAAAGATGAAACAATGCGGAAAGATGAAAGATGAAACAATGCGGAAAGATGAAAGATGAAACAATGCGGAAAGATGAAAGATGAAACAATGCGGAAAGATGAAACAATGCGGAAAGATGAAACAATGCGGAAAGATGAAACAATGCGGAAAGATGAAACAATGCGGAAAGATGAAACAATGCGGAAAGATGAAACAATGCGGAAAGATGAAACAATGCGGAAAGATGAAACAATGCGGAAAGATGAAACAATGCGGAAAGATGAAACAATGCGGAAAGATGAAAGATGAAAAAATGCGGAAAGATGAAAGATGAAACAATGCGGAAAGATGAAAGATGAAACAATGCGGAAAGATGAAAGATGAAAGAATGCGGAAAGATGAAAGATGAAACAATGCGGAAAGATGAAAGATGAAACAATGCGGAAAGATGAAAGATGAAAGAATGCGGAAAGATGAAAGATGAAACAATGCGGAAAGATGAAAGATGAAACATTGCGGAAAGATGAAAGATGAAACAATGCGGAAAGATGAAAGATGAAACAATGCGGAAAGATGAAAGATGAAACAATGCGGAAAGATGAAAGATGAAACAATGCGGAAAGATGAAAGATGAAACAATGCGGAAAGATGAAAGATGAAACAATGCGGAAAGATGAAACAATGCGGAAAGATGAAACAATGCGGAAAGATGAAACAATGCGGAAAGATGAAACAATGCGGAAAGATGAAACAATGCGGAAAGATGAAACAATGCGGAAAGATGAAACAATGCGGAAAGATGAAACAATGCGGAAAGATGAAACAATGCGGAAAGATGAAAGATGAAAAAATGCGGAAAGATGAAAGATGAAACAATGCGGAAAGATGAAAGATGAAACAATGCGGAAAGATGAAAGATGAAACAATGCGGAAAGATGAAAGATGAAACAATGCGGAAAGATGAAAGATGAAAGAATGCGGAAAGATGAAAGATGAAACAATGCGGAAAGATGAAAGATGAAACAATGCGGAAAGATGAAAGATGAAACAATGCGGAAAGATGAAAGATGAAACAATGCGGAAAGATGAAAGATGAAACAATGCGGAAAGATGAAAGATGAAACAATGCGGAAAGATGAAAGATGAAACAATGCGGAAAGATGAAACAATGCGGAAAGATGAAACAATGCGGAAAGATGAAACAATGCGGATAGATGAAACAATGCGGAAAGATGAAACAATGCGGAAAGATGAAACAATGCGGAAAGATGAAACAATGCGGAAAGATGAAACAATGCGGAAAGATGAAACAATGCGGAAAGATGAAACAATGCGGAAAGATGAAACAATGCGGAAAGATGAAACAATGCGGAAAGATGAAACAATGCGGAAAGATGAAACAATGCGGAAAGATGAAACAATGCGGAAAGATGAAACAATGCGGAAAGATGAAACAATGCGGAAAGATGAAACAATGCGGAAAGATGAAACAATGCGGAAAGATGAAACAATGCGGAAAGATGAAACAATGCGGAAAGATGAAACAATGCGGAAAGATGAAACAATGCGGAAAGATGAAACAATGCGGAAAGATGAAACAATGCGGAAAGATGAAAGATGAAAGAATGCGGAAAGATGAAAGATGAAACAATGCGGAAAGATGAAAGATGAAAGAATGCGGAAAGATGAAAGATGAAACAATGCGGAAAGATGAAAGATGAAACAATGCGGAAAGATGAAAGATGAAAGAATGCGGAAGATGAAAGATGAAAGAATGCGGAAAGATGAAAGATGAAACAATGCGGAAAGATGAAAGATGAAAGAATGCGGAAAGATGAAAGATGAAACAATGCGGAAAGATGAAAGATGAAAGAATGCGGAAAGATGAAAGATGAAACAATGCGGAAAGATGAAAGATGAAACAATGCGGAAAGATGAAACAATGCGGAAAGATGAAACAATTCGGAAAGATGAAACAATGCGGGAAGATGAAACAATGCGGAAAGATGAAACAATACGGAAAGATGAAAGATGAAACAATGCGGAAAGATGAAAAATGAAAAAATGCGGAAAGATGAAAGATGAAAGAATGCGGAAAGATGAAAGATGAAACAATGCGGAAAGATGAAAGATGAAACATTGCGGAAAGATGAAAGATGAAACAATGCGGAAAGATGAAAGATGAAAGAATGCGGAAAGATGAAAGATGAAACAATGCGGAAAGATGAAAGATGAAACAATGCGGAAAGATGAAAGATGAAACAATGCGGAAAGATGAAAGATGAAACAATGCGGAAAGATGAAACAATGCGGAAAGATGAAACAATGCGGAAAGATGAAACAATGCGGAAAGATGAAACAATGCGGAAAGATGAAACAATGCGGAAAGATGAAACAATGCGGAAAGATGAAACAATGCGGAAAGATGAAACAATGCGGAAAGATGAAACAATGCGGAAAGATGAAACAATGCGGAAAGATGAAACAATGCGGAAAGATGAAACAATGCGGAAAGATGAAACAATGCGGAAAGATGAAACAATGCGGAAAGATGAAAAAATGCGGAAAGATGAAAAAATGCGGAAAGATGAAAGATGAAACAATGCGGAAAGATGAAAGATGAAAGAATGCGGAAGATGAAAGATGAAACAATGCGGAAAGATGAAACAATGCGGAAAGATGAAAGATGAAACAATGCGGAAAGATGAAACAATGCGGAAAGATGAAAGATGAAAGAATGCGGAAAGATGAAAGATGAAACAATGCGGAAAGATGAAAGATTAAACAATGCGGAAAGATGAAAGATGAAAGAATGCGGAAAGATGAAAGATGAAACAATGCGGAAAGATGAAAGATGAAACAATGCGGAAAGATGAAACAATGCGGAAAGATGAAACAATGCGGAAAGATGAAAGATGAAAAAATGCGGAAAGATGAAAGATGAAACAATGCGGAAAGATGAAAGATGAAAAAATGCGGAAGATGAAAGATGAAACAATGCGGAAAGATGAAACAATGCGGAAAGATGAAAGATGAAACAATGCGGAAAGATGAAAGATGAAACAATGCGGAAAGATGAAAGATGAAACAATGCGGAAAGATGAAAGATGAAACAATGCGGAAAGATGAAAGATGAAACAATGCGGAAACATGAAAGATGAAAGAATGCGGATAGATGAAAGATGAAACAATGCGGAAAGATGAAAGATGAAACAATGCGGAAAGATGAAAGATGAAACAATGCGGAAAGATGAAAGATGAAAGAATGCGGAAAGATGAAAGATAAACAAAGCGGAAAGATGAAAGATGAAACAATGCGGAAAGATGAAAGATGAAACAATGCGGAAAGATGAAAGATGAAACAATGCGGAAAGATGAAAGATGAAACAATGCGGAAAGATGAAAGATGAAACAATGCGGAAAGATGAAAGATGAAACAATGCGGAAAGATGAGACAATGCGGAAAGATGAAACAATGCGGAAAGATGAAAGATGAGACAATGCGGAAAGATGAAAGATGAAAAAATGCGGAAAGATGAAAGATGAAACAATGCGGAAAGAGGAAAGATGAAAGAATGCGGAAGATGAAAGATGAAACAATGCGGAAAGATGAAAGATGAAACAATGCGGAAAGATGAAAGATGAAACAATGCGGAAAGATGAAACAATGCGGAAAGATGAAAGATGAAAGAATGCGGAAAGATGAAAGATGAAACAATGCGGAAAGATGAAAGATGAAAGAATGCGGAAAGATGAAAGATGAAACAATGCGGAAAGATGAAAGATGAAAGAAAGCGGAAAGATGAAAGATGAAACAATGCGGAAAGATGAAAGATGAAAGAATGCGGAAAGATGAAAGATGAAACAATGCGGAAAGATGAAAGATGAAACAATGCGGAAGATGAAAGATGAAACAATGCGGAAAGATGAAAGATGAAACAATGCGGAAAGATGAAAGATGAAAGAATGCGGAAGATGAAAGATGAAACAATGCGGAAAGATGAAACAATGCGGAAAGACGAAAGATGAAACAATGCGGAAAGATGAAAGATGAAACAATGCGGAAAGATGAAAGATGAAAGAATGCGGAAAGATGAAAGATGAAAGAATGCGGAAAGATGAAAGATGAAAGAATGCGGAAAGATGAAAGATGAAACAATGCGGAAAAATGAAAGATGAAACAATGCGGAAAGATGAAAGATGAAACAATGCGGAAAGATGAAAGATGAAAAAATGCGGAAAGATGAAAGATGAAACAATGCGGAAAGATGAAACAATGCGGAAAGATGAAAGATGAAACAATGCGGAAAGATGAAAGATGAAACAATGCGGAAAGATGACAGATGAAAGAATGCGGAAAGATGAAAGATGAAACAATGCGGAAAGATGCAAGATGAAACATTGCGGAAAGATGAAAGATGAAACAATGCGGAAAGATGAAAGATGAAAGAATGCGGAAAGATGAAAGATGAAACAATGCGGAAAGATGAAAGATGAAACAATGCGGAAAGATGAAAGATGAAACAATGCGGAAAGATGAAAGATAAAACAATGCGGAAAGATGAAAGATGAAACAATGCGGAAAGATGAAAGATGAAAGAATGCGGAAGATGAAAGATGAAACAATGCGGAAAGATGAAAGATGAAAGAATGCGGAAAGATGAAAGATGAAAGAATGCGGAAAGATGAAAGGTGAAACAATGCGGAAAGATGAAAGATGAAACAATGCGGAAAGATGAAAGATGAAACAATGCGGAAAGATGAAAGATGAAAGAATGCGGAAAGATGAAAGATGAAAGAATGCGGAAAGATGAAAGATGAAACAATGCGGAAAGATGAAAGTGAAAGAATGCGGAAAGATGAAAGATGAAACAATGCGGAAAGATGAAAGATGAAACAATGCGGAAAGATGAAAGATGAAACAATGCGGAAAGATGAAAGATGAAAAAATGCGGAAAGATGAAAGATGAAACAATGCGGAAAGATGAAACAACGCGGAAAGATGAAAGATGAAACAATGCGGAAAGATGAAAGATGAAACAATGCGGAAAGATGAAAGATGAAAGAATGCGGAAAGATGAAAGATGAAACAATGCGGAAAGATGAAAGATGAAACATTGCGGAAAGATGAAAGATGAAACAATGCGGAAAGATGAAAGATGAAAGAATGCGGAAGATGAAAGATGAAACAATGCGGAAAGATGAAAGATGAAACAATGCGGAAAGATGAAAGATGAAAGAATTCGGAAGATGAAAGATGAAACAATGCGGAAAGATGAAAGATGAAACAATTCGGAAAGATGAAACAATGCGGAAAGATGAAACAATGCGGAAAGATGAATCAATGCGGAAAGATGAAAGATGAAAGAATGCGGAAACATGAAAGATGAAACAATGCGGAAAGATGAAAGATGAAACAATGCGGAAAGATGAAAGATGAAAGAATGCGGAAAGATGAAAGATGAAACAATGCGGAAAGATGAAAGATGAAACAATGCGGAAAGATGAAAGATGAAACAATGCGGAAAGATGAAACTATGCGGAAAGATGAAACAATGCGGAAAGATGAAAGATGAAACAATGCGGAAAAATGAAAGATGAAAAAATGCGGAAAGATGAAAGATGAAACAATGCGGAAAGATGAAAGATGAAAGAATGCGGAAGATGAAAGATGAAACAATGCGGAAAGATGAAACAATGCGGAAAGATGAAAGATGAAACAATGCGGAAAGATGAAAGATGAAAGAATGCGGAAAGATGAAAGATGAAACAATGCGGAAAGATGAAAGATGAAACATTGCGGAAAGATGAAAGATGAAACAATGCGGAAAGATGAAAGATGAAAGAATGCGGAAAGATGAAAGATGAAACAATGCGGAAAGATGAAAGATGAAACAATGCGGAAAGATGAAAGATGAAACAATGCGGAAAGATGAAAGATGAAACAATGCGGAAAGATGAAACAATGCGGAAAGATGAAACAATGCGGAAAGATGAAACAATGCGGAAAGATGAAACAATGCGGAAAGATGAAACAATGCGGAAAGATGAAACAATGCGGAAAGATGAAAGAATGCGGAAAGATGAAAGATGAAACAATGCGGAAAGATGTAAGATGAAAGAATGCGGAAAGATGAAAGATGAAACAATGCGGAAAGATGAAAGATGAAACATTGCGGAAAGATGAAAGATGAAACAATGCGGAAAGATGAAAGATGAAAGAATGCGGAAAGATGAAAGATGAAACAATGCGGAAAGATGAAAGATGAAAGAATGCGGAAAGATGAAAGATGAAACAATGCGGAAAGATGAAAGATGAAACAATGCGGAAAGATGAAACAATGCGGAAAGATGAAACAATGCGGAAAGATGAAAGATGAAACAATGCGGAAAGATGAAAAATGAAAAAATGCGGAAAGATGAAAGATGAAAGAATGCGGAAAGATGAAAGATGAAACAATGCGGAAAGATGAAAGATGAAACATTGCGGAAAGATGAAAGATGAAACAATGCGGAAAGATGAAAGATGAAACAATGCGGAAAGATGAAACAATGCGGAAAGATGAAACAATGCGGAAAGATGAAACAATGCGGAAAGATGAAACAATGCGGAAAGATGAAACAATGCGGAAAGATGAAACAATGCGGAAAGATGAAACAATGCGGAAAGATGAAACAATGCGGAAAGATGAAACAATGCGGAAAGATGAAACAATGCGGAAAGATGAAAGATGAAAAAATGCGGAAAGATGAAAGATGAAACAATGCGGAAAGATGAAAGATGAAACAATGCGGAAAGATGAAAGATGAAAGAATGCGGAAAGATGAAAGATGAAACAATGCGGAAAGATGAAAGATGAAACAATGCGGAAAGATGAAAGATGAAAGAATGCGGAAAGATGAAAGATGAAACAATGCGGAAAGATGAAAGATGAAACATTGCGGAAAGATGAAAGATGAAACAATGCGGAAAGATGAAAGATGAAAGAATGCGGAAAGATGAAAGATGAAACAATGCGGAAAGATGAAAGATGAAACAATGCGGAAAGATGAAAGATGAAACAATGCGGAAAGATGAAAGATGAAACAATGCGGAAAGATGAAACAATGCGGAAAGATGAAACAATGCGGAAAGATGAAACAATGCGGAAAGATGAAACAATGCGGAAAGATGAAACAATGCGGAAAGATGAAACAATGCGGAAAGATGAAACAATGCGGAAAGATGAAAGATGAAAAAATGCGGAAAGATGAAAGATGAAACAATGCGGAAAGATGAAAGATGAAACAATGCGGAAAGATGAAAGATGAAACAATGCGGAAAGATGAAAGATGAAACAATGCGGAAAGATGAAAGATGAAAGAATGCGGAAAGATGAAAGATGAAACAATGCGGAAAGATGAAAGATGAAACAATGCGGAAAGATGAAAGATGAAACAATGCGGAAAGATGAAAGATGAAACAATGCGGAAAGATGAAAGATGAAACAATGCGGAAAGATGAAAGATGAAACAATGCGGAAAGATGAAAGATGAAACAATGCGGAAAGATGAAACAATGCGGAAAGATGAAACAATGCGGAAAGATGAAACAATGCGGATAGATGAAACAATGCGGAAAGATGAAACAATGCGGAAAGATGAAACAATGCGGAAAGATGAAACAATGCGGAAAGATGAAACAATGCGGAAAGATGAAACAATGCGGAAAGATGAAACAATGCGGAAAGATGAAACAATGCGGAAAGATGAAACAATGCGGAAAGATGAAACAATGCGGAAAGATGAAACAATGAGGAAAGATGAAACAATGCGGAAAGATGAAACAATGCGGAAAGATGAAACAATGCGGAAAGATGAAACAATGCGGAAAGATGAAACAATGCGGAAAGATGAAACAATGCGGAAAGATGAAACAATGCGGAAAGATGAAACAATGCGGAAAGATGAAACAATGCGGAAAGATGAAACAATGCGGAAAGATGAAACAATGCGGAAAGATGAAACAATGCGGAAAGATGAAACAATGCGGAAAGATGAAACAATGCGGAAAGATGAAACAATGCGGAAAGATGAAACAATGCGGAAAGATGAAAGATGAAAAAATGCGGAAAGATGAAAGATGAAACAATGCGGAAAGATGAAAGATGAAACAATGCGGAAAGATGAAAGATGAAACAATGCGGAAAGATGAGACAATGCGGAAAGATGAAACAATGCGGAAAGATGAAAGATGAGACAATGCGGAAAGATGAAAGATGAAAAAATGCGGAAAGATGAAAGATGAAACAATGCGGAAAGAGGAAAGATGAAAGAATGCGGAAGATGAAAGATGAAACAATGCGGAAAGATGAAAGATGAAACAATGCGGAAAGATGAAAGATGAAACAATGCGGAAAGATGAAACAATGCGGAAAGATGAAAGATGAAAGAATGCGGAAAGATGAAAGATGAAACAATGCGGAAAGATGAAAGATGAAAGAATGCGGAAAGATGAAAGATGAAACAATGCGGAAAGATGAAAGATGAAAGAATGCGGAAAGATGAAAGATGAAACAATGCGGAAAGATGAAAGATGAAAGAATGCGGAAAGATGAAAGATGAAACAATGCGGAAAGATGAAAGATGAAACAATGCGGAAGATGAAAGATGAAACAATGCGGAAAGATGAAAGATGAAACAATGCGGAAAGATGAAAGATGAAAGAATGCGGAAGATGAAAGATGAAACAATGCGGAAAGATGAAACAATGCGGAAAGACGAAAGATGAAACAATGCGGAAAGATGAAAGATGAAACAATGCGGAAAGATGAAAGATGAAAGAATGCGGAAAGATGAAAGATGAAAGAATGCGGAAAGATGAAAGATGAAAGAATGCGGAAAGATGAAAGATGAAACAATGCGGAAAAATGAAAGATGAAACAATGCGGAAAGATGAAAGATGAAACAATGCGGAAAGATGAAAGATGAAAAAATGCGGAAAGATGAAAGATGAAACAATGCGGAAAGATGAAACAATGCGGAAAGATGAAAGATGAAACAATGCGGAAAGATGAAAGATGAAACAATGCGGAAAGATGACAGATGAAAGAATGCGGAAAGATGAAAGATGAAACAATGCGGAAAGATGCAAGATGAAACATTGCGGAAAGATGAAAGATGAAACAATGCGGAAAGATGAAAGATGAAAGAATGCGGAAAGATGAAAGATGAAACAATGCGGAAAGATGAAAGATGAAACAATGCGGAAAGATGAAAGATGAAACAATGCGGAAAGATGAAAGATAAAACAATGCGGAAAGATGAAAGATGAAACAATGCGGAAAGATGAAAGATGAAAGAATGCGGAAGATGAAAGATGAAACAATGCGGAAAGATGAAAGATGAAAGAATGCGGAAAGATGAAAGATGAAAGAATGCGGAAAGATGAAAGGTGAAACAATGCGGAAAGATGAAAGATGAAACAATGCGGAAAGATGAAAGATGAAACAATGCGGAAAGATGAAAGATGAAAGAATGCGGAAAGATGAAAGATGAAAGAATGCGGAAAGATGAAAGATGAAACAATGCGGAAAGATGAAAGTGAAAGAATGCGGAAAGATGAAAGATGAAACAATGCGGAAAGATGAAAGATGAAACAATGCGGAAAGATGAAAGATGAAACAATGCGGAAAGATGAAAGATGAAAAAATGCGGAAAGATGAAAGATGAAACAATGCGGAAAGATGAAACAACGCGGAAAGATGAAAGATGAAACAATGCGGAAAGATGAAAGATGAAACAATGCGGAAAGATGAAAGATGAAAGAATGCGGAAAGATGAAAGATGAAACAATGCGGAAAGATGAAAGATGAAACATTGCGGAAAGATGAAAGATGAAACAATGCGGAAAGATGAAAGATGAAAGAATGCGGAAGATGAAAGATGAAACAATGCGGAAAGATGAAAGATGAAACAATGCGGAAAGATGAAAGATGAAAGAATTCGGAAGATGAAAGATGAAACAATGCGGAAAGATGAAAGATGAAACAATTCGGAAAGATGAAACAATGCGGAAAGATGAAACAATGCGGAAAGATGAATCAATGCGGAAAGATGAAAGATGAAAGAATGCGGAAACATGAAAGATGAAACAATGCGGAAAGATGAAAGATGAAACAATGCGGAAAGATGAAAGATGAAAGAATGCGGAAAGATGAAAGATGAAACAATGCGGAAAGATGAAAGATGAAACAATGCGGAAAGATGAAAGATGAAACAATGCGGAAAGATGAAACTATGCGGAAAGATGAAACAATGCGGAAAGATGAAAGATGAAACAATGCGGAAAAATGAAAGATGAAAAAATGCGGAAAGATGAAAGATGAAACAATGCGGAAAGATGAAAGATGAAAGAATGCGGAAGATGAAAGATGAAACAATGCGGAAAGATGAAACAATGCGGAAAGATGAAAGATGAAACAATGCGGAAAGATGAAAGATGAAAGAATGCGGAAAGATGAAAGATGAAACAATGCGGAAAGATGAAAGATGAAACATTGCGGAAAGATGAAAGATGAAACAATGCGGAAAGATGAAAGATGAAAGAATGCGGAAAGATGAAAGATGAAACAATGCGGAAAGATGAAAGATGAAACAATGCGGAAAGATGAAAGATGAAACAATGCGGAAAGATGAAAGATGAAACAATGCGGAAAGATGAAACAATGCGGAAAGATGAAAGATGAAACAATGCGGAAAGATGAAAGATGAAAGAATGCGGAAAGATGAAAGATGAAACAATGCGGAAAGATGAAAGATGAAAGAATGCGGAAAGATGAAAGATGAAACAATGCGGAAAGATGAAAGATGAAACAATGCGGAAAGATGAAAGATGAAAGAATGCGGAAAGATGAAAGATGAAACAATGCGGAAAGATGAAAGATGAAACAATGCGGAAAGATGAAAGATGAAACAATGCGGAAAGATGAAACAATGCGGAAAGATGAAACAATGCGGAAAGATGAAAGATGAAACAATGCGGAAAGATGAAAAATGAAAAAATGCGGAAAGATGAAAGATGAAAGAATGCGGAAAGATGAAAGATGAAACAATGCGGAAAGATGAAAGATGAAACATTGCGGAAAGATGAAAGATGAAACAATGCGGAAAGATGAAAGATGAAAGAATGCGGAAAGATGAAAGATGAAACAATGCGGAAAGATGAAAGATGAAACAATGCGGAAAGATGAAAGATGAAACAATGCGGAAAGATGAAAGATGAAACAATGCGGAAAGATGAAACAATGCGGAAAGATGAAACAATGCGGAAAGATGAAACAATGCGGAAAGATGAAACAATGCGGAAAGATGAAACAATGCGGAAAGATGAAACAATGCGGAAAGATGAAACAATGCGGAAAGATGAAACAATGCGGAAAGATGAAACAATGCGGAAAGATGAAACAATGCGGAAAGATGAAAGATGAAAAAATGCGGAAAGATGAAAGATGAAACAATGCGGAAAGATGAAAGATGAAACAATGCGGAAAGATGAAAGATGAAAGAATGCGGAAAGATGAAAGATGAAACAATGCGGAAAGATGAAAGATGAAACAATGCGGAAAGATGAAAGATGAAAGAATGCGGAAAGATGAAAGATGAAACAATGCGGAAAGATGAAAGATGAAACATTGCGGAAAGATGAACGATGAAACAATGCGGAAAGATGAAAGATGAAAGAATGCGGAAAGATGAAAGATGAAACAATGCGGAAAGATGAAAGATGAAACAATGCGGAAAGATGAAAGATGAAACAATGCGGAAAGATGAAAGATGAAACAATGCGGAAAGATGAAACAATGCGGAAAGATGAAACAATGCGGAAAGATGAAACAATGCGGAAAGATGAAACAATGCGGAAAGATGAAACAATGCGGAAAGATGAAACAATGCGGAAAGATGAAACAATGCGGAAAGATGAAACAATGCGGAAAGATGAAAGATGAAAAAATGCGGAAAGATGAAAGATGAAACAATGCGGAAAGATGAAAGATGAAACAATGCGGAAAGATGAAAGATGAAACAATGCGGAAAGATGAAAGATGAAACAATGCGGAAAGATGAAAGATGAAAGAATGCGGAAAGATGAAAGATGAAACAATGCGGAAAGATGAAAGATGAAACAATGCGGAAAGATGAAAGATGAAACAATGCGGAAAGATGAAAGATGAAACAATGCGGAAAGATGAAAGATGAAACAATGCGGAAAGATGAAAGATGAAACAATGCGGAAAGATGAAAGATGAAACAATGCGGAAAGATGAAACAATGCGGAAAGATGAAACAATGCGGAAAGATGAAACAATGCGGATAGATGAAACAATGCGGAAAGATGAAACAATGCGGAAAGATGAAACAATGCGGAAAGATGAAACAATGCGGAAAGATGAAACAATGCGGAAAGATGAAACAATGCGGAAAGATGAAACAATGCGGAAAGATGAAACAATGCGGAAAGATGAAACAATGCGGAAAGATGAAACAATGCGGAAAGATGAAACAATGAGGAAAGATGAAACAATGCGGAAAGATGAAACAATGCGGAAAGATGAAACAATGCGGAAAGATGAAACAATGCGGAAAGATGAAACAATGCGGAAAGATGAAACAATGCGGAAAGATGAAACAATGCGGAAAGATGAAACAATGCGGAAAGATGAAACAATGCGGAAAGATGAAACAATGCGGAAAGATGAAACAATGCGGAAAGATGAAACAATGCGGAAAGATGAAACAATGCGGAAAGATGAAACAATGCGGAAAGATGAAACAATGCGGAAAGATGAAACAATGCGGAAAGATGAAACAATGCGGAAAGATGAAACAATGCGGAAAGATGAAACAATGCGGAAAGATGAAACAATGCGGAAAGATGAAACAATGCGGAAAGATGAAACAATGCGGAAAGATGAAAAAATGCGGAAAGATGAAACAATGCGGAAAGATGAAAGATGAAACAATGCGGAAAGATGAAAGATGAAAAAATGCGGAAAGATGAAAGATGAAACAATGCGGAAAGATGAAAGATGAAAGAATGCGGAAGATGAAAGATGAAACAATGCGGAAAGATGAAACAATGCGGAAAGATGAAAGATGAAACAATGCGGAAAGATGAAACAATGCGGAAAGATGAAAGATGAAAGAATGCGGAAAGATGAAAGATGAAACAATGCGGAAAGATGAAAGATTAAACAATGCGGAAAGATGAAAGATGAAAGAATGCGGAAAGATGAAAGATGAAACAATGCGGAAAGATGAAAGATGAAACAATGCGGAAAGATGAAACAATGCGGAAAGATGAAACAATGCGGAAAGATGAAAGATGAAAAAATGCGGAAAGATGAAAGATGAAACAATGCGGAAAGATGAAAGATGAAAAAATGCGGAAGATGAAAGATGAAACAATGCGGAAAGATGAAACAATGCGGAAAGATGAAAGATGAAACAATGCGGAAAGATGAAAGATGAAACAATGCGGAAAGATGAAAGATGAAACAATGCGGAAAGATGAAAGATGAAACAATGCGGAAACATGAAAGATGAAAGAATGCGGATAGATGAAAGATGAAACAATGCGGAAAGATGAAAGATGAAACAATGCGGAAAGATGAAAGATGAAACAATGCGGAAAGATGAAAGATGAAAGAATGCGGAAAGATGAAAGATAAACAAAGCGGAAAGATGAAAGATGAAACAATGCGGAAAGATGAAAGATGAAACAATGCGGAAAGATGAAAGATGAAACAATGCGGAAAGATGAAAGATGAAACAATGCGGAAAGATGAAAGATGAAACAATGCGGAAAGATGAAAGATGAAACAATGCGGAAAGATGAGACAATGCGGAAAGATGAAACAATGCGGAAAGATGAAAGATGAGACAATGCGGAAAGATGAAAGATGAAAAAATGCGGAAAGATGAAAGATGAAACAATGCGGAAAGAGGAAAGATGAAAGAATGCGGAAGATGAAAGATGAAACAATGCGGAAAGATGAAAGATGAAACAATGCGGAAAGATGAAAGATGAAACAATGCGGAAAGATGAAACAATGCGGAAAGATGAAAGATGAAAGAATGCGGAAAGATGAAAGATGAAACAATGCGGAAAGATGAAAGATGAAAGAATGCGGAAAGATGAAAGATGAAACAATGCGGAAAGATGAAAGATGAAAGAATGCGGAAAGATGAAAGATGAAACAATGCGGAAAGATGAAAGATGAAAGAATGCGGAAAGATGAAAGATGAAACAATGCGGAAAGATGAAAGATGAAACAATGCGGAAGATGAAAGATGAAACAATGCGGAAAGATGAAAGATGAAACAATGCGGAAAGATGAAAGATGAAAGAATGCGGAAGATGAAAGATGAAACAATGCGGAAAGATGAAACAATGCGGAAAGACGAAAGATGAAACAATGCGGAAAGATGAAAGATGAAACAATGCGGAAAGATGAAAGATGAAAGAATGCGGAAAGATGAAAGATGAAAGAATGCGGAAAGATGAAAGATGAAAGAATGCGGAAAGATGAAAGATGAAACAATGCGGAAAAATGAAAGATGAAACAATGCGGAAAGATGAAAGATGAAAAAATGCGGAAAGATGAAAGATGAAACAATGCGGAAAGATGAAACAATGCGGAAAGATGAAAGATGAAACAATGCGGAAAGATGAAAGATGAAACAATGCGGAAAGATGACAGATGAAAGAATGCGGAAAGATGAAAGATGAAACAATGCGGAAAGATGCAAGATGAAACATTGCGGAAAGATGAAAGATGAAACAATGCGGAAAGATGAAAGATGAAAGAATGCGGAAAGATGAAAGATGAAACAATGCGGAAAGATGAAAGATGAAACAATGCGGAAAGATGAAAGATGAAACAATGCGGAAAGATGAAAGATAAAACAATGCGGAAAGATGAAAGATGAAACAATGCGGAAAGATGAAAGATGAAAGAATGCGGAAGATGAAAGATGAAACAATGCGGAAAGATGAAAGATGAAAGAATGCGGAAAGATGAAAGATGAAAGAATGCGGAAAGATGAAAGGTGAAACAATGCGGAAAGATGAAAGATGAAACAATGCGGAAAGATGAAAGATGAAACAATGCGGAAAGATGAAAGATGAAAGAATGCGGAAAGATGAAAGATGAAAGAATGCGGAAAGATGAAAGATGAAACAATGCGGAAAGATGAAAGTGAAAGAATGCGGAAAGATGAAAGATGAAACAATGCGGATAGATGAAAGATGAAACAATGCGGAAAGATGAAAGATGAAACAATGCGGAAAGATGAAAGATGAAAAAATGCGGAAAGATGAAAGATGAAACAATGCGGAAAGATGAAACAACGCGGAAAGATGAAAGATGAAACAATGCGGAAAGATGAAAGATGAAACAATGCGGAAAGATGAAAGATGAAAGAATGCGGAAAGATGAAAGATGAAACAATGCGGAAAGATGAAAGATGAAACATTGCGGAAAGATGAAAGATGAAACAATGCGGAAAGATGAAAGATGAAAGAATGCGGAAGATGAAAGATGAAACAATGCGGAAAGATGAAAGATGAAACAATGCGGAAAGATGAAAGATGAAAGAATTCGGAAGATGAAAGATGAAACAATGCGGAAAGATGAAAGATGAAACAATTCGGAAAGATGAAACAATGCGGAAAGATGAAACAATGCGGAAAGATGAAACAATGCGGAAAGATGAAAGATGAAAGAATGCGGAAACATGAAAGATGAAACAATGCGGAAAGATGAAAGATGAAACAATGCGGAAAGATGAAAGATGAAAGAATGCGGAAAGATGAAAGATGAAACAATGCGGAAAGATGAAAGATGAAACAATGCGGAAAGATGAAAGATGAAAAAATGCGGAAAGATGAAAGATGAAACAATGCGGAAAGATGAAACAACGCGGAAAGATGAAACAACGCGGAAAGATGAAAGATGAAACAATGCGGAAAGATGAAAGATGAAAGAATGCGGAAAGATGAAAGATGAAACAATGCGGAAAGATGAAAGATGAAACATTGCGGAAAGATGAAAGATGAAACAATGCGGAAAGATGAAAGATGAAAGAATGCGGAAGATGAAAGATGAAACAATGCGGAAAGATGAAAGATGAAACAATGCGGAAAGATGAAAGATGAAAGAATTCGGAAGATGAAAGATGAAACAATGCGGAAAGATGAAAGATGAAACAATTCGGAAAGATGAAACAATGCGGAAAGATGAAACAATGCGGAAAGATGAAACAATGCGGAAAGATGAAAGATGAAAGAATGCGGAAACATGAAAGATGAAACAATGCGGAAAGATGAAAGATGAAACAATGCGGAAAGATGAAAGATGAAAGAATGCGGAAAGATGAAAGATGAAACAATGCGGAAAGATGAAAGATGAAACAATGCGGAAAGATGAAAGATGAAACAATGCGGAAAGATGAAACTATGCGGAAAGATGAAACAATGCGGAAAGATGAAAGATGAAACAATGCGGAAAAATGAAAGATGAAAAAATGCGGAAAGATGAAAGATGAAACAATGCGGAAAGATGAAAGATGAAAGAATGCGGAAGATGAAAGATGAAACAATGCGGAAAGATGAAACAATGCGGAAAGATGAAAGATGAAACAATGCGGAAAGATGAAAGATGAAAGAATGCGGAAAGATGAAAGATGAAACAATGCGGAAAGATGAAAGATGAAACATTGCGGAAAGATGAAAGATGAAACAATGCGGAAAGATGAAAGATGAAAGAATGCGGAAAGATGAAAGATGAAACAATGCGGAAAGATGAAAGATGAAACAATGCGGAAAGATGAAAGATGAAACAATGCGGAAAGATGAAAGATGAAACAATGCGGAAAGATGAAACAATGCGGAAAGATGAAACAATGCGGAAAGATGAAACAATGCGGAAAGATGAAACAATGCGGAAAGATGAAACAATGCGGAAAGATGAAAGAATGCGGAAAGATGAAAGATGAAACAATGCGGAAAGATGTAAGATGAAAGAATGCGGAAAGATGAAAGATGAAACAATGCGGAAAGATGAAAGATGAAACATTGCGGAAAGATGAAAGATGAAACAATGCGGAAAGATGAAAGATGAAAGAATGCGGAAAGATGAAAGATGAAACAATGCGGAAAGATGAAAGATGAAAGAATGCGGAAAGATGAAAGATGAAACAATGCGGAAAGATGAAAGATGAAACAATGCGGAAAGATGAAACAATGCGGAAAGATGAAACAATGCGGAAAGATGAAAGATGAAACAATGCGGAAAGATGAAAAATGAAAAAATGCGGAAAGATGAAAGATGAAAGAATGCGGAAAGATGAAAGATGAAACAATGCGGAAAGATGAAAGATGAAACATTGCGGAAAGATGAAAGATGAAACAATGCGGAAAGATGAAAGATGAAAGAATGCGGAAAGATGAAAGATGAAACAATGCGGAAAGATGAAAGATGAAACAATGCGGAAAGATGAAAGATGAAACAATGCGGAAAGATGAAAGATGAAACAATGCGGAAAGATGAAACAATGCGGAAAGATGAAACAATGCGGAAAGATGAAACAATGCGGAAAGATGAAACAATGCGGAAAGATGAAACAATGCGGAAAGATGAAACAATGCGGAAAGATGAAACAATGCGGAAAGATGAAACAATGCGGAAAGATGAAACAATGCGGAAAGATGAAACAATGCGGAAAGATGAAAGATGAAAAAATGCGGAAAGATGAAAGATGAAACAATGCGGAAAGATGAAAGATGAAACAATGCGGAAAGATGAAAGATGAAAGAATGCGGAAAGATGAAAGATGAAACAATGCGGAAAGATGAAAGATGAAACAATGCGGAAAGATGAAAGATGAAAGAATGCGGAAAGATGAAAGATGAAACAATGCGGAAAGATGAAAGATGAAACATTGCGGAAAGATGAAAGATGAAACAATGCGGAAAGATGAAAGATGAAAGAATGCGGAAAGATGAAAGATGAAACAATGCGGAAAGATGAAAGATGAAACAATGCGGAAAGATGAAAGATGAAACAATGCGGAAAGATGAAAGATGAAACAATGCGGAAAGATGAAACAATGCGGAAAGATGAAACAATGCGGAAAGATGAAACAATGCGGAAAGATGAAACAATGCGGAAAGATGAAACAATGCGGAAAGATGAAACAATGCGGAAAGATGAAACAATGCGGAAAGATGAAACAATGCGGAAAGATGAAACAATGCGGAAAGATGAAACAATGCGGAAAGATGAAACAATGCGGAAAGATGAAAGATGAAAAAATGCGGAAAGATGAAAGATGAAACAATGCGGAAAGATGAAAGATGAAACAATGCGGAAAGATGAAAGATGAAACAATGCGGAAAGATGAAAGATGAAACAATGCGGAAAGATGAAAGATGAAAGAATGCGGAAAGATGAAAGATGAAACAATGCGGAAAGATGAAAGATGAAACAATGCGGAAAGATGAAAGATGAAACAATGCGGAAAGATGAAAGATGAAACAATGCGGAAAGATGAAAGATGAAACAATGCGGAAAGATGAAAGATGAAACAATGCGGAAAGATGAAAGATGAAACAATGCGGAAAGATGAAACAATGCGGAAAGATGAAACAATGCGGAAAGATGAAACAATGCGGATAGATGAAACAATGCGGAAAGATGAAACAATGCGGAAAGATGAAACAATGCGGAAAGATGAAACAATGCGGAAAGATGAAACAATGCGGAAAGATGAAACAATGCGGAAAGATGAAACAATGCGGAAAGATGAAACAATGCGGAAAGATGAAACAATGCGGAAAGATGAAACAATGCGGAAAGATGAAACAATGAGGAAAGATGAAACAATGCGGAAAGATGAAACAATGCGGAAAGATGAAACAATGCGGAAAGATGAAACAATGCGGAAAGATGAAATAATGCGGAAAGATGAAACAATGCGGAAAGATGAAACAATGCGGAAAGATGAAACAATGCGGAAAGATGAAACAATGCGGAAAGATGAAACAATGCGGAAAGATGAAACAATGCGGAAAGATGAAACAATGCGGAAAGATGAAACAATGCGGAAAGATGAAACAATGCGGAAAGATGAAACAATGCGGAAAGATGAAACAATGCGGAAAGATGAAACAATGCGGAAAGATGAAACAATGCGGAAAGATGAAACAATGCGGAAAGATGAAACAATGCGGAAAGATGAAACAATGCGGAAAGATGAAAAAATGCGGAAAGATGAAACAATGCGGAAAGATGAAAGATGAAACAATGCGGAAAGATGAAAGATGAAAAAATGCGGAAAGATGAAAGATGAAACAATGCGGAAAGATGAAAGATGAAAGAATGCGGAAGATGAAAGGTGAAACAATGCGGAAAGATGAAACAATGCGGAAAGATGAAAGATGAAACAATGCGGAAAGATGAAACAATGCGGAAAGATGAAAGATGAAAGAATGCGGAAAGATGAAAGATGAAACAATGCGGAAAGATGAAAGATTAAACAATGCGGAAAGATGAAAGATGAAAGAATGCGGAAAGATGAAAGATGAAACAATGCGGAAAGATGAAAGATGAAACAATGCGGAAAGATGAAACAATGCGGAAAGATGAAACAATGCGGAAAGATGAAAGATGAAAAAATGCGGAAAGATGAAAGATGAAACAATGCGGAAAGATGAAAGATGAAAAAATGCGGAAGATGAAAGATGAAACAATGCGGAAAGATGAAACAATGCAGAAAGATGAAACAATGCGGAAAGATGAAAGATGAAACAATGCGGAAAGATGAAAGATGAAACAATGCGGAAAGATGAAAGATGAAACAATGCGGAAAGATGAAAGATGAAACAATGCGGAAAGATGAAAGATGAAACAATGCGGAAACATGAAAGATGAAAGAATGCGGATAGATGAAAGATGAAACAATGCGGAAAGATGAAAGATGAAACAATGCGGAAAGATGAAAGATGAAACAATGCGGAAAGATGAAAGATGAAAGAATGCGGAAAGATGAAAGATAAACAAAGCGGAAAGATGAAAGATGAAACAATGCGGAAAGATGAAAGATGAAACAATGCGGAAAGATGAAAGATGAAACAATGCGGAAAGATGAAAGATGAAACAATGCGGAAAGATGAAAGATGAAACAATGCGGAAAGATGAAAGATGAAACAATGCGGAAAGATGAGACAATGCGGAAAGATGAAACAATGCGGAAAGATGAAAGATGAGACAATGCGGAAAGATGAAAGATGAAAAAATGCGGAAAGATGAAAGATGAAACAATGCGGAAAGAGGAAAGATGAAAGAATGCGGAAGATGAAAGATGAAACAATGCGGAAAGATGAAAGATGAAACAATGCGGAAAGATGAAAGATGAAACAATGCGGAAAGATGAAACAATGCGGAAAGATGAAAGATGAAAGAATGCGGAAAGATGAAAGATGAAACAATGCGGAAAGATGAAAGATGAAAGAATGCGGAAAGATGAAAGATGAAACAATGCGGAAAGATGAAAGATGAAAGAATGCGGAAAGATGAAAGATGAAACAATGCGGAAAGATGAAAGATGAAAGAATGCGGAAAGATGAAAGATGAAACAATGCGGAAAGATGAAAGATGAAACAATGCGGAAGATGAAAGATGAAACAATGCGGAAAGATGAAAGATGAAACAATGCGGAAAGATGAAAGATGAAAGAATGCGGAAGATGAAAGATGAAACAATGCGGAAAGATGAAACAATGCGGAAAGACGAAAGATGAAACAATGCGGAAAGATGAAAGATGAAACAATGCGGAAAGATGAAAGATGAAAGAATGCGGAAAGATGAAAGATGAAAGAATGCGGAAAGATGAAAGATGAAAGAATGCGGAAAGATGAAAGATGAAACAATGCGGAAAAATGAAAGATGAAACAATGCGGAAAGATGAAAGATGAAACAATGCGGAAAGATGAAAGATGAAAAAATGCGGAAAGATGAAAGATGAAACAATGCGGAAAGATGAAACAATGCGGAAAGATGAAAGATGAAACAATGCGGAAAGATGAAAGATGAAACAATGCGGAAAGATGACAGATGAAAGAATGCGGAAAGATGAAAGATGAAACAATGCGGAAAGATGCAAGATGAAACATTGCGGAAAGATGAAAGATGAAACAATGCGGAAAGATGAAAGATGAAAGAATGCGGAAAGATGAAAGATGAAACAATGCGGAAAGATGAAAGATGAAACAATGCGGAAAGATGAAAGATGAAACAATGCGGAAAGATGAAAGATAAAACAATGCGGAAAGATGAAAGATGAAACAATGCGGAAAGATGAAAGATGAAAGAATGCGGAAGATGAAAGATGAAACAATGCGGAAAGATGAAAGATGAAAGAATGCGGAAAGATGAAAGATGAAAGAATGCGGAAAGATGAAAGGTGAAACAATGCGGAAAGATGAAAGATGAAACAATGCGGAAAGATGAAAGATGAAACAATGCGGAAAGATGAAAGATGAAAGAATGCGGAAAGATGAAAGATGAAAGAATGCGGAAAGATGAAAGATGAAACAATGCGGAAAGATGAAAGTGAAAGAATGCGGAAAGATGAAAGATGAAACAATGCGGAAAGATGAAAGATGAAACAATGCGGAAAGATGAAAGATGAAACAATGCGGAAAGATGAAAGATGAAAAAATGCGGAAAGATGAAAGATGAAACAATGCGGAAAGATGAAACAACGCGGAAAGATGAAAGATGAAACAATGCGGAAAGATGAAAGATGAAACAATGCGGAAAGATGAAAGATGAAAGAATGCGGAAAGATGAAAGATGAAACAATGCGGAAAGATGAAAGATGAAACATTGCGGAAAGATGAAAGATGAAACAATGCGGAAAGATGAAAGATGAAAGAATGCGGAAGATGAAAGATGAAACAATGCGGAAAGATGAAAGATGAAACAATGCGGAAAGATGAAAGATGAAAGAATTCGGAAGATGAAAGATGAAACAATGCGGAAAGATGAAAGATGAAACAATTCGGAAAGATGAAACAATGCGGAAAGATGAAACAATGCGGAAAGATGAAACAATGCGGAAAGATGAAAGATGAAAGAATGCGGAAACATGAAAGATGAAACAATGCGGAAAGATGAAAGATGAAACAATGCGGAAAGATGAAAGATGAAAGAATGCGGAAAGATGAAAGATGAAACAATGCGGAAAGATGAAAGATGAAACAATGCGGAAAGATGAAAGATGAAACAATGCGGAAAGATGAAACTATGCGGAAAGATGAAACAATGCGGAAAGATGAAAGATGAAACAATGCGGAAAAATGAAAGATGAAAAAATGCGGAAAGATGAAAGATGAAACAATGCGGAAAGATGAAAGATGAAAGAATGCGGAAGATGAAAGATGAAACAATGCGGAAAGATGAAACAATGCGGAAAGATGAAAGATGAAACAATGCGGAAAGATGAAAGATGAAAGAATGCGGAAAGATGAAAGATGAAACAATGCGGAAAGATGAAAGATGAAACATTGCGGAAAGATGAAAGATGAAACAATGCGGAAAGATGAAAGATGAAAGAATGCGGAAAGATGAAAGATGAAACAATGCGGAAAGATGAATCAATGCGGAAAGATGAAAGATGAAAAAATGCGGAAAGATGAAAGATGAAACAATGCGGAAAGATGAAAGATGGAACAATGCGGAAAGATGAAAGATGAAACAATGCGGAAAGATGAAAGATGAAAGAATGCGGAAGATGAAAGATGAAACAATGCGGAAAGATGAAACAATGCGGAAAGATGAAACAATGCGGAAAGATGAAACAATGCGGAAAGATGAAACAATGCGGAAAGATGAAAGATGAAAGAATGCGGAAGATGAAAGATGAAACAATGCGGAAAGATGAAACAATGCGGAAAGATGAAACAATGCGGAAAGATGAAACAATGCGGAAAGATGAAACAATGCGGAAAGATGAAAGATGAAACAATGCGGAAAGATGAAAGATGAAACAATGCGGAAAGATGGAAGATGAAACAATGCGGAAAGATGAAAGATGTAACAATGCGGAAAGATGAAAGATGAAACAATGCGGAAAGATGAAAGATGAAACAATGCGGAAAGATGAAAGATGAAACAATGCGGAAAGATGAAACAATGCGGAAAGATGAAAGAATGCGGAAAGATGAAACAATGCGGAAAGATGAAACAATGCGGAAAGATGAAACAATGCGGAAAGATGAAACAATGCGGAAAGATGAAACAATGCGGAAAGATGAAAGATGAAACAATGCGGAAAGATGAAAGATGAAAGAATGCGGAAGATGAAAGATGAAACAATGCGGAAAGATGAAAGATGAAAGAATGCGGAAAGATGAAAGATGAAAGAATGCGGAAAGATGAAAGATGAAACAATGCGGAAAGATGAAAGATGAAACAATGCGGAAAGATGAAAGATGAAACAATGCGGAAAGATGAAAGATGAAAGAATGCGGAAAGATGAAAGATGAAAGATGAAAGATGAAACAATGCGGAAAGATGAAAGATGAAAGAATGCGGAAGATGAAAGATGAAACAATGCGGAAAGATGAAACAATGCGGAAAGATGAAAGATGAAACAATGCGGAAAGATGAAAGATGAAAGAATGCGGAAAGATGAAAGGATGAAACAATGCGGAAAGATGAAAGATGAAACAATGCGGAAAGATGAAAGATGAAACAATGCGGAAAGATGAAAGATGAAAAAATGCGGAAAGATGAAAGATAAAACAATGCGGAAAGATGAAAGATGAAACAATGCGGAAAGATGAAAGATGAAACAAAGCGGAAAGATGAAAGATGAAACAATGCGGAAAGATGAAAGATGAAACAATGCGGAAAGATGAAAGATGAAACAATGCGGAAAGATGAAACAATGCAGAAAGATGAAACAATGCGGAAAGATGAAAGATGAAACAATGCGGAAAGATGAAAGATGAAACAATGCGGAAAGATGAAAGATGAAACAATGCGGAAAGATGAAACAATGCGGAAAGATGAAACAATGCGGAAAGATGAAACAATGCGGAAAGATGAAACAATGCGGAAAGATGAAACAATGCGGAAAGATGAAACAATGCGGAAAGATGAAACAATGCGGAAAGATGAAACAATGCGGAAAGATGAAACAATGCGGAAAGATGAAACAATGCGGAAAGATGAAACAATGCGGAAAGATGAAACAATGCGGAAAGATGAAACAATGCGGAAAGATGAAACAATGCGGAAAGATGAAACAATGCGGAAAGATGAAACAATGCGGAAAGATGAAAGATGAAAGAATGCGGAAAGATGAAAGATGAAACAATGCGGAAAGATGAAAGATGAAAGAATGCGGAAAGATGAAAGATGAAACAATGCGGAAAGATGAAAGATGAAACAATGCGGAAAGATGAAAGATGAAAGAATGCGGAAGATGAAAGATGAAAGAATGCGGAAAGATGAAAGATGAAACAATGCGGAAAGATGAAAGATGAAAGAATGCGGAAAGATGAAAGATGAAACAATGCGGAAAGATGAAAGATGAAAGAATGCGGAAAGATGAAAGATGAAACAATGCGGAAAGATGAAAGATGAAACAATGCGGAAAGATGAAACAATGCGGAAAGATGAAACAATTCGGAAAGATGAAACAATGCGGGAAGATGAAACAATGCGGAAAGATGAAACAATGCGGAAAGATGAAAGATGAAACAATGCGGAAAGATGAAAAATGAAAAAATGCGGAAAGATGAAAGATGAAAGAATGCGGAAAGATGAAAGATGAAACAATGCGGAAAGATGAAAGATGAAACATTGCGGAAAGATGAAAGATGAAACAATGCGGAAAGATGAAAGATGAAAGAATGCGGAAAGATGAAAGATGAAACAATGCGGAAAGATGAAAGATGAAACAATGCGGAAAGATGAAAGATGAAACAATGCGGAAAGATGAAAGATGAAACAATGCGGAAAGATGAAACAATGCGGAAAGATGAAACAATGCGGAAAGATGAAACAATGCGGAAAGATGAAACAATGCGGAAAGATGAAACAATGCGGAAAGATGAAACAATGCGGAAAGATGAAACAATGCGGAAAGATGAAACAATGCGGAAAGATGAAACAATGCGGAAAGATGAAACAATGCGGAAAGATGAAACAATGCGGAAAGATGAAACAATGCGGAAAGATGAAACAATGCGGAAAGATGAAACAATGCGGAAAGATGAAAGATGAAAAAATGCGGAAAGATGAAAGATGAAACAATGCGGAAAGATGAAAGATGAAACAATGCGGAAAGATGAAAGATGAAAGAATGCGGAAAGATGAAAGATGAAACAATGCGGAAAGATGAAAGATGAAACAATGCGGAAAGATGAAAGATGAAAGAATGCGGAAAGATGAAAGATGAAACAATGCGGAAAGATGAAAGATGAAACATTGCGGAAAGATGAAAGATGAAACAATGCGGAAAGATGAAAGATGAAAGAATGCGGAAAGATGAAAGATGAAACAATGCGGAAAGATGAAAGATGAAACAATGCGGAAAGATGAAAGATGAAACAATGCGGAAAGATGAAAGATGAAACAATGCGGAAAGATGAAACAATGCGGAAAGATGAAACAATGCGGAAAGATGAAACAATGCGGAAAGATGAAACAATGCGGAAAGATGAAACAATGCGGAAAGATGAAACAATGCGGAAAGATGAAACAATGCGGAAAGATGAAACAATGCGGAAAGATGAAACAATGCGGAAAGATGAAAGAATGCGGAAAGATGAAAGATGAAACAATGCGGAAAGATGTAAGATGAAAGAATGCGGAAAGATGAAAGATGAAACAATGCGGAAAGATGAAAGATGAAACATTGCGGAAAGATGAAAGATGAAACAATGCGGAAAGATGAAAGATGAAAGAATGCGGAAAGATGAAAGATGAAACAATGCGGAAAGATGAAAGATGAAAGAATGCGGAAAGATGAAAGATGAAACAATGCGGAAAGATGAAAGATGAAACAATGCGGAAAGATGAAAGATGAAACAATGCGGAAAGATGAAAAATGAAAAAATGCGGAAAGATGAAAGATGAAAGAATGCGGAAAGATGAAAGATGAAACAATGCGGAAAGATGAAAGATGAAACATTGCGGAAAGATGAAAGATGAAACAATGCGGAAAGATGAAAGATGAAAGAATGCGGAAAGATGAAAGATGAAACAATGCGGAAAGATGAAAGATGAAACAATGCGGAAAGATGAAAGATGAAACAATGCGGAAAGATGAAAGATGAAACAATGCGGAAAGATGAAACAATGCGGAAAGATGAAACAATGCGGAAAGATGAAACAATGCGGAAAGATGAAACAATGCGGAAAGATGAAACAATGCGGAAAGATGAAACAATGCGGAAAGATGAAACAATGCGGAAAGATGAAACAATGCGGAAAGATGAAACAATGCGGAAAGATGAAACAATGCGGAAAGATGAAACAATGCGGAAAGATGAAAGATGAAAAAATGCGGACAGATGAAAGATGAAACAATGCGGAAAGATGAAAGATGAAACAATGCGGAAAGATGAAAGATGAAAGAATGCGGAAAGATGAAAGATGAAACAATGCGGAAAGATGAAAGATGAAACAATGCGGAAAGATGAAAGATGAAAGAATGCGGAAAGATGAAAGATGAAACAATGCGGAAAGATGAAAGATGAAACATTGCGGAAAGATGAAAGATGAAACAATGCGGAAAGATGAAAGATGAAACAATGCGGAAAGATGAAAGATGAAACAAATCGGAAAGATGAAAGATGAAACAATGCGGAAAGATGAAACAATGCGGAAAGATGAATCAATGCGGAAAGATGAAAGATGAAAAAATGCGGAAAGATGAAAGATGAAACAATGCGGAAAGATGAAAGATGGAACAATGCGGAAAGATGAAAGATGAAACAATGCGGAAAGATGAAAGATGAAAGAATGCGGAAGATGAAAGATGAAACAATGCGGAAAGATGAAACAATGCGGAAAGATGAAACAATGCGGAAAGATGAAACAATGCGGAAAGATGAAACAATGCGGAAAGATGAAACAATGCGGAAAGATGAAACAATGCGGAAAGATGAAAGATGAAAGAATGCGGAAGATGAAAGATGAAACAATGCGGAAAGATGAAACAATGCGGAAAGATGAAACAATGCGGAAAGATGAAACAATGCGGAAAGATGAAACAATGCGGAAAGATGAAAGATGAAACAATGCGGAAAGATGAAAGATGAAACAATGCGGAAAGATGGAAGATGAAACAATGCGGAAAGATGAAAGATGTAACAATGCGGAAAGATGAAAGATGAAACAATGCGGAAAGATGAAAGATGAAACAATGCGGAAAGATGAAAGATGAAACAATGCGGAAAGATGAAACAATGCGGAAAGATGAAAGAATGCGGAAAGATGAAACAATGCGGAAAGATGAAACAATGCGGAAAGATGAAACAATGCGGAAAGATGAAACAATGCGGAAAGATGAAACAATGCGGAAAGATGAAAGATGAAACAATGCGGAAAGATGAAAGATGAAAGAATGCGGAAGATGAAAGATGAAACAATGCGGAAAGATGAAAGATGAAAGAATGCGGAAAGATGAAAGATGAAAGAATGCGGAAAGATGAAAGATGAAACAATGCGGAAAGATGAAAGATGAAACAATGCGGAAAGATGAAAGATGAAACAATGCGGAAAGATGAAAGATGAAAGAATGCGGAAAGATGAAAGATGAAAGATGAAAGATGAAACAATGCGGAAAGATGAAAGATGAAAGAATGCGGAAGATGAAAGATGAAACAATGCGGAAAGATGAAACAATGCGGAAAGATGAAAGATGAAACAATGCGGAAAGATGAAAGATGAAAGAATGCGGAAAGATGAAAGGATGAAACAATGCGGAAAGATGAAAGATGAAACAATGCGGAAAGATGAAAGATGAAACAATGCGGAAAGATGAAAGATGAAAAAATGCGGAAAGATGAAAGATAAAACAATGCGGAAAGATGAAAGATGAAACAATGCGGAAAGATGAAAGATGAAACAAAGCGGAAAGATGAAAGATGAAACAATGCGGAAAGATGAAAGATGAAACAATGCGGAAAGATGAAAGATGAAACAATGCGGAAAGATGAAACAATGCAGAAAGATGAAACAATGCGGAAAGATGAAAGATGAAACAATGCGGAAAGATGAAAGATGAAACAATGCGGAAAGATGAAACAATGCGGAAAGATGAAACAATGCGGAAAGATGAAACAATGCGGAAAGATGAAACAATGCGGAAAGATGAAACAATGCGGAAAGATGAAACAATGCGGAAAGATGAAACAATGCGGAAAGATGAAACAATGCGGAAAGATGAAACAATGCGGAAAGATGAAACAATGCGGAAAGATGAAACAATGCGGAAAGATGAAACAATGCGGAAAGATGAAACAATGCGGAAAGATGAAACAATGCGGAAAGATGAAACAATGCGGAAAGATGAAACAATGCGGAAAGATGAAAGATGAAAGAATGCGGAAAGATGAAAGATGAAACAATGCGGAAAGATGAAAGATGAAAGAATGCGGAAAGATGAAAGATGAAACAATGCGGAAAGATGAAAGATGAAACAATGCGGAAAGATGAAAGATGAAAGAATGCGGAAGATGAAAGATGAAAGAATGCGGAAAGATGAAAGATGAAACAATGCGGAAAGATGAAAGATGAAAGAATGCGGAAAGATGAAAGATGAAACAATGCGGAAAGATGAAAGATGAAAGAATGCGGAAAGATGAAAGATGAAACAATGCGGAAAGATGAAAGATGAAACAATGCGGAAAGATGAAACAATGCGGAAAGATGAAACAATTCGGAAAGATGAAACAATGCGGGAAGATGAAACAATGCGGAAAGATGAAACAATGCGGAAAGATGAAAGATGAAACAATGCGGAAAGATGAAAAATGAAAAAATGCGGAAAGATGAAAGATGAAAGAATGCGGAAAGATGAAAGATGAAACAATGCGGAAAGATGAAAGATGAAACATTGCGGAAAGATGAAAGATGAAACAATGCGGAAAGATGAAAGATGAAAGAATGCGGAAAGATGAAAGATGAAACAATGCGGAAAGATGAAAGATGAAACAATGCGGAAAGATGAAAGATGAAACAATGCGGAAAGATGAAAGATGAAACAATGCGGAAAGATGAAACAATGCGGAAAGATGAAACAATGCGGAAAGATGAAACAATGCGGAAAGATGAAACAATGCGGAAAGATGAAACAATGCGGAAAGATGAAACAATGCGGAAAGATGAAACAATGCGGAAAGATGAAACAATGCGGAAAGATGAAACAATGCGGAAAGATGAAACAATGCGGAAAGATGAAACAATGCGGAAAGATGAAACAATGCGGAAAGATGAAAGATGAAAAAATGCGGAAAGATGAAAGATGAAACAATGCGGAAAGATGAAAGATGAAACAATGCGGAAAGATGAAAGATGAAAGAATGCGGAAAGATGAAAGATGAAACAATGCGGAAAGATGAAAGATGAAACAATGCGGAAAGATGAAAGATGAAAGAATGCGGAAAGATGAAAGATGAAACAATGCGGAAAGATGAAAGATGAAACATTGCGGAAAGATGAAAGATGAAACAATGCGGAAAGATGAAAGATGAAAGAATGCGGAAAGATGAAAGATGAAACAATGCGGAAAGATGAAAGATGAAACAATGCGGAATGATGAAAGATGAAACAATGCGGAAAGATGAAAGATGAAACAATGCGGAAAGATGAAACAATGCGGAAAGATGAAACAATGCGGAAAGATGAAACAATGCGGAAAGATGAAACAATGCGGAAAGATGAAACAATGCGGAAAGATGAAACAATGCGGAAAGATGAAACAATGCGGAAAGATGAAACAATGCGGAAAGATGAAAGAATGCGGAAAGATGAAAGATGAAACAATGCGGAAAGATGTAAGATGAAAGAATGCGGAAAGATGAAAGATGAAACAATGCGGAAAGATGAAAGATGAAACAATGCGGAAAGATGAAAGAATGCGGAAAGATGAAAGATGAAACAATGCGGAAAGATGTAAGATGAAAGAATGCGGAAAGATGAAAGATGAAACAATGCGGAAAGATGAAAGATGAAACATTGCGGAAAGATGAAAGATGAAACAATGCGGAAAGATGAAAGATGAAAGAATGCGGAAAGATGAAAGATGAAACAATGCGGAAAGATGAAAGATGAAAGAATGCGGAAAGATGAAAGATGAAACAATGCGGAAAGATGAAAGATGAAACAATGCGGAAAGATGAAACAATGCGGAAAGATGAAACAATGCGGAAAGATGAAAGATGAAACAATGCGGAAAGATGAAAAATGAAAAAATGCGGAAAGATGAAAGATGAAAGAATGCGGAAAGATGAAAGATGAAACAATGCGGAAAGATGAAAGATGAAACATTGCGGAAAGATGAAAGATGAAACAATGCGGAAAGATGAAAGATGAAAGAATGCGGAAAGATGAAAGATGAAACAATGCGGAAAGATGAAAGATGAAACAATGCGGAAAGATGAAAGATGAAACAATGCGGAAAGATGAAAGATGAAACAATGCGGAAAGATGAAACAATGCGGAAAGATGAAACAATGCGGAAAGATGAAACAATGCGGAAAGATGAAACAATGCGGAAAGATGAAACAATGCGGAAAGATGAAACAATGCGGAAAGATGAAACAATGCGGAAAGATGAAACAATGCGGAAAGATGAAACAATGCGGAAAGATGAAACAATGCGGAAAGATGAAACAATGCGGAAAGATGAAACAATGCGGAAAGATGAAAGATGAAAAAATGCGGACAGATGAAAGATGAAACAATGCGGAAAGATGAAAGATGAAACAATGCGGAAAGATGAAAGATGAAAGAATGCGGAAAGATGAAAGATGAAACAATGCGGAAAGATGAAAGATGAAACAATGCGGAAAGATGAAAGATGAAAGAATGCGGAAAGATGAAAGATGAAACAATGCGGAAAGATGAAAGATGAAACATTGCGGAAAGATGAAAGATGAAACAATGCGGAAAGATGAAAGATGAAAGAATGCGGAAAGATGAAAGATGAAACAATGCGGAAAGATGAAAGATGAAACAATGCGGAAAGATGAAAGATGAAACAATGCGGAAAGATGAAAGATGAAACAATGCGGAAAGATGAAACAATGCGGAAAGATGAAACAATGCGGAAAGATGAAACAATGCGGAAAGATGAAACAATGCGGAAAGATGAAACAATGCGGAAAGATGAAACAATGCGGAAAGATGAAACAATGCGGAAAGATGAAACAATGCGGAAAGATGAAACAATGCGGAAAGATGAAACAATGCGGAAAGATGAAACAATGCGGAAAGATGAAACAATGCGGAAAGATGAAACAATGCGGAAAGATGAAAGATGAAAAAATGCGGAAAGATGAAAGATGAAACAATGCGGAAAGATGAAAGATGAAACAATGCGGAAAGATGAAAGATGAAACAATGCGGAAAGATGAAAGATGAAACAATGCGGAAAGATGAAAGATGAAAGAATGCGGAAAGATGAAAGATGAAACAATGCGGAAAGATGAAAGATGAAACAATGCGGAAAGATGAAAGATGAAACAATGCGGAAAGATGAAAGATGAAACAATGCGGAAAGATGAAAGATGAAACAATGCGGAAAGATGAAAGATGAAACAATGCGGAAAGATGAAAGATGAAACAATGCGGAAAGATGAAACAATGCGGAAAGATGAAACAATGCGGAAAGATGAAACAATGCGGATAGATGAAACAATGCGGAAAGATGAAACAATGCGGAAAGATGAAACAATGCGGAACGATGAAACAATGCGGAAAGATGAAACAATGCGGAAAGATGAAACAATGCGGAAAGATGAAACAATGCGGAAAGATGAAACAATGCGGAAAGATGAAACAATGCGGAAAGATGAAACAATGCGGAAAGATGAAACAATGAGGAAAGATGAAACAATGCGGAAAGATGAAACAATGCGGAAAGATGAAACAATGCGGAAAGATGAAACAATGCGGAAAGATGAAACAATGCGGAAAGATGAAACAATGCGGAAAGATGAAACAATGCGGAAAGATGAAACAATGCGGAAAGATGAAACAATGCGGAAAGATGAAACAATGCGGAAAGATGAAACAATGCGGAAAGATGAAACAATGCGGAAAGATGAAACAATGCGGAAAGATGAAACAATGCGGAAAGATGAAACAATGCGGAAAGATGAAACAATGCGGAAAGATGAAACAATGCGGAAAGATGAAACAATGCGGAAAGATGAAACAATGCGGAAAGATGAAACAATGCGGAAAGATGAAAGATGAAAGAATGCGGAAAGATGAAAGATGAAACAATGCGGAAAGATGAATCAATGCGGAAAGATGAAAGATGAAAAAATGCGGAAAGATGAAAGATGAAACAATGCGGAAAGATGAAAGATGGAACAATGCGGAAAGATGAAAGATGAAACAATGCGGAAAGATGAAAGATGAAAGAATGCGGAAGATGAAAGATGAAACAATGCGGAAAGATGAAACAATGCGGAAAGATGAAACAATGCGGAAAGATGAAACAATGCGGAAAGATGAAACAATGCGGAAAGATGAAAGATGAAAGAATGCGGAAGATGAAAGATGAAACAATGCG
Source organism: Gastracanthus pulcherrimus (assembly GCA_949152435.1). Lineage (NCBI taxonomy): Eukaryota > Metazoa > Arthropoda > Insecta > Hymenoptera > Pteromalidae > Gastracanthus > Gastracanthus pulcherrimus. The sequence continues at coordinate 86,951 of CASCKD010000009.1, read as the reverse complement.
GAAAGATGAAACAATGCGGAAAGATGAAACAATGCGGAAAGATGAAACAATGCGGAAAGATGAAACAATGCGGAAAGATGAAAGATGAAACAATGCGGAAAGATGAAAGATGAAACAATGCGGAAAGATGGAAGATGAAACAATGCGGAAAGATGAAAGATGTAACAATGCGGAAAGATGAAAGATGAAACAATGCGGAAAGATGAAAGATGAAACAATGCGGAAAGATGAAAGATGAAACAATGCGGAAAGATGAAACAATGCGGAAAGATGAAACAATGCGGAAAGATGAAACAATGCGGAAAGATGAAACAATGCGGAAAGATGAAACAATGCGGAAAGATGAAACAATGCGGAAAGATGAAAGATGAAACAATGCGGAAAGATGAAAGATGAAAGAATGCGGAAGATGAAAGATGAAACAATGCGGAAAGATGAAAGATGAAAGAATGCGGAAAGATGAAAGATGAAAGAATGCGGAAAGATGAAAGATGAAACAATGCGGAAAGATGAAAGATGAAACAATGCGGAAAGATGAAAGATGAAACAATGCGGAAAGATGAAAGATGAAAGAATGCGGAAAGATGAAAGATGAAAGATGAAAGATGAAACAATGCGGAAAGATGAAAGATGAAAGAATGCGGAAGATGAAAGATGAAACAATGCGGAAAGATGAAACAATGCGGAAAGATGAAAGATGAAACAATGCGGAAAGATGAAAGATGAAAGAATGCGGAAAGATGAAAGGATGAAACAATGCGGAAAGATGAAAGATGAAACAATGCGGAAAGATGAAAGATGAAACAATGCGGAAAGATGAAAGATGAAAAAATGCGGAAAGATGAAAGATAAAACAATGCGAAAGATGAAAGATGAAACAATGCGGAAAGATGAAAGATGAAACAAAGCGGAAAGATGAAAGATGAAACAATGCGGAAAGATGAAAGATGAAACAATGCGGAAAGATGAAAGATGAAACAATGCGGAAAGATGAAACAATGCAGAAAGATGAAACAATGCGGAAAGATGAAAGATGAAACAATGCGGAAAGATGAAAGATGAAACAATGCGGAAAGATGAAAGATGAAACAATGCGGAAAGATGAAACAATGCGGAAAGATGAAACAATGCGGAAAGATGAAACAATGCGGAAAGATGAAACAATGCGGAAAGATGAAACAATGCGGAAAGATGAAACAATGCGGAAAGATGAAACAATGCGGAAAGATGAAACAATGCGGAAAGATGAAACAATGCGGAAAGATGAAACAATGCGTAAAGATGAAACAATGCGGAAAGATGAAACAATGCGGAAAGATGAAACAATGCGGAAAGATGAAAGATGAAAGAATGCGGAAAGATGAAAGATGAAACAATGCGGAAAGATGAAAGATGAAAGAATGCGGAAAGATGAAAGATGAAACAATGCGGAAAGATGAAAGATGAAACAATGCGGAAAGATGAAAGATGAAAGAATGCGGAAGATGAAAGATGAAAGAATGCGGAAAGATGAAAGATGAAACAATGCGGAAAGATGAAAGATGAAAGAATGCGGAAAGATGAAAGATGAAACAATGCGGAAAGATGAAAGATGAAAGAATGCGGAAAGATGAAAGATGAAACAATGCGGAAAGATGAAAGATGAAACAATGCGGAAAGATGAAACAATGCGGAAAGATGAAACAATTCAGAAAGATGAAACAATGCGGGAAGATGAAACAATGCGGAAAGATGAAACAATGCGGAAAGATGAAAGATGAAGCAATGCGGAAAGATGAAAAATGAAAAAATGCGGAAAGATGAAAGATGAAAGAATGCGGAAAGATGAAAGATGAAACAATGCGGAAAGATGAAAGATGAAACATTGCGGAAAGATGAAAGATGAAACAATGCGGAAAGATGAAAGATGAAAGAATGCGGAAAGATGAAAGATGAAACAATGCGGAAAGATGAAAGATGAAACAATGCGGAAAGATGAAAGATGAAACAATGCGGAAAGATGAAAGATGAAACAATGCGGAAAGATGAAACAATGCGGAAAGATGAAAAAATGCGGAAAGATGAAACAATGCGGAAAGATGAAACAATGCGGAAAGATGAAACAATGCGGAAAGATGAAACAATGCGGAAGGATGAAACAATGCGGAAAGATGAAACAATGCGGAAAGATGAAACAATGCGGAAAGATGAAACAATGCGGAAAGATGAAACAATGCGGAAAGATGAAACAATGCGGAAAGATGAAACAATGCGGAAAGATGAAACAATGCGGAAAGACGAAACAATGCGGAAAGATGAAAGATGAAAAAATGCGGAAAGATGAAAGATGAAACAATGCGGAAAGATGAAAGATGAAACAATGCGGAAAGATGAAAGATGAAAGAATGCGGAAAGATGAAAGATGAAACAATGCGGAAAGATGAAAGATGAAACAATGCGGAAAGATGAAAGATGAAAGAATGCGGAAAGATGAAAGATGAAACAATGCGGAAAGATGAAAGATGAAACATTGCGGAAAGATGAAAGATGAAACAATGCGGAAAGATGAAAGATGAAAGAATGCGGAAAGATGAAAGATGAAACAATGCGGAAAGATGAAAGATGAAACAATGCGGAAAGATGAAAGATGAAACAATGCGGAAAGATGAAAGATGAAACAATGCGGAAAGATGAAACAATGCGGAAAGATGAAACAATGCGGAAAGATGAAACAATGCGGAAAGATGAAACTATGCGGAAAGATGAAACAATGCGGAAAGATGAAACAATGCGGAAAGATGAAACAATGCGGAAAGATGAAAGAATGCGGAAAGATGAAAGATGAAACAATGCGGAAAGATGTAAGATGAAAGAATGCGGAAAGATGAAAGATGAAACAATGCGGAAAGATGAAAGATGAAACATTGCGGAAAGATGAAAGATGAAACAATGCGGAAAGATGAAAGATGAAAGAATGCGGAAAGATGAAAGATGAAACAATGCGGAAAGATGAAAGATGAAAGAATGCGGAAAGATGAAAGATGAAACAATGCGGAAAGATGAAAGATGAAACAATGCGGAAAGATGAAACAATGCGGAAAGATGAAACAATGCGGAAAGATGAAAGATGAAACAATGCGGAAAGATGAAAAATGAAAAAATGCGGAAAGATGAAAGATGAAAGAATGCGGAAAGATGAAAGATGAAACAATGCGGAAAGATGAAAGATGAAACATTGCGGAAAGATGAAAGATGAAACAATGCGGAAAGATGAAAGATGAAAGAATGCGGAAAGATGAAAGATGAAACAATGCGGAAAGATGAAAGATGAAACAATGCGGAAAGATGAAAGATGAAACAATGCGGAAAGATGAAAGATGAAACAATGCGGAAAGATGAAACAATGCGGAATGATGAAACAATGCGGAAAGATGAAACAATGCGGAAAGATGAAACAATGCGGAAAGATGAAACAATGCGGAAAGATGAAACAATGCGGAAAGATGAAACAATGCGGAAAGATGAAACAATGCGGAAAGATGAAACAATGCGGAAAGATGAAACAATGCGGAAAGATGAAACAATGCGGAAAGATGAAACAATGCGGAAAGATGAAAGATGAAAAAATGCGGAAAGATGAAAGATGAAACAATGCGGAAAGATGAAAGATGAAACAATGCGGAAAGATGAAAGATGAAAGAATGCGGAAAGATGAAAGATGAAACAATGCGGAAAGATGAAAGATGAAACAATGCGGAAAGATGAAAGATGAAAGAATGCGGAAAGATGAAAGATGAAACAATGCGGAAAGATGAAAGATGAAACATTGCGGAAAGATGAAAGATGAAACAATGCGGAAAGATGAAAGATGAAAGAATGCGGAAAGATGAAAGATGAAACAATGCGGAAAGATGAAAGATGAAACAATGCGGAAAGATGAAAGATGAAACAATGCGGAAAGATGAAAGATGAAACAATGCGGAAAGATGAAACAATGCGGAAAGATGAAACAATGCGGAAAGATGAAACAATGCGGAAAGATGAAACAATGCGGAAAGATGAAACAATGCGGAAAGATAAAACAATGCGGAAAGATGAAACAATGCGGAAAGATGAAACAATGCGGAAAGATGAAACAATGCGGAAAGATGAAAGATGAAAAAATGCGGAAAGATGAAAGATGAAACAATGCGGAAAGATGAAAGATGAAACAATGCGGAAAGATGAAAGATGAAACAATGCGGAAAGATGTAAGATGAAACAATGCGGAAAGATGAAAGATGAAACAATGCGGAAAGATGAAAGATGAAACAATGCGGAAAGATGAAAGATGAAAGAATGCGGAAAGATGAAAGATGAAACAATGCGGAAAGATGAAAGATGAAACAATGCGGAAAGATGAAAGATGAAACAATGCGGAAAGATGAAAGATGAAACAATGCGGAAAGATGAAAGATGAAACAATGCGGAAAGATGAAAGATGAAACAATGCGGAAAGATGAAAGATGAAACAATGCGGAAAGATGAAACAATGCGGAAAGATGAAACAATGCGGAAAGATGAAACAATGCGGAAAGATGAAACAATGCGGAAAGATGAAACAATGCGGAAAGATGAAACAATGCGGAAAGATGAAAAAATGCGGAAAGATGAAACAATGCGGAAAGATGAAAGATGAAACAATGCGGAAAGATGAAAGATGAAAAAATGCGGAAAGATGAAAGATGAAACAATGCGGAAAGATGAAAGATGAAAGAATGCGGAAGATGAAAGATGAAACAATGCGGAAAGATGAAACAATGCGGAAAGATGAAAGATGAAACAATGCGGAAAGATGAAACAATGCGGAAAGATGAAAGATGAAAGAATGCGGAAAGATGAAAGATGAAACAATGCGGAAAGATGAAAGATTAAACAATGCGGAAAGATGAAAGATGAAAGAATGCGGAAAGATGAAAGATGAAACAATGCGGAAAGATGAAAGATGAAACAATGCGGAAAGATGAAACAATGCGGAAAGATGAAACAATGCGGAAAGATGAAAGATGAAAAAATGCGGAAAGATGAAAGATGAAACAATGCGGAAAGATGAAAGATGAAAAAATGCGGAAGATGAAAGATGAAACAATGCGGAAAGATGAAACAATGCGGAAAGATGAAAGATGAAACAATGCGGAAAGATGAAAGATGAAACAATGCGGAAAGATGAAAGATGAAACAATGCGGAAAGATGAAAGATGAAACAATGCGGAAACATGAAAGATGAAAGAATGCGGATAGATGAAAGATGAAACAATGCGGAAAGATGAAAGATGAAACAATGCGGAAAGATGAAAGATGAAACAATGCGGAAAGATGAAAGATGAAAGAATGCGGAAAGATGAAAGATAAACAAAGCGGAAAGATGAAAGATGAAACAATGCGGAAAGATGAAAGATGAAACAATGCGGAAAGATGAAAGATGAAACAATGCGGAAAGATGAAAGATGAAACAATGCGGAAAGATGAAAGATGAAACAATGCGGAAAGATGAAAGATGAAACAATGCGGAAAGATGAGACAATGCGGAAAGATGAAACAATGCGGAAAGATGAAAGATGAGACAATGCGGAAAGATGAAAGATGAAAAAATGCGGAAAGATGAAAGATGAAACAATGCGGAAAGAGGAAAGATGAAAGAATGCGGAAGATGAAAGATGAAACAATGCGGAAAGATGAAAGATGAAACAATGCGGAAAGATGAAAGATGAAACAATGCGGAAAGATGAAAGATGAAACAATGCGGAAAGATGAAAGATGAAACATTGCGGAAAGATGAAAGATGAAACAATGCGGAAAGATGAAAGATGAAAGAATGCGGAAAGATGAAAGATGAAACAATGCGGAAAGATGAAAGATGAAAGAATGCGGAAAGATGAAAGATGAAACAATGCGGAAAGATGAAAGATGAAACAATGCGGAAAGATGAAACAATGCGGAAAGATGAAACAATGTGGAAAGATGAAAGATGAAACAATGCGGAAAGATGAAAGATGAAACAATGCGGAAAGATGAAAGATGAAACAATGCGGAAAGATGAAAGATGAAAGAATGCGGAAAGATGAAAGATGAAACAATGCGGAAAGATGAAAGATGAAACAATGCGGAAAGATGAAAGATGAAAGAATGCGGAAAGATGAAAGATGAAACAATGCGGAAAGATGAAAGATGAAACAATGCGGAAAGATGAAAGATGAAAGAATGCGGAAAGATGAAAGATGAAAAAATGCGGAAAGATGAAAGATGAAACAATGCGGAAAGATGATAGATGAAAGAATGCGGAAAGATGAAAGGATGAAACAATGCGGAAAGATGAAAGATGAAACAATGCGGAAAGATGAAAGATGAAAGAATGCGGAAAGATGAAAGATGAAACAATGCGGAAAGATGAAAGATGAAACAATGCGGAAAGATGAAACAATGCGGAAAGATGAAATAATGCGGAAAGATGAAACAATGCGGAAAGATGAAACAATGCGGAAAGATGAAACAATGCGGAAAGATGAAACAATGCGAAAAGATGAAACAATGCGGAAAGATGAAACAATGCGGAAAGATGAAACAATGCGGAAAGATGAAACAATGCGGAAAGATGAAACAATGCGGAGAGATGAAATATGAAAAAATGCGGAAAGATGAAAGATGAAACAATGCGGAAAGATGAAAGATGAAAGAATGCGGAAAGATGAAAGATGAAACAATGCGGAAAGATGAAAGATGAAAGAATGCGGAAGATGAAAGATGAAACAATGCGGAAAGATGAAAGATGAAACAATGCGGAAAGATGAAAGATGAAAGAATGCGGAAGATGAAAGATGAAACAATGCGGAAAGATGAAACAATGCGGAAAGATGAAAGATGAAACAATGCGGAAAAATGAAAGATGAAACAATGCGGAAAGATGAAAGATGAAAGAATGCGGAAAGATGAAAGATGAAAGAATGCGGAAAGATGAAAGATGAAAGAATGCGGAAAGATGAAAGATGAAACAATGCGGAAAAATGAAAGATGAAACAATGCGGAAAGATGAAAGATGAAACAATGCGGAAGATGAAAGATGAAACAATGCGGAAAGATGAAAGATGAAACAATGCGGAAAGATGAAAGATGAAAGAATGCGGAAGATGAAAGATGAAACAATGCGGAAAGATGAAACAATGCGGAAAGATGAAACAATGCGGAAAGATGAAAGATGAAACAATGCGGAAAGATGAAAGATGAAACAATGCGGAAAGATGAAAGATGAAAGAATGCGGAAAGATGAAAGATGAAAGAATGCGGAAAGATGAAAGATGAAAGAATGCGGAAAGATGAAAGATGAAACAATGCGGAAAAATGAAAGATGAAACAATGCGGAAAGATGAAAGATGAAACAATGCGGAAAGATGAAAGATGAAAAAATGCGGAAAGATGAAAGATGAAACAATGCGGAAAGATGAAACAATGCGGAAAGATGAAAGATGAAACAATGCGGAAAGATGAAAGATGAAACAATGCGGAAAGATGAAAGATGAAAGAATGCGGAAAGATGAAAGATGAAACAATGCGGAAAGATGCAAGATGAAACATTGCGGAAAGATGAAAGATGAAACAATGCGGAAAGATGAAAGATGAAAGAATGCGGAAAGATGAAAGATGAAACAATGCGGAAAGATGAAAGATGAAACAATGCGGAAAGATGAAAGATGAAACAATGCGGAAAGATGAAAGATGAAACAATGCGGAAAGATGAAAGATGAAACAATGCGGAAAGATGAAAGATGAAAGAATGCGGAAGATGAAAGATGAAACAATGCGGAAAGATGAAAGATGAAAGAATGCGGAAAGATGAAAGATGAAAGAATGCGGAAAGATGAAAGGTGAAACAATGCGGAAAGATGAAAGATGAAACAATGCGGAAAGATGAAAGATGAAACAATGCGGAAAGATGAAAGATGAAAGAATGCGGAAAAATGAAAGATGAAAGAATGCGGAAAGATGAAAGATGAAACAATGCGGAAAGATGAAAGTGAAAGAATGCGGAAAGATGAAAGATGAAACAATGCGGAAAGATGAAAGATGAAACAATGCGGAAAGATGAAAGATGAAACAATGCGGAAAGATGAAAGATGAAAAAATGCGGAAAGATGAAAGATGAAACAATGCGGAAAGATGAAACAACGCGGAAAGATGAAAGATGAAACAATGCGGAAAGATGAAAGATGAAACAATGCGGAAAGATGAAAGATGAAAGAATGCGGAAAGATGAAAGATGAAACAATGCGGAAAGATGAAAGATGAAACATTGCGGAAAGATGAAAGATGAAACAATGCGGAAAGATGAAAGATGAAAGAATGCGGAAGATGAAAGATGAAACAATGCGGAAAGATGAAAGATGAAACAATGCGGAAAGATGAAAGATGAAAGAATTCGGAAGATGAAAGATGAAACAATGCGGAAAGATGAAAGATGAAACAATTCGGAAAGATGAAACAATGCGGAAAGATGAAACAATGCGGAAAGATGAAACAATGCGGAAAGATGAAAGATGAAACAATGCGGAAACATGAAAGATGAAACAATGCGGAAAGATGAAAGATGAAACAATGCGGAAAGATGAAAGATGAAAGAATGCGGAAAGATGAAAGATGAAACAATGCGGAAAGATAAAAGATGAAACAATGCGGAAAGATGAAAGATGAAACAATGCGGAAAGATGAAACTATGCGGAAAGATGAAACAATGCGGAAAGATGAAAGATGAAACAATGCGGAAAAATGAAAGATGAAAAAATGCGGAAAGATGAAAGATGAAACAATGCGGAAAGATGAAAGATGAAAGAATGCGGAAGATGAAAGATGAAACAATGCGGAAAGATGAAACAATGCGGAAAGATGAAAGATGAAACAATGCGGAAAGATGAAAGATGAAAGAATGCGGAAAGATGAAAGATGAAACATTGCGGAAAGATGAAAGATGAAACAATGCGGAAAGATGAAAGATGAAAGAATGCGGAAAGATGAAAGATGAAACAATGCGGAAAGATGAATCAATGCGGAAAGATGAAAGATGAAAAAATGCGGAAAGATGAAAGATGAAACAATGCGGAAAGATGAAAGATGGAACAATGCGGAAAGATGAAAGATGAAACAATGCGGAAAGATGAAAGATGAAAGAATGCGGAAGATGAAAGATGAAACAATGCGGAAAGATGAAACAATGCGGAAAGATGAAACAATGCGGAAAGATGAAACAATGCGGAAAGATGAAACAATGCGGAAAGATGAAAGATGAAAGAATGCGGAAGATGAAAGATGAAACAATGCGGAAAGATGAAACAATGCGGAAAGATGAAACAATGCGGAAAGATGAAACAATGCGGAAAGATGAAACAATGCGGAAAGATGAAACAATGCGGAAAGATGAAACAATGCGGAAAGATGAAACAATGCGGAAAGATGAAACAATGCGGAAAGATGAAAGATGAAACAATGCGGAAAGATGAAAGATGAAACAATGCGGAAAGATGGAAGATGAAACAATGCGGAAAGATGAAAGATGTAACAATGCGGAAAGATGAAAGATGAAACAATGCGGAAAGATGAAAGATGAAACAATGCGGAAAGATGAAAGATGAAACAATGCGGAAAGATGAAACAATGCGGAAAGATGAAACAATGCGGAAAGATGAAACAATGCGGAAAGATGAAACAATGCGGAAAGATGAAACAATGCGGAAAGATGAAACAATGCGGAAAGATGAAACAATGCGGAAAGATGAAACAATGCGGAAAGATGAAACAATGCGGAAAGATGAAACAATGCGGAAAGATGAAAGATGAAACAATGCGGAAAGATGAAAGATGAAAGAATGCGGAAGATGAAAGATGAAACAATGCGGAAAGATGAAAGATGAAACAATGCGGAAAGATGAAAGATGAAACAATGCGGAAAGATGAAACAATGCGGAAAGATGAAACAATGCGGAAAGATGAAACAATGCGGAAAGATGAAACAATGCGGAAAGATGAAACAATGCGGAAAGATGAAACAATGCGGAAAGATGAAACAATGCGGAAAGATGAAACAATGCGGAAAGATGAAACAATGCGGAAAGATGAAACAATGCGGAAAGATGAAAGATGAAAAAATGTGGAAAGATGAAAGATGAAACAATACGGAAAGATGAAAGATGAAAGAATGCGGAAGATGAAAGATGAAACAATGCGGAAAGATGAAAGATGAAACAATGCGGAAAGATGAAAGAATGCGGAAGATGAAAGATGAAACAATGCGGAAAGATGAAACAATGCGGAAAGATGAAACAATGCGGAAAGATGAAAGATGAAACAATGCGGAAAGATGAAAGATGAAACAATGCGGAAAGATGAAAGATGAAACAATGCGGAAAGATGAAAGATGAAACAATGCGGAAAGATGAAACAATGCGGAAAGATGAAACAATGCGGAAAGATGAAACAATGCGGAAAGATGAAACAATGCGGAAAGATGAAACAATGCGGAAAGATGAAACAATGCGGAAAGATGAAACAATGCGGAAAGATGAAACAATGCGGAAAGATGAAACAATGCGGAAAGATGAAACAATGCGGAAAGATGAAACAATGCGGAAAGATGAAAGATGAAAAAATGCGGAAAGATGAAAGATGAAACAATGCGGAAAGATGAAAGATGAAACAATGCGGAAAGATGAAAGATGAAAGAATGCGGAAAGATGAAAGATGAAACAATGCGGAAAGATGAAAGATGAAACAATGCGGAAAGATGAAAGATGAAAGAATGCGGAAAGATGAAAGATGAAACAATGCGGAAAGATGAAAGATGAAACATTGCGGAAAGATGAAAGATGAAACAATGCGGAAAGATGAAAGATGAAAGAATGCGGAAAGATGAAAGATGAAACAATGCGGAAAGATGAAAGATGAAACAATGCGGAAAGATGAAAGATGAAACAATGCGGAAAGATGAAAGATGAAACAATGCGGAAAGATGAAACAATGCGGAAAGATGAAACAATGCGGAAAGATGAAACAATGCGGAAAGATGAAACAATGCGGAAAGATAAAACAATGCGGAAAGATGAAACAATGCGGAAAGATGAAACAATGCGGAAAGATGAAACAATGCGGAAAGATGAAACAATGCGGAAAGATGAAACAATGCGGAAAGATGAAACAATGCGGAAAGATGAAACAATGCGGAAAGATGAAACAATGCGGAAAGATGAAACAATGCGGAAAGATGAAACAATGCGGAAAGATGAAACAATGCGGAAAGATGAAACAATGCGGAAAGATGAAAAAATGCGGAAAGATGAAACAATGCGGAAAGATGAAAGATGAAACAATGCGGAAAGATGAAAGATGAAAAAATGCGGAAAGATGAAAGATGAAACAATGCGGAAAGATGAAAGATGAAAGAATGCGGAAGATGAAAGATGAAACAATGCGGAAAGATGAAACAATGCGGAAAGATGAAAGATGAAACAATGCGGAAAGATGAAACAATGCGGAAAGATGAAAGATGAAAGAATGCGGAAAGATGAAAGATGAAACAATGCGGAAAGATGAAAGATTAAACAATGCGGAAAGATGAAAGATGAAAGAATGCGGAAAGATGAAAGATGAAACAATGCGGAAAGATGAAAGATGAAACAATGCGGAAAGATGAAACAATGCGGAAAGATGAAACAATGCGGAAAGATGAAAGATGAAAAAATGCGGAAAGATGAAAGATGAAACAATGCGGAAAGATGAAAGATGAAAAAATGCGGAAGATGAAAGATGAAACAATGCGGAAAGATGAAACAATGCGGAATGATGAAAGATGAAACAATGCGGAAAGATGAAAGATGAAACAATGCGGAAAGATGAAAGATGAAACAATGCGGAAAGATGAAAGATGAAACAATGCGGAAAGATGAAAGATGAAACAATGCGGAAACATGAAAGATGAAAGAATGCGGATAGATGAAAGATGAAACAATGCGGAAAGATGAAAGATGAAACAATGCGGAAAGATGAAAGATGAAACAATGCGGAAAGATGAAAGATGAAAGAATGCGGAAAGATGAAAGATAAACAAAGCGGAAAGATGAAAGATGAAACAATGCGGAAAGATGAAAGATGAAACAATGCGGAAAGATGAAAGATGAAACAATGCGGAAAGATGAAAGATGAAACAATGCGGAAAGATGAAAGATGAAACAATGCGGAAAGATGAAAGATGAAACAATGCGGAAAGATGAGACAATGCGGAAAGATGAAACAATGCGGAAAGATGAAAGATGAGACAATGCGGAAAGATGAAAGATGAAAAAATGCGGAAAGATGAAAGATGAAACAATGCGGAAAGAGGAAAGATGAAAGAATGCGGAAGATGAAAGATGAAACAATGCGGAAAGATGAAAGATGAAACAATGCGGAAAGATGAAAGATGAAACAATGCGGAAAGATGAAAGATGAAACAATGCGGAAAGATGAAAGATGAAACATTGCGGAAAGATGAAAGATGAAACAATGCGGAAAGATGAAAGATGAAAGAATGCGGAAAGATGAAAGATGAAACAATGCGGAAAGATGAAAGATGAAAGAATGCGGAAAGATGAAAGATGAAACAATGCGGAAAGATGAAAGATGAAACAATGCGGAAAGATGAAACAATGCGGAAAGATGAAACAATGTGGAAAGATGAAAGATGAAACAATGCGGAAAGATGAAAGATGAAAAAATGCGGAAAGATGAAAGATGAAACAATGCGGAAAGATGATAGATGAAAGAATGCGGAAAGATGAAAGGATGAAACAATGCGGAAAGATGGAAGATGAAACAATGCGGAAAGATGAAAGATGAAAGAATGCGGAAAGATGAAAGATGAAACAATGCGGAAAGATGAAAGATGAAACAATGCGGAAAGATGAAACAATGCGGAAAGATGAAACAATGCGGAAAGATGAAACAATGCGGAAAGATGAAACAATGCGGAAAGATGAAACAATGCGGAAAGATGAAACAATGCGAAAAGATGAAACAATGCGGAAAGATGAAACAATGCGGAAAGATGAAACAATGCGGAAAGATGAAACAATGCGGAAAGATGAAACAATGCGGAAAGATGAAAGATGAAAAAATGCGGAAAGATGAAAGATGAAACAATGCGGAAAGATGAAAGATGAAAGAATGCGGAAAGATGAAAGATGAAACAATGCGGAAAGATGAAAGATGAAAGAATGCGGAAGATGAAAGATGAAACAATGCGGAAAGATGAAAGATGAAACAATGCGGAAAGATGAAAGATGAAAGAATGCGGAAGATGAAAGATGAAACAATGCGGAAAGATGAAACAATGCGGAAAGATGAAAGATGAAACAATGCGGAAAAATGAAAGATGAAACAATGCGGAAAGATGAAAGATGAAAGAATGCGGAAAGATGAAAGATGAAAGAATGCGGAAAGATGAAAGATGAAAGAATGCGGAAAGATGAAAGATGAAACAATGCGGAAAAATGAAAGATGAAACAATGCGGAAAGATGAAAGATGAAACAATGCGGAAAGATGAAAGATGAAAAAATGCGGAAAGATGAAAGATGAAACAATGCGGAAAGATGAAACAATGCGGAAAGATGAAACAATGCGGAAAGATGAAACAATGCGGAAAGATGAAAGATGAAACAATGCGGAAAGATGAAAGATGAAACAATGCGGAAAGATGAAAGATGAAACAATGCAGAAAGATGAAAGATGAAACAATGCGGAAAGATGAAAGATGAAAGAATGCGGAAGATGAAAGATGAAACAATGCGGAAAGATGAAAGATGAAAGAATGCGGAAAGATGAAAGATGAAAGAATGCGGAAAGATGAAAGGTGAAACAATGCGGAAAGATGAAAGATGAAACAATGCGGAAAGATGAAAGATGAAACAATGCGGAAAGATGAAAGATGAAAGAATGCGGAAAGATGAAAGATGAAAGAATGCGGAAAGATGAAAGATGAAAGAATGCGGAAAGATGAAAGATGAAACAATGCGGAAAGATGAAAGATGAAAGAATGCGGAAAGATGAAAGATGAAACAATGTGGAAAGATGAAAGATGAAACAATGCGGAAAGATGAAAGATGAAACAATGCGGAAAGATGAAAGATGAAAAAATGCGGAAAGATGAAAGATGAAACAATGCGGAAAGATGAAACAATGCGGAAAGATGAAAGATGAAACAATGCGGAAAGATGAAAGATGAAACAATGCGGAAAGATGAAAGATGAAAGAATGCGGAAAGATGAAAGATGAAACAATGCGGAAAGATGAAAGATGAAACATTGCGGAAAGATGAAAGATGAAACAATGCGGAAAGATGAAAGATGAAAGAATGCGGAAGATGAAAGATGAAACAATGCGGAAAGATGAAAGATGAAACAATGCGGAAAGATGAAAGATGAAAGAATTCGGAAGATGAAAGATGAAACAATGCGGAAAGATGAAAGATGAAACAATTCGGAAAGATGAAAGATGAAACAATGCGGAAAGATGAAAGATGAAAGAATGCGGAAAGATGAAAGATGAAACAATGCGGAAAGATGAAAGATGAAACATTGCGGAAAGATGAAAGATGAAACAATGCGGAAAGATGAAACAATGCGGAAAGATGAAACAATGCGGAAAGATGAAACAATGCGGAAAGATGAAACAATGCGAAAAGATGAAAGATGAAAGAATGCGGAAGATGAAAGATGAAACAATGCGGAAAGATGAAACAATGCGGAAAGATGAAACAATGCGGAAAGATGAAACAATGCGGAAAGATGAAACAATGCGGAAAGATGAAACAATGCGGAAAGATGAAACAATGCGGAAAGATGAAACAATGCGGAAAGATGAAACAATGCGGAAAGATGAAACAATGCGGAAAGATGAAACAATGCGGAAAGATGAAACAATGCGGAAAGATGAAACAATGCGGAAAGATGAAACAATGCGGAAAGATGAAAGATGAAAAAATGCGGAAAGATGAAAGATGAAACAATGCGGAAAGATGAAAGATGAAAGAATGCGGAAAGATGAAAGATGAAAAAATGCGGAAAGATGAAAGATGAAACAATGCGGAAAGATGAAAGATGAAAGAATGCGGAAGATGAAAGATGAAACAATGCGGAAAGATGAAAGATGAAACAATGCTGAAAGATGAAAGATGAAAGAATGCGGAAGATGAAAGATGAAACAATGCGGAAAGATGAAAGATGAAACAATGCGGAAAGATGAAAGATGAAACAATGCGGAAAGATGAAAGATGAAACAATGCGAAAAGAAGAAAGATGAAAGAATGCGGAAAGATGAAAGATGAAAGAATGCGGAAAGATGAAAGATGAAACAATGCGGAAAGATGAAAGATGAAACAATGCGGAAAGATGAAAGATGAAACAATGCGGAAAGATGAAAGATGAAAAAATGCGGAAAGATGAAAGATGAAACAATGCGGAAAGATGAAACAATGCGGAAAGATGAAAGATGAAACAATGCGGAAAGATGAAAGATGAAACAATGCGGAAAGATGAAAGATGAAAGAATGCGGAAAGATGAAAGATGAAACAATGCGGAAAGATGAAAGATGAAACATTGCGGAAAGATGAAAGATGAAACAATGCGGAATGATGAAAGATGAAAGAATGCGGAAGATGAAAGATGAAACAATGCGGAAAGATGAAAGATGAAACAATGCGGAAAGATGAAAGATGAAAGAATGCGGAAGATGAAAGATGAAACAATGCGGAAAGATGAAAGATGAAACAATTCGGAAAGATGAAACAATGCGGAAAGATGAAAGATGAAACAATGCGGAAAGATGAAAGATGAAAGAATGCGGAAGATGAAAGATGAAACAATGCGGAAAGATGAAACAATGCGGAAAGATGAAAGATGAAACAATGCGGAAAGATGAAAGATGAAAGAATGCGGAAAGATGAAAGATGAAACAATGCGGAAAGATGAAAGATGAAACATTGCGGAAAGATGAAAGATGAAACAATGCGGAAAGATGAAAGATGAAAGAATGCGGAAAGATGAAAGATGAAACAATGCGGAAAGATGAAAGATGAAACAATGCGGAAAGATGAAAGATGAAACAATGCGGAAAGATGAATGATGAAAGAATGCGGAAAGATGAAAGATGAAACAATGCGGAAAGATGAAAGATGAAACAATGCGGAAAGATGAAAGATGAAACAATGCGGAAAGATGAAAGATGAAAGAATGCGGAAAGATGAAAGATGAAACAATGCGGAAAGATAATAGATGAAAAAATGCGGAAAGATGAAAGATGAAACAATGCGGAAAGATGAAACTATGCGGAAAGATGAAACAATGCGGAAAGATGAAAGATGAAACAATGCGGAAAGATGAAATATGAAAAAATGCGGAAAGATGAAAGATGAAACAATGCGGAAAGATGAAAGATGAAAGAATGCGGAAGATGAAAGATGAAACAATGCGGAAAGATGAAACAATGCGGAAAGATGAAAGATGAAACAATGCGGAAAGATGAAAGATGAAAGAATGCGGAAAGATGAAAGATGAAACAATGCGGAAAGATGAAAGATGAAACATTGCGGAAAGATGAAAGATGAAACAATGCGGAAAGATGAAAGATGAAAGAATGCGGAAAGATGAAAGATGAAACAATGCGGAAAGATGAAACAATGCGGAAAGATGAAAGATGAAAAAATGCGGAAAGATGAAAGATGAAACAATGCGGAAAGATGAAAGATGAAACAATGCGGAAAGATGAAAGATGAAACAATGCGGAAAGATGAAAGATGAAAGAATGCGGAAGATGAAAGAAGAAACAATGCGGAAAGATGAAACAATGCGAAAAGATGAAACAATGCGGAAAGATGAAACAATGCGGAAAGATGAAACAATGCGGAAAGATGAAACAATGCGGAAAGATGAAAGATGAAACAATGCGGAAAGATGAAAGATGAAACAATGCGGAAAGATGAAAGATGAAACAATGCGGAAAGATGAAAGATGAAACAATGCGGAAAGATGAAAGATGAAACAATGCGGAAAGATGAAAGATGAAACAATGCGGAAAGATGAAAGATGAAACAATGCGGAAAGATGAAAGATGAAACAATGCGGAAAGATGAAAGATGAAACAATGCGGAAAGATGAAAGATGAAACAATGCGGAAAGATGAAAGATGAAACAATGCGGAAAGATGAAAGATGAAACAATGCGGAAAGATGAAAGATGAAACAATGCGGAAAGATGAAAGATGAAACAATGCGGAAAGATGAAAGATGAAACAATGCGGAAAGATGAAACAATGCGGAAAGATGAAACAATGCGGAAAGATGAAACAATGCGGAAAGATGAAACAATGCGGAAAGATGAAACAATGCGGAAAGATGAAACAATGCGGAAAGATGAAACAATGCGGAAAGATGAAACTATGCGGAAAGATGAAAGATGAAGAAATGCGGAAAGATGAAAGATGAAACAATGCGGAAAGATGAAAGATGAAAGAATGCGGAAAGATGAAAGATGAAACAATGCGGAAAGATGAAAGATGAAACAATGCGGAAGATGAAAGATGAAACAATGCGGAAAGATGAAAGATGAAACAATGCGGAAAGATGAAAGATGAAAGAATGCGGAAGATGAAAGATGAAACAATGCGGAAAGATGAAACAATGCGGAAAGATGAAAGATGAAAGAATGCGGAAAGATGAAAGATGAAACAATGCGGAAAGATGAAAGATGAAAGAATGCGGAAAGATGAAAGATGAAAGAATGCGGAAAGATGAAAGATGAAAGAATGCGGAAAGATGAAAGATGAAACAATGCGGAAAAATGAAAGATGAAACAATGCGGAAAGATGAAAGATGAAACAATGCGGAAAGATGAAAGATGAAAAAATGCGGAAAGATGAAAGATGAAACAATGCGGAAAGATGAAACAATGCGGAAAGATGAAAGATGAAACAATGCGGAAAGATGAAAGATGAAACAATGCGGAAAGATGAAAGATGAAAGAATGCGGAAAGATGAAAGATGAAACAGTGCGGAAAGATGCAAGATGAAACATTGCGGAAAGATGAAAGATGAAACAATGCGGAAAGATGAAAGATGAAAGAATGCGGAAAGATGAAAGATGAAACAATGCGGAAAGATGAAAGATGAAACAATGCGGAAAGATGAAAGATGAAACAATGCGGAAAGATGAAAGATGAAACAATGCGGAAAGATGAAAGATGAAACAATGCGGAAAGATGAAAGATGAAAGAATGCGGAAGATGAAAGATGAAACAATGCGGAAAGATGAAAGATGAAAGAATGCGGAAAGATGAAAGATGAAAGAATGCGGAAAGATGAAAGGTGAAACAATGCGGAAAGATGAAAGATGAAACAATGCGGAAAGATGAAAGATGAAACAATGCGGAAAGATGAAAGATGAAAGAATGCGGAAAGATGAAAGATGAAAGAATGCGGAAAGATGAAAGATGAAACAATGCGGAAAGATGAAAGTGAAAGAATGCGGAAAGATGAAAGATGAAACAATGCGGAAAGATGAAAGATGAAACAATGCGGAAAGATGAAAGATGAAACAATGCGGAAAGATGAAAGATGAAAAAATGCGGAAAGATGAAAGATGAAACAATGCGGAAAGATGAAACAACGCGGAAAGATGAAAGATGAAACAATGCGGAAAGATGAAAGATGAAACAATGCGGAAAGATGAAAGATGAAAGAATGCGGAAAGATGAAAGATGAAACAATGCGGAAAGATGAAAGATGAAACATTGCGGAAAGATGAAAGATGAAACAATGCGGAAAGATGAAAGATGAAAGAATGCGGAAGATGAAAGATGAAACAATGCGGAAAGATGAAAGATGAAACAATGCGGAAAGATGAAAGATGAAAGAATTCGGAAGATGAAAGATGAAACAATGCGGAAAGATGAAAGATGAAACAATTCGGAAAGATGAAACAATGCGGAAAGATGAAACAATGCGGAAAGATGAAACAATGCGGAAAGATGAAAGATGAAAGAATGCAGAAACATGAAAGATGAAACAATGCGGAAAGATGAAAGATGAAACAATGCGGAAAGATGAAAGATGAAAGAATGCGGAAAGATGAAAGATGAAACAATGCGGAAAGATGAAAGATGAAACAATGCGGAAAGATGAAAGATGAAACAATGCGGAAAGATGAAACTATGCGGAAAGATGAAACAATGCGGAAAGATGAAAGATGAAACAATGCGGAAAGATGAAAGATGAAAAAATGCGGAAAGATGAAAGATGAAACAATGCGGAAAGATGAAAGATGAAAGAATGCGGAAGATGAAAGATGAAACAATGCGGAAAGATGAAACAATGCGGAAAGATGAAAGATGAAACAATGCGGAAAGATGAAAGATGAAAGAATGCGGAAAGATGAAAGATGAAACAATGCGGAAAGATGAAAGATGAAACATTGCGGAAAGATGAAAGATGAAACAATGCGGAAAGATGAAAGATGAAAGAATGCGGAAAGATGAAAGATGAAACAATGCGGAAAGATGAATCAATGCGGAAAGATGAAAGATGAAAAAATGCGGAAAGATGAAAGATGAAACAATGCGGAAAGATGAAAGATGGAACAATGCGGAAAGATGAAAGATGAAACAATGCGGAAAGATGAAAGATGAAAGAATGCGGAAGATGAAAGATGAAACAATGCGGAAAGATGAAACAATGCGGAAAGATGAAACAATGCGGAAAGATGAAACAATGCGGAAAGATGAAACAATGCGGAAAGATGAAACAATGCGGAAAGATGAAACAATGCGGAAAGATGAAACAATGCGGAAAGATGAAAGATGAAACAATGCGGAAAGATGAAAGATGAAACAATGCGGAAAGATGGAAGATGAAACAATGCGGAAAGATGAAAGATGTAACAATGCGGAAAGATGAAAGATGAAACAATGCGGAAAGATGAAAGATGAAACAATGCGGAAAGATGAAAGATGAAACAATGCGGAAAGATGAAAGATGAAACAATGCGGAAAGATGAAAGATGAAACAATGCAGAAAGATGAAAGATGAAACAATGCGGAAAGATGAAAGATGAAAGAATGCGGAAGATGAAAGATGAAACAATGCGGAAAGATGAAAGATGAAAGAATGCGGAAAGATGAAAGATGAAAGAATGCGGAAAGATGAAAGGTGAAACAATGCGGAAAGATGAAAGATGAAACAATGCGGAAAGATGAAAGATGAAACAATGCGGAAAGATGAAAGATGAAAGAATGCGGAAAGATGAAAGATGAAAGAATGCGGAAAGATGAAAGATGAAAGAATGCGGAAAGATGAAAGATGAAACAATGCGGAAAGATGAAAGATGAAAGAATGCGGAAAGATGAAAGATGAAACAATGCGGAAAGATGAAAGATGAAACAATGCGGAAAGATGAAAGATGAAACAATGCGGAAAGATGAAAGATGAAAAAATGCGGAAAGATGAAAGAAGAAACAATGCGGAAAGATGAAACAATGCGGAAAGATGAAAGATGAAACAATGCGGAAAGATGAAAGATGAAACAATGCGGAAAGATGAAAGATGAAAGAATGCGGAAAGATGAAAGATGAAACAATGCGGAAAGATGAAAGATGAAACATTGCGGAAAGATGAAAGATGAAACAATGCGGAAAGATGAAAGATGAAAGAATGCGGAAGATGAAAGATGAAACAATGCGGAAAGATGAAAGATGAAACAATGCGGAAAGATGAAAGATGAAAGAATTCGGAAGATGAAAGATGAAACAATGCGGAAAGATGAAAGATGAAACAATTCGGAAAGATGAAACAATGCGGAAAGATGAAACAATGCGGAAAGATGAAACAATGCGGAAAGATGAAAGATGAAAGAAAGCGGAAAGATGAAAGATGAAACAATGCGGAAAGATGAAAGATGAAACAATGCGGAAAGATGAAAGATGAAACAATGCGGAAAGATGAAAGATGAAAAAATGCGGAAAGATGAAAGATGAAACAATGCGGAAAGATGAAACTATGCGGAAAGATGAAAGATGAAACAATGCGGAAAGATGAAAGATGAAACAATGCGGAAAGATGAAAGATGAAAGAATGCGGAAAGATGAAAGATGAAACAATGCGGAAAGATGAAAGATGAAACATTGCGGAAAGATGAAAGATGAAACAATGCGGAAAGATGAAACAATGCGGAAAGATGAAACAATGCGGAAAGATGAAACAATGCGGAAAGATGAAACAATGCGAAAAGATGAAAGATGAAAGAATGCGGAAAGATGAAACAATGCGGAAAGATGAAACAATGCGGAAAGATGAAACAATGCGGAAAGATGAAACAATGCGGAAAGATGAAACAATGCGGAAAGATGAAACAATGCGGAAAGATGAAACAATGCGGAAAGATGAAACAATGCGGAAAGATGAAACAATGCGGAAAGATGAAACAATGCGGAAAGATGAAACAATGCGGAAAGATGAAACAATGCGGAAAGATGAAAGATGAAACAATGCGGAAAGATGAAAGGTGAAACAATGCGGAAAGATGAAAGATGAAACAATGCGGAAAGATGAAAGATGAAACAATGCGGAAAGATGAAAGATGAAACAATGCGGAAAGATGAAAGATGAAACAATGCGGAAAGATGAAAGATGAAACAATGCGGAAATATGAAAGATGAAAGAATGCGGAAAGATGAAAGATGAAAGATGAAAGATGAAACAATGCGGAAAGATGAAAGATGAAAGAATGCGGAAGATGAAAGATGAAACAATGCGGAAAGATGAAACAATGCGGAAAGATGAAAGATGAAACAATGCGGAAAGATGAAAGATGAAAGAATGCGGAAAGATGAAAGATGAAAGAATGCGGAAAGATGAAAGGATGAAACAATGCGGAAAGATGAAAGATGAAACAATGCGGAAATATGAAAGATGAAAGAATGCGGAAAGATGAAAGATGAAACAATGCGGAAAGATGAAAGATGAAACAATGCGGAAAGATGAAACAATGCGGAAAGATGAAACAATGCGGAAAGATGAAACAATGCGGAAAGATGAAACAATGCGGAAAGATGAAACAATGCGGAAAGATGAAACAATGCGGAAAGATGAAACAATGCGGAAAGATGAAACAATGCGGAAAGATGAAACAATGCGGAAAGATGAAACAATGAGGAAAGATGAAACAATGCGGAAAGATGAAAGATGAAAAAATGCGGAAAGATGAAAGATGAAACAATGCGGAAAGATGAAAGATGAAAGAATGCGGAAAGATGAAAGATGAAAAAATGCGGAAAGATGAAAGATGAAACAATGCGGAAAGATGAAAGATGAAAGAATGCGGAAGATGAAAGATGAAACAATCCGGAAAGATGAAAGATGAAACAATGCTGAAAGATGAAAGATGAAAGAATGCGGAAGATGAAAGATGAAACAATGCGGAAAGATGAAAGATGAAACAATGCGGAAAGATGAAAGATGAAACAATGCGGAAAGATGAAAGATGAAACAATGCGAAAAGAAGAAAGATGAAAGAATGCGGAAAGATGAAAGATGAAAGAATGCGGAAAGATGAAAGATGAAACAATGCGGAAAGATGAAAGATGAAACAATGCGGAAAGATGAAAGATGAAACAATGCGGAAAGATGAAAGATGAAAAAATGCGGAAAGATGAAAGATGAAACAATGCGGAAAGATGAAACAATGCGGAAAGATGAAAGATGAAACAATGCGGAAAGATGAAAGATGAAACAATGCGGAAAGATGAAAGATGAAAGAATGCGGAAAGATGAAAGATGAAACAATGCGGAAAGATGAAAGATGAAACATTGCGGAAAGATGAAAGATGAAACAATGCGGAAAGATGAAAGATGAAAGAATGCGGAAGATGAAAGATGAAACAATGCGGAAAGATGAAAGATGAAACAATGCGGAAAGATGAAAGATGAAAGAATGCGGAAGATGAAAGATGAAACAATGCGGAAAGATGAAAGATGAAACAATTCGGAAAGATGAAACAATGCGGAAAGATGAAACAATGCGGAAAGATGAAACAATGCGGAAAGATGAAACAATGCGGAAAGATGAAAGATGAAAGAATGCGGAAAGATGAAAGATGAAACAATGCGGAAAGATGAAAGATGAAAGAATGCGGAAAGATGAAAGATGAAACAATGCGGAAAGATGAAAGATGAAACAATGCGGAAAGATGAAAGATGAAACAATGCGGAAAGATGAATGATGAAAGAATGCGGAAAGATGAAAGATGAAACAATGCGGAAAGATGAAAGATGAAACAATGCGGAAAGATGAAAGATGAAACAATGCGGAAAGATGAAAGATGAAAGAATGCGGAAAGATGAAAGATGAAACAATGCGGAAAGATAATAGATGAAAAAATGCGGAAAGATGAAAGATGAAACAATGCGGAAAGATGAAACTATGCGGAAAGATGAAACAATGCGGAAAGATGAAAGATGAAACAATGCGGAAAGATGAAATATGAAAAAATGCGGAAAGATGAAAGATGAAACAATGCGGAAAGATGAAAGATGAAAGAATGCGGAAGATGAAAGATGAAACAATGCGGAAAGATGAAACAATGCGGAAAGATGAAAGATGAAACAATGCGGAAAGATGAAAGATGAAAGAATGCGGAAAGATGAAAGATGAAACAATGCGGAAAGATGAAAGATGAAACATTGCGGAAAGATGAAAGATGAAACAATGCGGAAAGATGAAAGATGAAAGAATGCGGAAAGATGAAAGATGAAACAATGCGGAAAGATGAAAGATGAAACAATGCGGAAAGATGAAAGATGAAACAATGCGGAAAGATGAATGATGAAAGAATGCGGAAAGATGAAAGATGAAACAATGCGGAAAGATGAAAGATGAAACAATGCGGAAAGATGAAAGATGAAACAATGCGGAAAGATGAAAGATGAAAGAATGCGGAAAAATGAAAGATGAAACAATGCGGAAAGATAATAGATGAAAAAATGCGGAAAGATGAAAGATGAAACAATGCGGAAAGATGAAACTATGCGGAAAGATGAAACAATGCGGAAAGATGAAAGATGAAACAATGCGGAAAGATGAAATATGAAAAAATGCGGAAAGATGAAAGATGAAACAATGCGGAAAGATGAAAGATGAAAGAATGCGGAAGATGAAAGATGAAACAATGCGGAAAGATGAAACAATGCGGAAAGATGAAAGATGAAACAATGCGGAAAGATGAAAGATGAAAGAATGCGGAAAGATGAAAGATGAAACAATGCGGAAAGATGAAAGATGAAACATTGCGGAAAGATGAAAGATGAAACAATGCGGAAAGATGAAAGATGAAAGAATGCGGAAAGATGAAAGATGAAACAATGCGGAAAGATGAAACAATGCGGAAAGATGAAAGATGAAAAAATGCGGAAAGATGAAAGATGAAACAATGCGGAAAGATGAAAGATGAAACAATGCGGAAAGATGAAAGATGAAACAATGCGGAAAGATGAAAGATGAAAGAATGCGGAAGATGAAAGAAGAAACAATGCGGAAAGATGAAACAATGCGGAAAGATGAAACAATGCGGAAAGATGAAACAATGCGGAAAGATGAAACAATGCGGAAAGATGAAACAATGCGGAAAGATGAAAGATGAAACAATGCGGAAAGATGAAAGATGAAACAATGCGGAAAGATGAAAGATGAAACAATGCGGAAAGATGAAAGATGAAACAATGCGGAAAGATGAAAGATGAAACAATGCGGAAAGATGAAAGATGAAACAATGCGGAAAGATGAAAGATGAAACAATGCGGAAAGATGAAAGATGAAACAATGCGGAAAGATGAAAGATGAAACAATGCGGAAAGATGAAAGATGAAACAATGCGGAAAGATGAAAGATGAAACAATGCGGAAAGATGAAAGATGAAACAATGCGGAAAGATGAAAGATGAAACAATGCGGAAAGATGAAACAATGCGGAAAGATGAAACAATGCGGAAAGATGAAACAATGCGGAAAGATGAAACAATGCGGAAAGATGAAACAATGCGGAAAGATGAAACAATGCGGAAAGATGAAACAATGCGGAAAGATGAAACAATGCGGAAAGATGAAACAATGCGGAAAGATGAAAGATGAAGAAATGCGGAAAGATGAAAGATGAAACAATGCGGAAAGATGAAAGATGAAAGAATGCGGAAAGATGAAAGATGAAACAATGCGGAAAGATGAAAGATGAAACAATGCGGAAGATGAAAGATGAAACAATGCGGAAAGATGAAAGATGAAACAATGCGGAAAGATGAAAGATGAAAGAATGCGGAAGATGAAAGATGAAACAATGCGGAAAGATGAAACAATGCGGAAAGATGAAAGATGAAACAATGCGGAAAGATGAAAGATGAAACAATGCGGAAAGATGAAAGATGAAAGAATGCGGAAAGATGAAAGATGAAAGAATGCGGAAAGATGAAAGATGAAAGAATGCGGAAAGATGAAAGATGAAACAATGCGGAAAAATGAAAGATGAAAAAATGCGGAAAGATGAAAGATGAAACAATGCGGAAAGATGAAACAATGCGGAAAGATGAAAGATGAAACAATGCGGAAAGATGAAAGGTGAAACAATGCGGAAAGATGAAAGATGAAAGAATGCGGAAAGATGAAAGATGAAACAGTGCGGAAAGATGCAAGATGAAACATTGCGGAAAGATGAAAGATGAAACAATGCGGAAAGATGAAAGATGAAAGAATGCGGAAAGATGAAAGATGAAACAATGCGGAAAGATGAAAGATGAAACAATGCGGAAAGATGAAAGATGAAACAATGCGGAAAGATGAAAGATGAAACAATGCGGAAAGATGAAAGATGAAACAATGCGGAAAGATGAAAGATGAAAGAATGCGGAAGATGAAAGATGAAACAATGCGGAAAGATGAAAGATGAAAGAATGCGGAAAGATGAAAGATGAAAGAATGCGGAAAGATGAAAGGTGAAACAATGCGGAAAGATGAAAGATGAAACAATGCGGAAAGATGAAAGATGAAACAATGCGGAAAGATGAAAGATGAAAGAATGCGGAAAGATGAAAGATGAAAGAATGCGGAAAGATGAAAGATGAAACAATGCGGAAAGATGAAAGTGAAAGAATGCGGAAAGATGAAAGATGAAACAATGCGGAAAGATGAAAGATGAAACAATGCGGAAAGATGAAAGATGAAACAATACGGAAAGATGAAAGATGAAAAAATGCGGAAAGATGAAAGATGAAACAATGCGGAAAGATGAAACAACGCGGAAAGATGAAAGATGAAACAATGCGGAAAGATGAAAGATGAAACAATGCGGAAAGATGAAAGATGAAAGAATGCGGAAAGATGAAAGATGAAACAATGCGGAAAGATGAAAGATGAAACATTGCGGAAAGATGAAAGATGAAACAATGCGGAAAGATGAAAGATGAAAGAATGCGGAAGATGAAAGATGAAACAATGCGGAAAGATGAAAGATGAAACAATGCGGAAAGATGAAAGATGAAAGAATTCGGAAGATGAAAGATGAAACAATGCGGAAAGATGAAAGATGAAACAATTCGGAAAGATGAAACAATGCGGAAAGATGAAACAATGCGGAAAGATGAAACAATGCGGAAAGATGAAAGATGAAAGAATGCGGAAACATGAAAGATGAAACAATGCGGAAAGATGAAAGATGAAACAATGCGGAAAGATGAAAGATGAAAGAATGCGGAAAGATGAAAGATGAAACAATGCGGAAAGATGAAAGATGAAACAATGCGGAAAGATGAAAGATGAAACAATGCGGAAAGATGAAACTATGCGGAAAGATGAAACAATGCGGAAAGATGAAAGATGAAACAATGCGGAAAGATGAAAGATGAAAAAATGCGGAAAGATGAAAGATGAAACAATGCGGAAAGATGAAAGATGAAAGAATGCGGAAGATGAAAGATGAAACAATGCGGAAAGATGAAACAATGCGGAAAGATGAAAGATGAAACAATGCGGAAAGATGAAAGATGAAAGAATGCGGAAAGATGAAAGATGAAACAATGCGGAAAGATGAAAGATGAAACATTGCGGAAAGATGAAAGATGAAACAATGCGGAAAGATGAAAGATGAAAGAATGCGGAAAGATGAAAGATGAAACAATGCGGAAAGATGAATCAATGCGGAAAGATGAAAGATGAAAAAATGCGGAAAGATGAAAGATGAAACAATGCGGAAAGATGAAAGATGGAACAATGCGGAAAGATGAAAGATGAAACAATGCGGAAAGATGAAAGATGAAAGAATGCGGAAGATGAAAGATGAAACAATGCGGAAAGATGAAACAATGCGGAAAGATGAAACAATGCGGAAAGATGAAACAATGCGGAAAGATGAAACAATGCGGAAAGATGAAACAATGCGGAAAGATGAAACAATGCGGAAAGATGAAAGATGAAACAATGCGGAAAGATGAAAGATGAAACAATGCGGAAAGATGGAAGATGAAACAATGCGGAAAGATGAAAGATGTAACAATGCGGAAAGATGAAAGATGAAACAATGCGGAAAGATGAAAGATGAAACAATGCGGAAAGATGAAAGATGAAACAATGCGGAAAGATGAAACAATGCGGAAAGATGAAACAATGCGGAAAGATGAAACAATGCGGAAAGATGAAACAATGCGGAAAGATGAAACAATGCGGAAAGATGAAACAATGCGGAAAGATGAAACAATGCGGAAAGATGAAACAATGCGGAAAGATGAAACAATGCGGAAAGATGAAACAATGCGGAAAGATGAAACAATGCGGAAAGATGAAAGATGAAACAATGCGGAAAGATGAAAGATGAAAGAATGCGGAAGATGAAAGATGAAACAATGCGGAAAGATGAAAGATGAAAGAATGCGGAAAGATGAAAGATGAAAGAATGCGGAAAGATGAAAGATGAAACAATGCGGAAAGATGAAAGATGAAACAATGCGGAAAGATGAAAGATGAAACAATGCGGAAAGATGAAAGATGAAAGAATGCGGAAAGATGAAAGATGAAAGATGAAAGATGAAACAATGCGGAAAGATGAAAGATGAAAGAATGCGGAAGATGAAAGATGAAACAATGCGGAAAGATGAAACAATGCGGAAAGATGAAAGATGAAACAATGCGGAAAGATGAAAGATGAAAGAATGCGGAAAGATGAAAGGATGAAACAATGCGGAAAGATGAAAGATGAAACAATGCGGAAAGATGAAAGATGAAAGAATGCGGAAGATGAAAGATGAAACAATGCGGAAAGATGAAAGATGAAACAATGCGGAAAGATGAAAGATGAAACAATGCGGAAAGATGAAAGATGAAAGAATGCGGAAGATGAAAGATGAAACAATGCGGAAAGATGAAACAATGCGGAAAGATGAAACAATGCGGAAAGATGAAAGATGAAAAAATGTGGAAAGATGAAAGATGAAACAATACGGAAAGATGAAAGATGAAAGAATGCGGAAGATGAAAGATGAAACAATGCGGAAAGATGAAAGATGAAACAATGCGGAAAGATGAAAGATGAAAGAATGCGGAAGATGAAAGATGAAACAATGCGGAAAGATGAAACAATGCGGAAAGATGAAACAATGCGGAAAGATGAAAGATGAAACAATGCGGAAAGATGAAAGATGAAACAATGCGGAAAGATGAAAGATGAAAGAATGCGGAAAGATGAAAAATGAAAGAATGCGGAAAGATGAAAGATGAAACAATGCGGAAAGATGAAAGATGAAACAATGCGGAAAGATGAAAGATGAAACAATGCGGAAAGATGAAAGATGAAAAAATGCGGAAAGATGAAAGATGAAACAATGCGGAAAGATGAAACAATGCGGAAAGATGAAAGATGAAAGAATGCGGAAAGATGAAAGATGAAAGAATGCGGAAAGATGAAAGGTGAAACAATGCGGAAAGATGAAAGATGAAACAATGCGGAAAGATGAAAGATGAAACAATGCGGAAAGATGAAAGATGAATCAATGCGGAAAGATGAAAGATGAAAGAATGCGGAAAGATGAAAGATGAAAGATGAAAGATGAAAGAATGCGGAAAGATGAAAGATGAAAGAATGCGGAAGATGAAAGATGAAACAATGCGGAAAGATGAAAGATGAAACAATGCGGAAAGATGAAAGATGAAACAATGCGGAAAGATGAAAGATGAAAGAATGCGGAAGATGAAAGATGAAACAATGCGGAAAGATGAAAGATGAAACAATGCGGAAAGATGAAAGATGAAAGAATGCGGAAGATGAAAGATGAAAAAATGCGGAAAGATGAAACAATGCGGAAAGATGAAACAATGCGGAAAGATGAAAGATGAAACAATGCGGAAAGATGAAAGATGAAACAATGCGGAAAGATGAAAGATGAAAGAATGCGGAAAGATGAAAAATGAAAGAATGCGGAAAGATGAAAGATGAAACAATGCGGAAAGATGAAAGATGAAACAATGCGGAAAGATGAAAGATGAAACAATGCGGAAAGATGAAAGATGAAAAAATGCGGAAAGATGAAAGATGAAACAATGCGGAAAGATGAAACAATGCGGAAAGATGAAAGATGAAAGAATGCGGAAAGATGAAAGATGAAAGAATGCGGAAAGATGAAAGGTGAAACAATGCGGAAAGATGAAAGATGAAACAATGCGGAAAGATGAAAGATGAAACAATGCGGAAAGATGAAAGATGAATCAATGCGGAAAGATGAAAGATGAAAGAATGCGGAAAGATGAAAGATGAAAGATGAAAGATGAAAGAATGCGGAAAGATGAAAGATGAAAGAATGCGGAAGATGAAAGATGAAACAATGCGGAAAGATGAAAGATGAAACAATGCGGAAAGATGAAAGATGAAACAATGCGGAAAGATGAAAGATGAAACAATGCGGAAAGATGAAAGATGAAAGAATGCGGAAGATGAAATATGAAACAATGCGGAAAGATGAAAGATGAAAGAATGCGGAAAGATGAAAGATGAAAGAATGCGGAAAGATGAAAGATGAAACAATGCGGAAAGAATAAAGATGAAACAATGCGGAAAGATGAAAGATGAAACAATGCGGAAAGATGAAAGATGAAAGAATGCGGAAAGATGAAAGATGAAAGATGAAAGATGAAACAATGCGGAAAGATGAAAGATGAAAGAATGCGGAAGATGAAAGATGAAACAATGCGGAAAGATGAAAGATGAAACAATGCGGAAAGATGAAAGATGAAAGAATGCGGAAAGATGAAAGGATGAAACAATGCGGAAAGATGAAAGATGAAAGAATGCGGAAAGATGAAAGATGAAAAAATGCGGAAAGATGAAAGATGAAACAATGCGGAAGATGAAAGAAGAAAGAATGCGGAAGATGAAAGATGAAACAATGCGGAAAGATGAAAGATGAAAGAATGCGGAAGATGAAAGATGAAACAATGCGGAAAGATGAAAGATGAAACAATGCGGAAAGATGAAAGATGAAAGAATGCGGAAAGATGAAAGATGAAAAAATGCGGAAAGATGAAAGATGAAACAATGCGGAAGATGAAAGAAGAAAGAATGCGGAAGATGAAAGATGAAACAATGCGGAAAGATGAAAGATGAAACAATGCTGAAAGATGAAAGATGAAAGAATGCGGAAGATGAAAGATGAAACAATGCGGAAAGATGAAAGATGAAACAATGCGGAAAGATGAAAGATGAAGCAATGCGGAAAGATGAAAGATGAAACAATGCGAAAAGAAGAAAGATGAAAGAATGCGGAAAGATGAAAGATGAAAGAATGCGGAAAGATGAAAGATGAAACAATGCGGAAAGATGAAAGATGAAACAATGCGGAAAGATGAAAGATGAAACAATGCGGAAAGATGAAAGATGAAAAAATGCGGAAAGATGAAAGATGAAACAATGCGGAAAGATGAAACAATGCGGAAAGATGAAAGATGAAACAATGCGGAAAGATGAAAGATGAAACAATGCGGAAAGATGAAAGATGAAACAATGCGGAAAGATGAAAGATGAAAGAATGCGGAAAGATGAAAGATGAAAGATGAAAGATGAAACAATGCGGAAAGATGAAAGATGAAAGAATGCGGAAGATGAAAGATGAAACAATGCGGAAAGATGAAACAATGCGGAAAGATGAAAGATGAAACAATGCGGAAAGATGAAAGATGAAAGAATGCGGAAAGATGAAAGGATGAAACAATGCGGAAAGATGAAAGATGAAACAATGCGGAAAGATGAAAGATGAAAGAATGCGGAAAGATGAAAGATGAAACAATGCGTAAAGATGAAAGATGAAACAATGCGGAAAGATGAAACAATGCGGAAAGATGAAACAATGCGGAAAGATGAAAGATGAAAAAATGTGGAAAGATGAAAGATGAAACAATACGGAAAGATGAAAGATGAAAGAATGCGGAAGATGAAAGATGAAACAATGCGGAAAGATGAAAGATGAAACAATGCGGAAAGATGAAAGATGAAAGAATGCGGAAGATGAAAGATGAAACAATGCGGAAAGATGAAACAATGCGGAAAGATGAAACAATGCGGAAAGATGAAAGATGAAACAATGCGGAAAGATGAAAGATGAAACAATGCGGAAAGATGAAAGATGAAAGAATGCGGAAAGATGAAAAATGAAAGAATGCGGAAAGATGAAAGATGAAACAATGCGGAAAGATGAAAGATGAAACAATGCGGAAAGATGAAAGATGAAACAATGCGGAAAGATGAAAGATGAAAAAATGCGGAAAGATGAAAGATGAAACAATGCGGAAAGATGAAACAATGCGGAAAGATGAAAGATGAAAGAATGCGGAAAGATGAAAGATGAAAGAATGCGGAAAGATGAAAGGTGAAACAATGCGGAAAGATGAAAGATGAAACAATGCGGAAAGATGAAAGATGAAACAATGCGGAAAGATGAAAGATGAATCAATGCGGAAAGATGAAAGATGAAAGAATGCGGAAAGATGAAAGATGAAAGATGAAAGATGAAAGAATGCGGAAAGATGAAAGATGAAAGAATGCGGAAGATGAAAGATGAAACAATGCGGAAAGATGAAAGATGAAACAATGCGGAAAGATGAAAGATGAAACAATGCGGAAAGATGAAAGATGAAAGAATGCGGAAGATGAAAGATGAAACAATGCGGAAAGATGAAAGATGAAACAATGCGGAAAGATGAAAGATGAAAGAATGCGGAAGATGAAAGATGAAACAATGCGGAAAGATGAAACAATGCGGAAAGATGAAACAATGCGGAAAGATGAAAGATGAAACAATGCGGAAAGATGAAAGATGAAACAATGCGGAAAGATGAAAGATGAAAGAATGCGGAAAGATGAAAAATGAAAGAATGCGGAAAGATGAAAGATGAAACAATGCGGAAAGATGAAAGATGAAACAATGCGGAAAGATGAAAGATGAAACAATGCGGAAAGATGAAAGATGAAAAAATGCGGAAAGATGAAAGATGAAACAATGCGGAAAGATGAAACAATGCGGAAAGATGAAAGATGAAAGAATGCGGAAAGATGAAAGATGAAAGAATGCGGAAAGATGAAAGGTGAAACAATGCGGAAAGATGAAAGATGAAACAATGCGGAAAGATGAAAGATGAAACAATG
This sequence comes from Gastracanthus pulcherrimus, assembly GCA_949152435.1. Classification (NCBI taxonomy): domain Eukaryota; kingdom Metazoa; phylum Arthropoda; class Insecta; order Hymenoptera; family Pteromalidae; genus Gastracanthus; species Gastracanthus pulcherrimus. The sequence goes on along the minus strand of CASCKD010000009.1, from coordinate 54,211 downwards.
CGGAAAGATGAAAGATGAATCAATGCGGAAAGATGAAAGATGAAAGAATGCGGAAAGATGAAAGATGAAAGATGAAAGATGAAAGAATGCGGAAAGATGAAAGATGAAAGAATGCGGAAGATGAAAGATGAAACAATGCGGAAAGATGAAAGATGAAACAATGCGGAAAGATGAAAGATGAAACAATGCGGAAAGATGAAAGATGAAACAATGCGGAAAGATGAAAGATGAAAGAATGCGGAAGATGAAATATGAAACAATGCGGAAAGATGAAAGATGAAAGAATGCGGAAAGATGAAAGATGAAAGAATGCGGAAAGATGAAAGATGAAACAATGCGGAAAGAATAAAGATGAAACAATGCGGAAAGATGAAAGATGAAACAATGCGGAAAGATGAAAGATGAAAGAATGCGGAAAGATGAAAGATGAAAGATGAAAGATGAAACAATGCGGAAAGATGAAAGATGAAAGAATGCGGAAGATGAAAGATGAAACAATGCGGAAAGATGAAAGATGAAACAATGCGGAAAGATGAAAGATGAAAGAATGCGGAAAGATGAAAGGATGAAACAATGCGGAAAGATGAAAGATGAAAGAATGCGGAAAGATGAAAGATGAAAAAATGCGGAAAGATGAAAGATGAAACAATGCGGAAGATGAAAGAAGAAAGAATGCGGAAGATGAAAGATGAAACAATGCGGAAAGATGAAAGATGAAAGAATGCGGAAGATGAAAGATGAAACAATGCGGAAAGATGAAAGATGAAACAATGCGGAAAGATGAAAGATGAAAGAATGCGGAAAGATGAAAGATGAAAAAATGCGGAAAGATGAAAGATGAAACAATGCGGAAGATGAAAGAAGAAAGAATGCGGAAGATGAAAGATGAAACAATGCGGAAAGATGAAAGATGAAACAATGCTGAAAGATGAAAGATGAAAGAATGCGGAAGATGAAAGATGAAACAATGCGGAAAGATGAAAGATGAAACAATGCGGAAAGATGAAAGATGAAGCAATGCGGAAAGATGAAAGATGAAACAATGCGAAAAGAAGAAAGATGAAAGAATGCGGAAAGATGAAAGATGAAAGAATGCGGAAGATGAAAGATGAAACAATGCGGAAAGATGAAAGATGAAACAATTCGGAAAGATGAAACAATGCGGAAAGATGAAACAATGCGGAAAGATGAAACAATGCGGAAAGATGAAAGATGAAAGAATGCGGAAAGATGAAAGATGAAACAATGCGGAAAGATGAAAGATGAAAGAATGCGGAAAGATGAAAGATGAAACAATGCGGAAAGATGAAAGATGAAACAATGCGGAAAGATGAAAGATGAAACAATGCGGAAAGATGAATGATGAAAGAATGCGGAAGGATGAAAGATGAAACAATGCGGAAAGATGAAAGATGAAACAATGCGGAAAGATGAAAGATGAAACAATGCGGAAAGATGAAAGATGAAAGAATGCGGAAAGATGAAAGATGAAACAATGCGGAAAGATAATAGATGAAAAAATGCGGAAAGATGAAAGATGAAACAATGCGGAAAGATAATAGATGAAAAAATGCGGAAAGATGAAAGATGAAACAATGCGGAAAGATGAAACTATGCGGAAAGATGAAACAATGCGGAAAGATGAAAGATGAAACAATGCGGAAAGATGAAATATGAAAAAATGCGGAAAGATGAAAGATGAAACAATGCGGAAAGATGAAAGATGAAAGAATGCGGAAGATGAAAGATGAAACAATGCGGAAAGATGAAAGATGAAAGAATGCGGAAAGATGAAAGATGAAACAATGCGGAAAGATGAAACAATGCGGAAAGATGAAAGATGAAAAAATGCGGAAAGATGAAAGATGAAACAATGCGGAAAGATGAAAGATGAAACAATGCGGAAAGATGAAAGATGAAACAATGCGGAAAGATGAAAGATGAAAGAATGCGGAAGATGAAAGATGAAACAATGCGGAAAGATGAAACAATGCGGAAAGATGAAACAATGCGGAAAGATGAAACAATGCGGAAAGATGAAACAATGCGGAAAGATGAAACAATGCGGAAAGATGAAACAATGCGGAAAGATGAAACAATGCGGAAAGATGAAACAATGCGGAAAGATGAAACAATGCGGAAAGATGAAACAATGCGGAAAGATGAAACAATGCGGAAAGATGAAAGATGAAACAATGCGGAAAGATGAAAGATGAAACAATGCGGAAAGATGAAAGATGAAACAATGCGGAAAGATGAAAGATGAAACAATGCGGAAAGATGAAAGATGAAACAATGCGGAAAGATGAAAGATGAAACAATGCGGAAAGATGAAAGATGAAACAATGCGGAAAGATGAAAGATGAAACAATGCGGAAAGATGAAAGATGAAACAATGCGGAAAGATGAAAGATGAAACAATGCGGAAAGATGAAAGATGAAACAATGCGGAAAGATGAAAGATGAAACAATGCGGAAAGATGAAAGATGAAACAATGCGGAAAGATGAAACAATGCGGAAAGATGAAACAATGCGGAAAGATGAAACAATGCGGAAAGATGAAACAATGCGGAAAGATGAAACAATGCGGAAAGATGAAACAATGCGGAAAGATGAAACAATGCGGAAAGATGAAACAATGCGGAAAGATGAAACAATGCGGAAAGATGAAACAATGCGGAAAGATGAAACAATGCGGAAAGATGAAACAATGCGGAAAGATGAAACAATGCGGAAAGATGAAACAATGCGGAAAGATGAAAGATGAAGAAATGCGGAAAGATGAAAGATGAAACAATGCGGAAAGATGAAAGATGAAAGAATGCGGAAAGATGAAAGATGAAACAATGCGGAAAGATGAAAGATGAAACAATGCGGAAGATGAAAGATGAAACAATGCGGAAAGATGAAAGATGAAACAATGCGGAAAGATGAAAGATGAAAGAATGCGGAAGATGAAAGATGAAACAATGCGGAAAGATGAAACAATGCGGAAAGATGAAAGATGAAACAATGCGGAAAGATGAAAGATGAAACAATGCGGAAAGATGAAAGATGAAAGAATGCGGAAAGATGAAAGATGAAAGAATGCGGAAAGATGAAAGATGAAAGAATGCGGAAAGATGAAAGATGAAACAATGCGGAAAAATGAAAGATGAAACAATGCGGAAAGATGAAAGATGAAACAATGCGGAAAGATGAAAGATGAAAAAATGCGGAAAGATGAAAGATGAAACAATGCGGAAAGATGAAACAATGCGGAAAGATGAAAGATGAAACAATGCGGAAAGATGAAAGATGAAACATTGCCGAAAGATGAAAGATGAAACAATGCGGAAAGATGAAAGATGAAAGAATGCGGAAAGATGAAAGATGAAACAATGCGGAAAGATGAAAGATGAAACAATGCGGAAAGATGAAAGATGAAACAATGCGGAAAGATGAAAGATGAAACAATGCGGAAAGATGAAAGATGAAACAATGCGGAAAGATGAAAGATGAAAGAATGCGGAAGATGAAAGATGAAACAATGCGGAAAGATGAAAGATGAAAGAATGCGGAAAGATGAAAGATGAAAGAATGCGGAAAGATGAAAGGTGAAACAATGCGGAAAGATGAAAGATGAAACAATGCGGAAAGATGAAAGATGAAACAATGCGGAAAGATGAAAGATGAAAGAATGCGGAAAGATGAAAGATGAAAGAATGCGGAAAGATGAAAGATGAAAGAATGCGGAAAGATGAAAGATGAAACAATGCGGAAAGATGAAAGTGAAAGAATGCGGAAAGATGAAAGATGAAACAATGCGGAAAGATGAAAGATGAAACAATGCGGAAAGATGAAAGATGAAACAATGCGGAAAGATGAAAGATGAAAAAATGCGGAAAGATGAAAGATGAAACAATGCGGAAAGATGAAACAACGCGGAAAGATGAAAGATGAAACAATGCGGAAAGATGAAAGATGAAACAATGCGGAAAGATGAAAGATGAAAGAATGCGGAAAGATGAAAGATGAAACAATGCGGAAAGATGAAAGATGAAACATTGCGGAAAGATGAAAGATGAAACAATGCGGAAAGATGAAAGATGAAAGAATGCGGAAGATGAAAGATGAAACAATGCGGAAAGATGAAAGATGAAACAATGCGGAAAGATGAAAGATGAAAGAATTCGGAAGATGAAAGATGAAACAATGCGGAAAGATGAAAGATGAAACAATTCGGAAAGATGAAACAATGCGGAAAGATGAAACAATGCGGAAAGATGAAACAATGCGGAAAGATGAAAGATGAAAGAATGCGGAAAGATGAAAGATGAAACAATGCGGAAAGATGGAAGATGAAACAATGCGTAAAGATGAAAGATGAAACAATGCGGAAAGATGAAAGATGAAACAATGCGGAAAGATGAAAGATGAAACAATGCGGAAAGATGAAAGATGAAACAATGCGGAAAGATGAAACTATGCGGAAAGATGAAACAATGCGGAAAGATGAAAGATGAAACAATGCGGAAAGATGAAAGATGAAAAAATGCGGAAAGATAAAAGATGAAACAATGCGGAAAGATGAAAGATGAAAGAATGCGGAAGATGAAAGATGAAACAATGCGGAAAGATGAAACAATGCGGAAAGATGAAAGATGAAACAATGCGGAAAGATGAAAGATGAAAGAATGCGGAAAGATGAAAGATGAAACAATGCGGAAAGATGAAAGATGAAACATTGCGGAAAGATGAAAGATGAAACAATGCGGAAAGATGAAAGATGAAAGAATGCGGAAAGATGAAAGATGAAACAATGCGGAAAGATGAATCAATGCGGAAAGATGAAAGATGAAAAAAAGCGGAAAGATGAAATATGAAACAATGCGGAAAGATGAAAGATGGAACAATGCGGAAAGATGAAAGATGAAACAATGCGGAAAGATGAAAGATGAAAGAATGCGGAAGATGAAAGATGAAACAATGCGGAAAGATGAAACAATGCGGAAAGATGAAACAATGCGGAAAGATGAAACAATGCGGAAAGATGAAACAATGCGGAAAGATGAAAGATGAAACAATGCGGAAAGATGAAAGATGAAACAATGCGGAAAGATGAAAGATGAAACAATGCGGAAAGATGAAAGATGTAACAATGCGGAAAGATGAAAGATGAAACAGTGCGGAAAGATGAAAGATGAAACAATGCGGAAAGATGAAAGATGAAACAATGCGGAAAGATGAAACAATGCGGAAAGATGAAACAATGCGGAAAGATGAAACAATGCGGAAAGATGAAACAATGCGGAAAGATGAAACAATGCGGAAAGATGAAACAATGCGGAAAGATGAAACAATGCGGAAAGATGAAAGATGAAACAATGCGGAAAGATGAAAGATGAAAGAATGCGGAAGATGAAAGATAAAACAATGCGGAAAGATGAAAGATGAAAGAATGCGGAAAGATGAAAGATGAAAGAATGCGGAAAGATGAAAGATGAAACAATGCGGAAAGATGAAAGATGAAACAATGCGGAAAGATGAAAGATGAAACAATGCGGAAAGATGAAAGATGAAAGAATGCGGAAAGATGAAAGATGAAAGATGAAAGATGAAACAATGCGGAAAGATGAAAGATGAAAGAATGCGGAAGATGAAAGATGAAACAATGCGGAAAGATGAAACAATGCGGAAAGATGAAAGATGAAACAATGCGGAAAGATGAAAGATGAAAGAATGCGGAAAGATGAAAGGATGAAACAATGCGGAAAGATGAAAGATGAAACAATGCGGAAAGATGAAAGATGAAAGAATGCGGAAAGATGAAAGATGAAACAATGCGTAAAGATGAAAGATGAAACAATGCGGAAAGATGAAACAATGCGGAAAGATGAAACAATGCGGAAAGATGAAAGATGAAAGAATGCGGAAGATGAAAGATGAAACAATGCGGAAAGATGAAAGATGAAACAATGCGGAAAGATGAAAGATGAAAGAATGCGGAAGATGAAAGATGAAACAATGCGGAAAGATGAAACAATGCGGAAAGATGAAACAATGCGGAAAGATGAAAGATGAAACAATGCGGAAAGATGAAAGATGAAACAATGCGGAAAGATGAAAGATGAAAGAATGCGGAAAGATGAAAGATGAAAGAATGCGGAAGATGAAAGATGAAACAATGCGGAAAGATGAAACAATGCGGAAAGATGAAACAATGCGGAAAGATGAAACAATGCGGAAAGATGAAACAATGCGGAAAGATGAAAGATGAAACAATGCGGAAAGATGAAAGATGAAACAATGCGGAAAGATGAAAGATGAAACAATGCGGAAAGATGAAAGATGTAACAATGCGGAAAGATGAAAGATGAAAGAATGCGGAAAGATGAAAGATGAAACAATGCGGAAAGATGAAAGATGAAAGAATGCGGAAAGATGAAAGATGAAAGATGAAAGATGAAACAATGCGGAAAGATGAAAGATGAAAGAATGCGGAAGATGAAGGATGAAACAATGCGGAAAGATGAAACAATGCGGAAAGATGAAACAATGCGGAAAGATGAAAGATGAAACAATGCGGAAAGATGAAAGATGAAAGAATGCGGAAAGATGAAAGGATGAAACAATGCGGAAAGATGAAAGATGAAAGAATGCGGAAAGATGAAAGATGAAACAATGCGGAAAGATGAAAGATGAAACATTGCGGAAAGATGAAAGATGAAACAATGCGGAAAGATGAAAGATGAAAGAATGCGGAAAGATGAAAGATGAAACAATGCGGAAAGATGAAAGATGAAACAATGCGGAAAGATGAAAGATGAAACAATGCGGAAAGATGAAAGATGAAACAATGCGGAAAGATGACAGATGAAACAATGCGGAAAGATGAAAGATGAAAGAATGCGGAAGATGAAAGATGAAACAATGCGGAAAGATGAAAGATGAAAGAATGCGGAAAGATGAAAGATGAAAGAATGCGGAAAGATGAAAGGTGAAACAATGCGGAAAGATGAAAGATGAAACAATGCGGAAAGATGAAAGATGAAACAATGCGGAAAGATGAAAGATGAAAGAATGCGGAAAGATGAAAGATGAAAGAATGCGGAAAGATGAAAGATGAAAGAATGCGGAAAGATGAAAGATGAAACAATGCGGAAAGATGAAAGTGAAAGAATGCGGAAAGATGAAAGATGAAACAATGCGGAAAGATGAAAGATGAAACAATGCGGAAAGATGAAAGATGAAACAATGCGGAAAGATGAAAGATGAAAAAATGCGGAAAGATGAAAGATGAAACAATGCGGAAAGATGAAACAACGCGGAAAGATGAAAGATGAAACAATGCGGAAAGATGAAAGATGAAACAATGCGGAAAGATGAAAGATGAAAGAATGCGGAAAGATGAAAGATGAAACAATGCGGAAAGATGAAAGATGAAACATTGCGGAAAGATGAAAGATGAAACAATGCGGAAAGATGAAAGATGAAAGAATGCGGAAGATGAAAGATGAAACAATGCGGAAAGATGAAAGATGAAACAATGCGGAAAGATGAAAGATGAAAGAATTCGGAAGATGAAAGATGAAACAATGCGGAAAGATGAAAGATGAAACAATTCGGAAAGATGAAACAATGCGGAAAGATGAAACAATGCGGAAAGATGAAACAATGCGGAAAGATGAAACAATGCGGAAAGATGAAAGATGAAAGAATGCGGAAAGATGAAAGATGAAACAATGCGGAAAGATGGAAGATGAAACAATGCGTAAAGATGAAAGATGAAAGAATGCGGAAAGATGAAAGATGAAACAATGCGGAAAGATGAAAGATGAAACAATGCGGAAAGATGAAAGATGAAACAATGCGGAAAGATGAAACTATGCGGAAAGATGAAACAATGCGGAAAGATGAAAGATGAAACAATGCGGAAAGATGAAAGATGAAAAAATGCGGAAAGATAAAAGATGAAACAATGCGGAAAGATGAAAGATGAAAGAATGCGGAAGATGAAAGATGAAACAATGCGGAAAGATGAAACAATGCGGAAAGATGAAAGATGAAACAATGCGGAAAGATGAAAGATGAAAGAATGCGGAAAGATGAAAGATGAAACAATGCGGAAAGATGAAAGATGAAACATTGCGGAAAGATGAAAGATGAAACAATGCGGAAAGATGAAAGATGAAAGAATGCGGAAAGCTGAAAGATGAAACAATGCGGAAAGATGAATCAATGCGGAAAGATGAAAGATGAAAAAATGCGGAAAGATGAAATATGAAACAATGCGGAAAGATGAAAGATGGAACAATGCGGAAAGATGAAAGATGAAACAATGCGGAAAGATGAAAGATGAAAGAATGCGGAAGATGAAAGATGAAACAATGCGGAAAGATGAAACAATGCGGAAAGATGAAACAATGCGGAAAGATGAAACAATGCGGAAAGATGAAACAATGCGGAAAGATGAAAGATGAAACAATGCGGAAAGATGAAAGATGAAACAATGCGGAAAGATGAAAGATGAAACAATGCGGAAAGATGAAAGATGTAACAATGCGGAAAGATGAAAGATGAAAAAATGCGGAAAGATGAAAGATGAAACAATGCGGAAAGATGAAAGATGAAACAATGCGGAAAGATGAAAGATGAAAGAATGCGGAAGATGAAAGATGAAACAATGCGGAAAGATGAAAGATGAAAGAATGCGGAAAGATGAAAGATGAAAGAATGCGGAAAGATGAAAGATGAAACAATGCGGAAAGATGAAAGATGAAACAATGCGGAAAGATGAAAGATGAAAGATGAAAGATGAAACAATGCGGAAAGATGAAAGATGAAAGAATGCGGAAGATGAAAGATGAAACAATGCGGAAAGATGAAACAATGCGGAAAGATGAAAGATGAAACAATGCGGAAAGATGAAAGATGAAAGAATGCGGAAAGATGAAAGGATGAAACAATGCGGAAAGATGAAAGATGAAACAATGCGGAAAGATGAAAGATGAAAGAATGCGGAAAGATGAAAGATGAAACAATGCGTAAAGATGAAAGATGAAACAATGCGGAAAGATGAAACAATGCGGAAAGATGAAACAATGCGGAAAGATGAAAGATGAAAAAATGTGGAAAGATGAAAGATGAAACAATACGGAAAGATGAAAGATGAAAGAATGCGGAAGATGAAAGATGAAACAATGCGGAAAGATGAAAGATGAAACAATGCGGAAAGATGAAAGATGAAAGAATGCGGAAAGATGAAAGATGAAAGAATGCGGAAAGATGAAACATGAAACAATGCGGAAAGATGAAAGATGAAACAATGCGGAAAGATGAAAGATGAAACAATGCGGAAAGATGAAAGATGAAAAAATGCGGAAAGATGAAAGATGAAACAATGCGGAAAGATGAAACAATGCGGAAAGATGAAAGATGAAAGAATGCGGAAAGATGAAAGATGAAAGAATGCGGAAAGATGAAAGGTGAAACAATGCGGAAAGATGAAAGATGAAACAATGCGGAAAGATGAAAGATGAAAGAATGCGGAAGATGAAAGATGAATCAATGCGGAAAGATGAAAGATGAAAGAATGCGGAAAGATGAAAGATGAAAGATGAAAGATGAAAGAATGCGGAAAGATGAAAGATGAAAGAATGCGGAAGATGAAAGATGAAACAATGCGGAAAGATGAAAGATGAAACAATGCGGAAAGATGAAAGATGAAACAATGCGGAAAGATGAAAGATGAAACAATGCGGAAAGATGAAAGATGAAAGAATGCGGAAGATGAAATATGAAACAATGCGGAAAGATGAAAGATGAAAGAATGCGGAAAGATGAAAGATGAAAGAATGCGGAAAGATGAAAGATGAAACAATGCGGAAAGAATAAAGATGAAACAATGCGGAAAGATGAAAGATGAAACAATGCGGAAAGATGAAAGATGAAAGAATGCGGAAAGATGAAAGATGAAAGATGAAAGATGAAACAATGCGGAAAGATGAAAGATGAAAGAATGCGGAAGATGAAAGATGAAACAATGCGGAAAGATGAAACAATGCGGAAAGATGAAAGATGAAACAATGCGGAAAGATGAAAGATGAAAGAATGCGGAAAGATGAAAGGATGAAACAATGCGGAAAGATGAAAGATGAAACAATGCGGAAAGATGAAAGATGAAAGAATGCGGAAAGATGAAAGATGAAACAATGCGTAAAGATGAAAGATGAAACAATGCGGAAAGATGAAACAATGCTGAAAGATGAAAGATGAAAAAATGCGGAAAGATGAAAGATGAAACAATGCGGAAAGATGAAAGATGAAACAATGCGGAAAGATGAAAGATGAAACAATGCGGAAAGATGAAAGATGAAAGAATGCGGAAAGATGAAAGATGAAACAATGCGGAAAGATGAAAGATGAAAGAATGCGGAAAGATGAAAGATGAAACAATGCGGAAAAATGAAAGATGAAACAATGCGGAAAGATGAAAGATGAAAGAATGCGGAAAGATGAAAGATGAAAGAATGCGGAAAGATGAAAGGTGAAACAATGCGGAAAGATGAAAGATGAAACAATGCGGAAAGATGAAAGATGAAACAATGCGGAAAGATGAAAGATGAAAGAATGCGGAAAGATGAAAGATGAAAGAATGCGGAAAGATGAAAGATGAAAGAATGCGGAAAGATGAAAGATGAAACAATGCGGAAAGATGAAAGTGAAAGAATGCGGAAAGATGAAAGATGAAACAATGCGGAAAGATGAAAGATGAAACAATGCGGAAAGATGAAAGATGAAACAATGCGGAAAGATGAAAGATGAAAAAATGCGGAAAGATGAAAGATGAAACAATGCGGAAAGATGAAACAACGCGGAAAGATGAAAGATGAAACAATGCGGAAAGATGAAAGATGAAACAATGCGGAAAGATGAAAGATGAAAGAATGCGGAAAGATGAAAGATGAAACAATGCGGAAAGATGAAAGATGAAACATTGCGGAAAGATGAAAGATGAAACAATGCGGAAAGATGAAAGATGAAAGAATGCGGAAGATGAAAGATGAAACAATGCGGAAAGATGAAAGATGAAACAATGCGGAAAGATGAAAGATGAAAGAATTCGGAAGATGAAAGATGAAACAATGCGGAAAGATGAAAGATGAAACAATTCGGAAAGATGAAACAATGCGGAAAGATGAAACAATGCGGAAAGATGAAACAATGCGGAAAGATGAAAGATGAAAGAATGCGGAAAGATGAAAGATGAAACAATGCGGAAAGATGGAAGATGAAACAATGCGTAAAGATGAAAGATGAAAGAATGCGGAAAGATGAAAGATGAAACAATGCGGAAAGATGAAAGATGAAACAATGCGGAAAGATGAAAGATGAAACAATGCGGAAAGATGAAACTATGCGGAAAGATGAAACAATGCGGAAAGATGAAAGATGAAACAATGCGGAAAGATGAAAGATGAAAAAATGCGGAAAGATAAAAGATGAAACAATGCGGAAAGATGAAAGATGAAAGAATGCGGAAGATGAAAGATGAAACAATGCGGAAAGATGAAACAATGCGGAAAGATGAAAGATGAAACAATGCGGAAAGATGAAAGATGAAAGAATGCGGAAAGATGAAAGATGAAACAATGCGGAAAGATGAAAGATGAAACATTGCGGAAAGATGAAAGATGAAACAATGCGGAAAGATGAAAGATGAAAGAATGCGGAAAGATGAAAGATGAAACAATGCGGAAAGATGAATCAATGCGGAAAGATGAAAGATGAAAAAATGCGGAAAGATGAAATATGAAACAATGCGGAAAGATGAAAGATGGAACAATGCGGAAAGATGAAAGATGAAACAATGCGGAAAGATGAAAGATGAAAGAATGCGGAAGATGAAAGATGAAACAATGCGGAAAGATGAAACAATGCGGAAAGATGAAACAATGCGGAAAGATGAAACAATGCGGAAAGATGAAACAATGCGGAAAGATGAAAGATGAAACAATGCGGAAAGATGAAAGATGAAACATTGCGGAAAGATGAAAGATGAAACAATGCGGAAAGATGAAAGATGTAACAATGCGGAAAGATGAAAGATGAAACAATGCGGAAAGATGAAAGATGAAACAATGCGGAAAGATGAAAGATGAAACAATGCGGAAAGATGAAACAATGCGGAAAGATGAAACAATGCGGAAAGATGAAACAATGCGGAAAGATGAAACAATGCGGAAAGATGAAACAATGCGGAAAGATGAAACAATGCGGAAAGATGAAACAATGCGGAAAGATGAAAGATGAAACAATGCGGAAAGATGAAAGATGAAAGAATGCGGAAGATGAAAGATAAAACAATGCGGAAAGATGAAAGATGAAAGAATGCGGAAAGATGAAAGATGAAAGAATGCGGAAAGATGAAAGATGAAACAATGCGGAAAGATGAAAGATGAAACAATGCGGAAAGATGAAAGATGAAACAATGCGGAAAGATGAAAGATGAAAGAATGCGGAAAGATGAAAGATGAAAGATGAAAGATGAAACAATGCGGAAAGATGAAAGATGAAAGAATGCGGAAAGATGAAAGATGAAACAATGCGGAAAGATGAAAGATGAAACAATGCGGAAAGATGAAAGATGAAACAATGCGGAAAGATGAAAGATGAAAGAATGCGGAAGATGAAATATGAAACAATGCGGAAAGATGAAAGATGAAAGAATGCGGAAAGATGAAAGATGAAAGAATGCGGAAAGATGAAAGATGAAACAATGCGGAAAGAATAAAGATGAAACAATGCGGAAAGATGAAAGATGAAACAATGCGGAAAGATGAAAGATGAAAGAATGCGGAAAGATGAAAGATGAAAGATGAAAGATGAAACAATGCGGAAAGATGAAAGATGAAAGAATGCGGAAGATGAAAGATGAAACAATGCGGAAAGATGAAACAATGCGGAAAGATGAAAGATGAAACAATGCGGAAAGATGAAAGATGAAAGAATGCGGAAAGATGAAAGGATGAAACAATGCGGAAAGATGAAAGATGAAACAATGCGGAAAGATGAAAGATGAAAGAATGCGGAAAGATGAAAGATGAAACAATGCGTAAAGATGAAAGATGAAACAATGCGGAAAGATGAAACAATGCTGAAAGATGAAAGATGAAAAAATGCGGAAAGATGAAAGATGAAACAATGCGGAAAGATGAAAGATGAAACAATGCGGAAAGATGAAAGATGAAACAATGCGGAAAGATGAAAGATGAAAGAATGCGGAAAGATGAAAGATGAAACAATGCGGAAAGATGAAAGATGAAAGAATGCGGAAAGATGAAAGATGAAACAATGCGGAAAAATGAAAGATGAAACAATGCGGAAAGATGAAAGATGAAAGAATGCGGAAAGATGAAAGATGAAAGAATGCGGAAAGATGAAAGGTGAAACAATGCGGAAAGATGAAAGATGAAACAATGCGGAAAGATGAAAGATGAAACAATGCGGAAAGATGAAAGATGAAAGAATGCGGAAAGATGAAAGATGAAAGAATGCGGAAAGATGAAAGATGAAAGAATGCGGAAAGATGAAAGATGAAACAATGCGGAAAGATGAAAGTGAAAGAATGCGGAAAGATGAAAGATGAAACAATGCGGAAAGATGAAAGATGAAACAATGCGGAAAGATGAAAGATGAAACAATGCGGAAAGATGAAAGATGAAAAAATGCGGAAAGATGAAAGATGAAACAATGCGGAAAGATGAAACAACGCGGAAAGATGAAAGATGAAACAATGCGGAAAGATGAAAGATGAAACAATGCGGAAAGATGAAAGATGAAAGAATGCGGAAAGATGAAAGATGAAACAATGCGGAAAGATGAAAGATGAAACATTGCGGAAAGATGAAAGATGAAACAATGCGGAAAGATGAAAGATGAAAGAATGCGGAAGATGAAAGATGAAACAATGCGGAAAGATGAAAGATGAAACAATGCGGAAAGATGAAAGATGAAAGAATTCGGAAGATGAAAGATGAAACAATGCGGAAAGATGAAAGATGAAACAATTCGGAAAGATGAAACAATGCGGAAAGATGAAACAATGCGGAAAGATGAAACAATGCGGAAAGATGAAAGATGAAAGAATGCGGAAAGATGAAAGATGAAACAATGCGGAAAGATGGAAGATGAAACAATGCGTAAAGATGAAAGATGAAAGAATGCGGAAAGATGAAAGATGAAACAATGCGGAAAGATGAAAGATGAAACAATGCGGAAAGATGAAAGATGAAACAATGCGGAAAGATGAAACTATGCGGAAAGATGAAACAATGCGGAAAGATGAAAGATGAAACAATGCGGAAAGATGAAAGATGAAAAAATGCGGAAAGATAAAAGATGAAACAATGCGGAAAGATGAAAGATGAAAGAATGCGGAAGATGAAAGATGAAACAATGCGGAAAGATGAAACAATGCGGAAAGATGAAAGATGAAACAATGCGGAAAGATGAAAGATGAAAGAATGCGGAAAGATGAAAGATGAAACAATGCGGAAAGATGAAAGATGAAACATTGCGGAAAGATGAAAGATGAAACAATGCGGAAAGATGAAAGATGAAAGAATGCGGAAAGATGAAAGATGAAACAATGCGGAAAGATGAATCAATGCGGAAAGATGAAAGATGAAAAAATGCGGAAAGATGAAATATGAAACAATGCGGAAAGATGAAAGATGGAACAATGCGGAAAGATGAAAGATGAAACAATGCGGAAAGATGAAAGATGAAAGAATGCGGAAGATGAAAGATGAAACAATGCGGAAAGATGAAACAATGCGGAAAGATGAAACAATGCGGAAAGATGAAACAATGCGGAAAGATGAAACAATGCGGAAAGATGAAAGATGAAACAATGCGGAAAGATGAAAGATGAAACATTGCGGAAAGATGAAAGATGAAACAATGCGGAAAGATGAAAGATGTAACAATGCGGAAAGATGAAAGATGAAACAATGCGGAAAGATGAAAGATGAAACAATGCGGAAAGATGAAAGATGAAACAATGCGGAAAGATGAAACAATGCGGAAAGATGAAACAATGCGGAAAGATGAAACAATGCGGAAAGATGAAACAATGCGGAAAGATGAAACAATGCGGAAAGATGAAACAATGCGGAAAGATGAAACAATGCGGAAAGATGAAAGATGAAACAATGCGGAAAGATGAAAGATGAAAGAATGCGGAAGATGAAAGATAAAACAATGCGGAAAGATGAAAGATGAAAGAATGCGGAAAGATGAAAGATGAAAGAATGCGGAAAGATGAAAGATGAAACAATGCGGAAAGATGAAAGATGAAACAATGCGGAAAGATGAAAGATGAAACAATGCGGAAAGATGAAAGATGAAAGAATGCGGAAAGATGAAAGATGAAAGATGAAAGATGAAACAATGCGGAAAGATGAAAGATGAAAGAATGCGGAAGATGAAAGATGAAACAATGCGGAAAGATGAAACAATGCGGAAAGATGAAAGATGAAACAATGCGGAAAGATGAAAGATGAAAGAATGCGGAAAGATGAAAGGATGAAACAATGCGGAAAGATGAAAGATGAAACAATGCGGAAAGATGAAAGATGAAAGAATGCGGAAAGATGAAAGATGAAACAATGCGTAAAGATGAAAGATGAAACAATGCGGAAAGATGAAACAATGCTGAAAGATGAAAGATGAAAAAATGCGGAAAGATGAAAGATGAAACAATGCGGAAAGATGAAAGATGAAAGAATGCGGAAAGATGAAAGATGAAAGAATGCGGAAAGATGAAAGATGAAACAATGCGGAAAGATGAAAGATGAAACAATGCGGAAAGATGAAAGATGAAAGAATGCGGAAGATGAAAGATGAAACAATGCGGAAAGATGAAAGATGAAACAATGCGGAAAGATGAAAGATGAAACAATGCGGAAAGATGAAAGATGAAAGAATGCGGAAAGATGAAAGATGAAAGAATGCGGAAAGATGAAAGATGAAAGAATGCGGAAAGATGAAAGATGAAAGAATGCGGAAAGATGAAAGATGAAACAATGCGGAAAAATGAAAGATGAAACAATGCGGAAAGATGAAAGATGAAACAATGCGGAAAGATGAAAGATGAAAAAATGCGGAAAGATGAAAGATGAAACAATGCGGAAAGATGAAACAATGCGGAAAGATGAAACAATGCGGAAAGATGAAACAATGCGGAAAGATGAAAGATGAAACAATGCGGAAAGATGAAAGATGAAACAATGCGGAAAGATGAAAGATGAAAGAATGCGGAAAGATGAAAGATGAAACAATGCGGAAAGATGAAAGATGAAACATTGCGGAAAGATGAAAGATGAAACAATGCGGAAAGATGAAAGATGAAAGAATGCGGAAAGATGAAAGATGAAACAATGCGGAAAGATGAAAGATGAAACAATGCGGAAAGATGAAAGATGAAACAATGCGGAAAGATGAAAGATGAAACAATGCAGAAAGATGAAAGATGAAACAATGCGGAAAGATGAAAGATGAAAGAATGCGGAAGATGAAAGATGAAACAATGCGGAAAGATGAAAGATGAAAGAATGCGGAAAGATGAAAGATGAATGAATGCGGAAAGATGAAAGGTGAAACAATGCGGAAAGATGAAAGATGAAACAATGCGGAAAGGTGAAAGATGAAACAATGCGGAAAGATGAAAGATGAAAGAATGCGGAAAGATGAAAGATGAAAGAATGCGGAAAGATGAAAGATGAAAGAATGCGGAAAGATGAAAGATGAAACAATGCGGAAAGATGAAAGATGAAAGAATGCAAAAGATGAAAGATGAAACAATGCGGAAAGATGAAAGATGAAACAATGCGGAAAGAGGAAAGATGAAACAATGCGGAAAGATGAAAGATGAAAAAATGCGGAAAGATGAAAGATGAAACAATGCGGAAAGATGAAACAATGCGGAAAGATGAAACAATGCGGAAAGATTAAAGATGAAACAATGCGGAAAGATGAAAGATGAAACAATGCGGAAAGATGAAAGATGAAAGAATGCGGAAAGATGAAAGATGATACAATGCGGAAAGATGAAAGATGAAGCATTGCGGAAAGATGAAAGATGAAACATTGCGGAAAGATGAAAGATGAAACAATGCGGAAAGATGAAAGATGAAAGAATGCGGAAGATGAAAGATGAAACAATGCGGAAAGATGAAAGATGAAACAATGCGGAAAGATGAAAGATGAAACAATGCGGAAAGATGAAAGATGAAAGAATGCGGAAAGATGAAAGGATGAAACAATGCGGAAAGATGAAAGATGAAACAATGTGGAAGGATGAAAGATGAAAGAATGCGGAAAGATGAAAGATGAAACAATGCGTAAAGATGAAAGATGAAACAATGCGGAAAGATGAAACAATGCTGAAAGATGAAAGATGAAAAAATGCGGAAAGATGAAAGATGAAACAATGCGGAAAGATGAAAGATGAAAGAATGCGGAAAGATGAAAGATGAAAGAATGCGGAAAGATGAAAGATGAAACAATGCGGAAAGATGAAAGATGAAACAATGCGGAAAGATGAAAGATGAAAGAATGCGGAAGATGAAAGATGAAACAATGCGGAAAGATGAAACAATGCGGAAAGATGAAAGATGAAACAATGCGGAAAGATGAAAGATGAAACAATGCGGGAAGATGAAAGATGAAAGAATGCGGAAAGATGAAAGATGAAAGAATGCGGAAAGATGAAAGATGAAAGAATGCGGAAAGATGAAAGATGAAACAATGCGGAAAAATGAAAGATGAAACAATGCGGAAAGATGAAAGATGAAACAATGCGGAAAGATGAAAGATGAAAAAATGCGGAAAGATGAAAGATGAAACAATGCGGAAAGATGAAACAATGCGGAAAGATGAAACAATGCGGAAAGATGAAAGATGAAACAATGCGGAAAGATGAAAGATGAAACAATGCGGAAAGATGAAAGATGAAAGAATGCGGAAAGATGAAAGATGAAACAATGCGGAAAGATGAAAGATGAAACATTGCGGAAAGATGAAAGATGAAACAATGCGGAAAGATGAAAGATGAAAGAATGCGGAAAGATGAAAGATGAAACAATGCGGAAAGATGAAAGATGAAACAATGCGGAAAGATGAAAGATGAAACAATGCGGAAAGATGAAAGATGAAACAATGCGGAAAGATGAAAGATGAAACAATGCGGAAAGATGAAAGATGAAAGAATGCGGAAGATGAAAGATGAAACAATGCGGAAAGATGAAAGATGAAAGAATGCGGAAAGATGAAAGATGAATGAATGCGGAAAGATGAAAGGTGAAACAATGCGGAAAGATGAAAGATGAAACAATGCGGAAAGGTGAAAGATGAAACAATGCGGAAAGATGAAAGATGAAAGAATGCGGAAAGATGAAAGATGAAAGAATGCGGAAAGATGAAAGATGAAAGAATGCGGAAAGATGAAAGATGAAACAATGCGGAAAGATGAAAGATGAAAGAATGCGAAAGATGAAAGATGAAACAATGCGGAAAGATGAAAGATGAAACAATGCGGAAAGATGAAAGATGAAACAATGCGGAAAGATGAAAGATGAAACAATGCGGAAAGATGAAAGATGAAGCATTGCGGAAAGATGAAAGATGAAACATTGCGGAAAGATGAAAGATGAAACAATGCGGAAAGATGAAAGATGAAAGAATGCGGAAGATGAAAGATGAAACAATGCGGAAAGATGAAAGATGAAACAATGCGGAAAGATGAAAGATGAAACAATGCGGAAAGATGAAAGATGAAACAATTCGGAAAGATGAAACAATGCGGAAAGATGAAACAATGCGGAAAGATGAAACAATGCGGAAAGATGAAAGATGAAACAATGCGGAAAGATGAAAGATGAAAGAATGCGGAAAGATGAAAGATGAAACAATGCGGAAAGATGAAAGATGAAACAATGCGGAAAGATGAAAGATGAATCAATGCGGAAAGATGAAACTATGCGGAAAGATGAAACAATGCGGAAAGATGAAAGATGAAACAATGCGGAAAGATGAAAGATGAAAAAATGCGGAAAGATGAAACAATGAGGAAAGATGAAACAATGCGGAAAGATGAAACAATGCGGAAAGATGAAAGATGAAACAATGCGGAAAGATGAAAGATGAAACAATGCGGAAAGATGAAAGATGAAAGAATGCGGAAAGATGAAAGATGAAACAATGCGGAAAGATGAAAGATGAAACATTGCGGAAAGATGAAAGATGAAACAATGCGGAAAGATGAAAGATGAAAGAATGCGGAAAGATGAAAGATGAAACAATGCGGAAAGATGAAAGATGAAACAATGCGGAAAGATGAAAGATGAAACAATGCGGAAAGATGAAAGATGAAACAATGCAGAAAGATGAAAGATGAAACAATGCGGAAAGATGAAAGATGAAAGAATGCGGAAGATGAAAGATGAAACAATGCGGAAAGATGAAAGATGAAAGAATGCGGAAAGATGAAAGATGAAAGAATGCGGAAAGATGAAAGATGAAACAATGCGGAAAGATGAAAGATGAAACAATGCGGAAAGATGAAAGATGAAACAATGCGGAAAGATGAAAGATGAAAGAATGCGGAAAGATGAAAGATGAAAGATGAAAGATGAAACAATGCGGAAAGATGAAAGATGAAAGAATGCGGAAGATGAAAGATGAAACAATGCGGAAAGATGAAACAATGCGGAAAGATGAAAGATGAAACAATGCGGAAAGATGAAAGATGAAAGAATGCGGAAAGATGAAAGGATGAAACAATGCGGAAAGATGAAAGATGAAACAATGCGGAAAGATGAAAGATGAAAGAATGCGGAAAGATGAAAGATGAAACAATGCGTAAAGATGAAAGATGAAACAATGCGGAAAGATGAAACAATGCGGAAAGATGAAACAATGCGGAAAGATGAAAGATGAAAAAATGTGGAAAGATGAAAGATGAAACAATACGGAAAGATGAAAGATGAAAGAATGCGGAAGATGAAAGATGAAACAATGCGGAAAGATGAAAGATGAAACAATGCGGAAAGATGAAAGATGAAAGAATGCGGAAGATGAAAGATGAAACAATGCGGAAAGATGAAACAATGCGGAAAGATGAAACAATGCGGAAAGATGAAAGATGAAACAATGCGGAAAGATGAAAGATGAAACAATGCGGAAAGATGAAAGATGAAAGAATGCGGAAAGATGAAAGATGAAAGAATGCGGAAAGATGAAAGATGAAACAATGCGGAAAGATGAAAGATGAAACAATGCGGAAAGATGAAAGATGAAACAATGCGGAAAGATGAAAGATGAAAAAATGCGGAAAGATGAAAGATGAAACAATGCGGAAAGATGAAACAATGCGGAAAGATGAAAGATGAAAGAATGCGGAAAGATGAAAGATGAAAGAATGCGGAAAGATGAAAGGTGAAACAATGCGGAAAGATGAAAGATGAAACAATGCGGAAAGATGAAAGATGAAACAATGCGGAAAGATGAAAGATGAATCAATGCGGAAAGATGAAAGATGAAAGAATGCGGAAAGATGAAAGATGAAAGATGAAAGATGAAAGAATGCGGAAAGATGAAAGATGAAAGAATGCGGAAGATGAAAGATGAAACAATGCGGAAAGATGAAAGATGAAACAATGCGGAAAGATGAAAGATGAAACAATGCGGAAAGATGAAAGATGAAACAATGCGGAAAGATGAAAGATGAAAGAATGCGGAAGATGAAATATGAAACAATGCGGAAAGATGAAAGATGAAAGAATGCGGAAAGATGAAAGATGAAAGAATGCGGAAAGATGAAAGATGAAACAATGCGGAAAGAATAAAGATGAAACAATGCGGAAAGATGAAAGATGAAACAATGCGGAAAGATGAAAGATGAAAGAATGCGGAAAGATGAAAGATGAAAGATGAAAGATGAAACAATGCGGAAAGATGAAAGATGAAAGAATGCGGAAGATGAAAGATGAAACAATGCGGAAAGATGAAACAATGCGGAAAGATGAAAGATGAAACAATGCGGAAAGATGAAAGATGAAAGAATGCGGAAAGATGAAAGGATGAAACAATGCGGAAAGATGAAAGATGAAACAATGCGGAAAGATGAAAGATGAAAGAATGCGGAAAGATGAAAGATGAAACAATGCGTAAAGATGAAAGATGAAACAATGCGGAAAGATGAAACAATGCTGAAAGATGAAAGATGAAAAAATGCGGAAAGATGAAAGATGAAACAATGCGGAAAGATGAAAGATGAAAGAATGCGGAAAGATGAAAGATGAAAGAATGCGGAAAGATGAAAGATGAAACAATGCGAAAGATGAAAGATGAAACAATGCGGAAAGATGAAAGATGAAAGAATGCGGAAGATGAAAGATGAAACAATGCGGAAAGATGAAAGATGAAACAATGCGGAAAGATGAAAGATGAAACAATGCGGAAAGATGAAAGATGAAAGAATGCGGAAAGATGAAAGATGAAAGAATGCGGAAAGATGAAAGATGAAAGAATGCGGAAAGATGAAAGATGAAAGAATGCGGAAAGATGAAAGATGAAACAATGCGGAAAAATGAAAGATGAAACAATGCGGAAAGATGAAAGATGAAACAATGCGGAAAGATGAAAGATGAAAAAATGCGGAAAGATGAAAGATGAAACAATGCGGAAAGATGAAACAATGCGGAAAGATGAAACAATGCGGAAAGATGAAAGATGAAACAATGCGGAAAGATGAAAGATGAAACAATGCGGAAAGATGAAAGATGAAAGAATGCGGAAAGATGAAAGATGAAACAATGCGGAAAGATGAAAGATGAAACATTGCGGAAAGATGAAAGATGAAACAATGCGGAAAGATGAAAGATGAAAGAATGCGGAAAGATGAAAGATGAAACAATGCGGAAAGATGAAAGATGAAACAATGCGGAAAGATGAAAGATGAAACAATGCGGAAAGATGAAAGATGAAACAATGCAGAAAGATGAAAGATGAAACAATGCGGAAAGATGAAAGATGAAAGAATGCGGAAGATGAAAGATGAAACAATGCGGAAAGATGAAAGATGAAAGAATGCGGAAAGATGAAAGATGAATGAATGCGGAAAGATGAAAGGTGAAACAATGCGGAAAGATGAAAGATGAAACAATGCGGAAAGGTGAAAGATGAAACAATGCGGAAAGATGAAAGATGAAAGAATGCGGAAAGATGAAAGATGAAAGAATGCGGAAAGATGAAAGATGAAAGAATGCGGAAAGATGAAAGATGAAACAATGCGGAAAGATGAAAGATGAAAGAATGCGAAAGATGAAAGATGAAACAATGCGGAAAGATGAAAGATGAAACAATGCGGAAAGAGGAAAGATGAAACAATGCGGAAAGATGAAAGATGAAAAAATGCGGAAAGATGAAAGATGAAACAATGCGGAAAGATGAAACAATGCGGAAAGATGAAACAATGCGGAAAGATTAAAGATGAAACAATGCGGAAAGATGAAAGATGAAACAATGCGGAAAGATGAAAGATGAAAGAATGCGGAAAGATGAAAGATGATACAATGCGGAAAGATGAAAGATGAAGCATTGCGGAAAGATGAAAGATGAAACATTGCGGAAAGATGAAAGATGAAACAATGCGGAAAGATGAAAGATGAAAGAATGCGGAAGATGAAAGATGAAACAATGCGGAAAGATGAAAGATGAAACAATGCGGAAAGATGAAAGATGAAACAATGCGGAAAGATGAAAGATGAAAGAATGCGGAAAGATGAAAGGATGAAACAATGCGGAAAGATGAAAGATGAAACAATGTGGAAGGATGAAAGATGAAAGAATGCGGAAAGATGAAAGATGAAACAATGCGTAAAGATGAAAGATGAAACAATGCGGAAAGATGAAACAATGCTGAAAGATGAAAGATGAAAAAATGCGGAAAGATGAAAGATGAAACAATGCGGAAAGATGAAAGATGAAAGAATGCGGAAAGATGAAAGATGAAAGAATGCGGAAAGATGAAAGATGAAACAATGCGGAAAGATGAAAGATGAAACAATGCGGAAAGATGAAAGATGAAAGAATGCGGAAGATGAAAGATGAAACAATGCGGAAAGATGAAACAATGCGGAAAGATGAAAGATGAAACAATGCGGAAAGATGAAAGATGAAACAATGCGGAAAGATGAAAGATGAAAGAATGCGGAAAGATGAAAGATGAAAGAATGCGGAAAGATGAAAGATGAATGAATGCGGAAAGATGAAAGGTGAAACAATGCGGAAAGATGAAAGATGAAACAATGCGGAAAGGTGAAAGATGAAACAATGCGGAAAGATGAAAGATGAAACAATGCGGAAAGATGAAAGATGAAAGAATGCGGAAAGATGAAAGATGAAAGATGAAAGATGAAACAATGCGGAAAGATGAAAGATGAAACAATGCGGAAAGATGAAAGATGAAAGAATGCGGAAGATGAAAGATGAAACAATGCGGAAAGATGAAAGATGAAAGAATGCGGAAAGATGAAAGATGAAACAATGCGGAAAGATGAAAGATGAAACAATGCGGAAAGATGAAAGATGAAACAATGCGGAAAGATGAAAGATGAAACAATGCGGAAAGATGAAAGATGAAAGAATGCGGAAAGATGAAAGATGAAAGATGAAAGATGAAACAATGCGGAAAGATGAAAGATGAAAGAATGCGGAAGATGAAAGATGAAACAATGCGGAAAGATGAAACAATGCGGAAAGATGAAAGATGAAACAATGCGGAAAGATGAAAGATGAAAGAATGCGGAAAGATGAAAGGATGAAACAATGCGGAAAGATGAAAGATGAAACAATGCGGAAAGATGAAAGATGAAAGAATGCGGAAAGATGAAAGATGAAACAATGCGTAAAGATGAAAGATGAAACAATGCGGAAAGATGAAACAATGCGGAAAGATGAAAGATGAAAAAATGCGGAAAGATGAAAGATGAAACAATGCGGAAAGATGAAAGATGAAAGAATGCGGAAGATGAAAGATGAAACAATGCGGAAAGATGAAAGATGAAACAATGCGGAAAGATGAAAGATGAAAGAATGCGGAAGATGAAAGATGAAACAATGCGGAAAGATGAAAGATGAAAGAATGCGGAAAGATGAAAGATGAAACAATGCGGAAAGATGAAAGATGAAACAATGCGGAAAGATGAAAGATGAAAGAATGCGGAAAGATGAAAGATGAAACAATGCGGAAAGATGAAAGATGAAAAAATGCGGAAAGATGAAAGATGAAACAATGCGGAAAGATGAAAGATGAAACAATGCGGAAAGATGAAAGATGAAAGAATGCGGAAAGATGAAAGATGAAAGATGAAAGATGAAACAATGCGGAAAGATGAAAGATGAAACAATGCGGAAAGATGAAAGATGAAAGAATGCGGAAAGATGAAAGATGAAACAATGCGTAAAGATGAAAGATGAAACAATGCGGAAAGATGAAACAATGCGGAAAGATGAAAGATGAAAAAATGCGGAAAGATGAAAGATGAAACAATGCGGAAAGATGAAAGATGAAAGAATGCGGAAGATGAAAGATGAAACAATGCGGAAAGATGAAAGATGAAACAATGCGGAAAGATGAAAGATGAAAGAATGCGGAAGATGAAAGATGAAACAATGCGGAAAGATGAAAGATGAAAGAATGCGGAAAGACGAAAGATGAAACAATGCGGAAAGATGAAAGATGAAACAATGCGGAAAGATGAAAGATGAAAGAATGCGGAAAGATGAAAGATGAAACAATGCGGAAAGATGAAAGATGAAAGAATGCGGAAGATGAAAGATGAAACAATGCGGAAAGATGAAAGATGAAAGAATGCGGAAGATGAAAGATGAAACAATGCGGAAAGATGAAACAATGCGGAAAGATGAAAGATGAAACAATGCGGAAAGATGAAAGATGAAAGAATGCGGAAAGATGAAAGATGAAACAATGCGGAAAGATGAAAGATGAAACATTGCGGAAAGATGAAAGATGAAACAATGCGGAAAGATGAAAGATGAAAGAATGCGGAAAGATGAAAGATGAAACAATGCGGAAAGATGAAAGATGAAAAAATGCGGAAAGATGAAAGATGAAACAATGCGGAAAGATGAAAGATGAAACAATGCGGAAAGATGAAAGATGAAAGAATGCGGAAAGATGAAAGATGAAAGATGAAAGATGAAACAATGCGGAAAGATGAAAGATGAAACAATGCGGAAAGATGAAAGATGAAAGAATGCGGAAGATGAAAGATGAAACAATGCGGAAAGATGAAAGATGAAAGAATGCGGAAAGATGAAAGATGAAACAATGCGGAAAGATGAAAGATGAAACAATGCGGAAAGATGAAAGATGAAACAATGCGGAAAGATGAAAGATGAAACAATGCGGAAAGATGAAAGATGAAAGAATGCGGAAAGATGAAAGATGAAAGATGAAAGATGAAACAATGCGGAAAGATGAAAGATGAAAGAATGCGGAAGATGAAAGATGAAACAATGCGGAAAGATGAAACAATGCGGAAAGATGAAACAATGCGGAAAGATGAAAGATGAAACAATGCGGAAAGATGAAAGATGAAAGAATGCGGAAAGATGAAAGGATGAAACAATGCGGAAAGATGAAAGATGAAACAATGCGGAAAGATGAAAGATGAAAGAATGCGGAAAGATGAAAGATGAAACAATGCGTAAAGATGAAAGATGAAACAATGCGGAAAGATGAAACAATGCGGAAAGATGAAAGATGAAAAAATGCGGAAAGATGAAAGATGAAACAATGCGGAAAGATGAAAGATGAAAGAATGCGGAAGATGAAAGATGAAACAATGCGGAAAGATGAAAGATGAAACAATGCGGAAAGATGAAAGATGAAAGAATGCGGAAGATGAAAGATGAAACAATGCGGAAAGATGAAAGATGAAAGAATGCGGAAAGATGAAAGATGAAACAATGCGGAAAGATGAAACAATGCGGAAAGATGAAAGATGAAACAATGCGGAAAGATGAAAGATGAAACAATGCGGAAAGATGAAAGATGAAAGATGAAAGATGAAACAATGCGGAAAGATGAAAGATGAAAGAATGCGGAAGATGAAAGATGAAACAATGCGGAAAGATGAAACAATGCGGAAAGATGAAAGATGAAACAATGCGGAAAGATGAAAGATGAAAGAATGCGGAAAGATGAAAGGATGAAACAATGCGGAAAGATGAAAGATGAAACAATGCGGAAAGATGAAAGATGAAAGAATGCGGAAAGATGAAAGATGAAACAATGCGTAAAGATGAAAGATGAAACAATGCGGAAAGATGAAACAATGCGGAAAGATGAAAGATGAAAAAATGCGGAAAGATGAAAGATGAAACAATGCGGAAAGATGAAAGATGAAAGAATGCGGAAGATGAAAGATGAAACAATGCGGAAAGATGAAAGATGAAACAATGCGGAAAGATGAAAGATGAAAGAATGCGGAAGATGAAAGATGAAACAATGTGGAAAGAT
Organism: Gastracanthus pulcherrimus; assembly: GCA_949152435.1. Classification (NCBI taxonomy): domain Eukaryota; kingdom Metazoa; phylum Arthropoda; class Insecta; order Hymenoptera; family Pteromalidae; genus Gastracanthus; species Gastracanthus pulcherrimus. Next base: position 27,617 of record CASCKD010000009.1, on the reverse strand, counting down.
GAAACAATGCGGAAAGATGAAACAATGCGGAAAGATGAAAGATGAAACAATGCGGAAAGATGAAAGATGAAACAATGCGGAAAGATGAAAGATGAAAGAATGCGGGAAGATGAAAGATGAAAGAATGCGGAAAGATGAAAGATGAAACAATGCGGAAAGATGAAAGATGAAAGAATGCGGAAAGATGAAAGATGAAACAATGCGTAAAGATGAAAGATGAAACAATGCGGAAAGATGAAACAATGCGGAAAGATGAAAGATGAAAAAATGCGGAAAGATGAAAGATGAAACAATGCGGAAAGATGAAAGATGAAAGAATGCGGAAAGATGAAAGATGAAACAATGCGGAAAGATGAAAGATGAAACAATGCGGAAAGATGAAAGATGAAACAATGCGGAAAGATGAAAGATGAAAAAATGCGGAAAGATGAAAGATGAAACAATGCGGAAAGATGAAACAACGCGGAAAGATGAAAGATGAAAAAATGCGGAAAGATGAAAGATGAAACAATGCGGAAAGATGAAAGATGAAAGAATGCGGAAGATGAAAGATGAAACAATGCGGAAAGATGAAAGATGAAACAATGCGGAAAGATGAAAGATGAAAGAATGCGGAAGATGAAAGATGAAACAATGCGGAAAGATGAAAGATGAAAGAATGCGGAAAGATGAAAGATGAAACAATGCGGAAAGATGAAAGATGAAACAATGCGGAAAGATGAAAGATGAAACAATGCGTAAAGATGAAAGATGAAACAATGCGGAAAGATGAAACAATGCGGAAAGATGAAAGATGAAAAAATGCGGAAAGATGAAAGATGAAACAATGCGGAAAGATGAAAGATGAAACAATGTGGAAAGATGAAACAATGCGGAAAGATGAAACAATGCGGAAAGATGAAAGATGAAACAATGCGGAAAGATGAAAGATGAAACAATGCGGAAAGATGAAAGATGAAAGAATGCGGGAAGATGAAAGATGAAAGAATGCGGAAAGATGAAAGATGAAACAATGCGGAAAGATGAAAGATGAAAGAATGCGGAAAGATGAAAGATGAAACAATGCGTAAAGATGAAAGATGAAACAATGCGGAAAGATGAAACAATGCGGAAAGATGAAAGATGAAAAAATGCGGAAAGATGAAAGATGAAACAATGCGGAAAGATGAAAGATGAAAGAATGCGGAAAGATGAAAGATGAAACAATGCGGAAAGATGAAAGATGAAACAATGCGGAAAGATGAAAGATGAAACAATGCGGAAAGATGAAAGATGAAAAAATGCGGAAAGATGAAAGATGAAACAATGCGGAAAGATGAAACAACGCGGAAAGATGAAAGATGAAACAATGCGGAAAGATGAAAGATGAAACAATGCGGAAAGATGAAAGATGAAAGAATGCGGAAAGATGAAAGATGAAACAATGCGGAAAGATGAAAGATGAAACATTGCGGAAAGATGAAAGATGAAACAATGCGGAAAGATGAAAGATGAAAAAATGCGGAAAGATGAAAGATGAAACAATGCGGAAAGATGAAACAACGCGGAAAGATGAAAGATGAAACAATGCGGAAAGATGAAAGATGAAACAATGCGGAAAGATGAAAGATGAAAGAATGCGGAAAGATGAAAGATGAAACAATGCGGAAAGATGAAAGATGAAACATTGCGGAAAGATGAAAGATGAAACAATGCGGAAAGATGAAAGATGAAAGAATGCGGAAGATGAAAGACGAAACAATGCGGAAAGATGAAAGATGAAACAATGCGGAAAGATGAAAGATGAAAGAATTCGGAAGATGAAAGATGAAACAATGCGGAAAGATGAAAGATGAAACAATTCGGAAAGATGAAACAATGCGGAAAGATGAAACAATGCGGAAAGATGAAACCATGCGGAAAGATGAAAGATGAAAGAATGCGGAAAGATGAAAGATGAAACAATGCGGAAAGATGAAAGATGAAACAATGCGGAAAGATGAAAGATGAAAGAATGCGGAAAGATGAAAGATGAAACAATGCGGAAAGATGAAAGATGAAACAATGCGGAAAGATGAAAGATGAAACAATGCGGAAAGATGAAACTATGCGGAAAGATGAAACAATGCGGAAAGATGAAAGATGAAACAATGCGGAAAGATGAAAGATGAAAAAATGCGGAAAGATGAAAGATGAAACAATGCGGAAAGATGAAAGATGAAAGAATGCGGAAGATGAAAGATGAAACAATGCGGAAAGATGAAACAATGCGGAAAGATGAAAGATGAAACAATGCGGAAAGATGAAAGATGAAAGAATGCGGAAAGATGAAAGATGAAAGAATGCGGAAAGATGAAAGATGAAAGAATGCGGAAAGATGAAAGATGAAAGAATGCGGAAAGATGAAAGATGAAACAATGCGGAAAGATGAAAGATGAAACAATGCGGAAAGATGAAAGATGAAAAAATGCGGATAGATGAAAGATGACACAATGCGGAAAGATGAAAGATGAAACAATGCGGAAAGATGAAAGATGAAACAATGCGGAAAGATGAAAGATGAAACAATGCGGAAAGATGAAAGATGAAACAATGCGGAAAGATGAAAGATGAAAGAATGCGGAAGATGAAAGATGAAACAATGCGGAAAGATGAAAGATGAAAGAATGCGGAAAGATGAAAGATGAAAGAATGCGGAAAGATGAAAGGTGAAACAATGCGGAAAGATGAAAGATGAAACAATGCGGAAAGATGAAAGATGAAACAATGCGGAAAGATGAAAGATGAAAGAATGCGGAAAGATGAAAGATGAAAGAATGCGGAAAGATGAAAGATGAAAGAATGCGGAAAGATGAAAGATGAAACAATGCGGAAAGGTGAAAGATGAAAGAATGCGGAAAGATGAAAGATGAAACAATGCGGAAAGATGAAAGATGAAACAATGCGGAAAGATGAAAGATGAAACAATGCGGAAAGATGAAAGATGAAAAAATGCGGAAAGATGAAAGATGAAACAATGCGGAAAGATGAAACAACGCGGAAAGATGAAAGATGAAACAATGCGGAAAGATGAAAGATGAAACAATGCGGAAAGATGAAAGATGAAAGAATGCGGAAAGATGAAAGATGAAACAATGCGGAAAGATGAAAGATGAAACATTGCGGAAAGATGAAAGATGAAACAATGCGGAAAGATGAAAGATGAAAGAATGCGGAAGATGAAAGATGAAACAATGCGGAAAGATGAAAGATGAAACAATGCGGAAAGATGAAAGATGAAAGAATTCGGAAGATGAAAGATGAAACAATGCGGAAAGATGAAAGATGAAACAATTCGGAAAGATGAAAGATGAAAGAATGCGGAAAGATGAAAGATGAAACAATGCGTAAAGATGAAAGATGAAACAATGCGGAAAGATGAAACAATGCGGAAAGATGAAACAATGCGGAAAGATGAAACAATGCGGAAAGATGAAACAATGCGGAAAGATGAAACAATGCGGAAAGATGAAACAATGCGGAAAGATGAAACAATGCGGAAAGATGAAAGATGAAACAATGCGGAAAGATGAAAGATGAAACAATGCGGAAAGATGAAAGATGAAACAATGCGGAAAGATGAAAGATGAAACATTGCGGAAAGATGAAAGATGAAACAATGCGGAAAGATGAAAGATGAAAGAATGCGGAAAGATGAAAGATGAAACAATGCGGAAAGATGAAAGATGAAACAATGCGGAAAGATGAAAGATGAAACAATGCGGAAAGATGAAAGATGAAACAATGCAGAAAGATGAAAGATGAAACAATGCGGAAAGATGAAAGATGAAAGAATGCGGAAGATGAAAGATGAAACAATGCGGAAAGATGAAAGATGAAAGAATGCGGAAAGATGAAAGATGAATGAATGCGGAAAGATGAAAGGTGAAACAATGCGGAAAGATGAAAGATGAAACAATGCGGAAAGGTGAAAGATGAAACAATGCGGAAAGATGAAAGATGAAAGAATGCGGAAAGATGAAAGATGAAACAATGCGGAAAGATGAAAGATGAAACAATGCGGAAAGATGAAAGATGAAAGAATGCGGAAGATGAAATATGAAACAATGCGGAAAGATGAAAGATGAAAGAATGCGGAAAGATGAAAGATGAAAGAATGCGGAAAGATGAAAGATGAAACAATGCGGAAAGAATAAAGATGAAACAATGCGGAAAGATGAAAGATGAAACAATGCGGAAAGATGAAAGATGAAAGAATGCGGAAAGATGAAAGATGAAAGATGAAAGATGAAACAATGCGGAAAGATGAAAGATGAAAGAATGCGGAAGATGAAAGATGAAACAATGCGGAAAGATGAAACAATGCGGAAAGATGAAAGATGAAACATTGCGGAAAGATGAAAGATGAAACAATGCGGAAAGATGAAAGATGAAAGAATGCGGAAAGATGAAAGATGAAACAATGCGGAAAGATGAAAGATGAAACAATGCGGAAAGATGAAAGATGAAACAATGCGGAAAGATGAAAGATGAAACAATGCAGAAAGATGAAAGATGAAACAATGCGGAAAGATGAAAGATGAAAGAATGCGGAAGATGAAAGATGAAACAATGCGGAAAGATGAAAGATGAAAGAATGCGGAAAGATGAAAGATGAATGAATGCGGAAAGATGAAAGGTGAAACAATGCGGAAAGATGAAAGATGAAACAATGCGGAAAGGTGAAAGATGAAACAATGCGGAAAGATGAAAGATGAAAGAATGCGGAAAGATGAAAGATGAAAGAATGCGGAAAGATGAAAGATGAAAGAATGCGGAAAGATGAAAGATGAAACAATGCGGAAAGATGAAAGATGAAAGAATGCGAAAGATGAAAGATGAAACAATACGGAAAGATGAAAGATGAAACAATGCGGAAAGATGAAAGATGAAACAATGCGGAAAGATGAAAGATGAAAAAATGCGGAAAGATGAAAGATGAAACAATGCGGAAAGATGAAACAATGCGGAAAGATGAAACAATGCGGAAAGATGAAAGATGAAACAATGCGGAAAGATGAAAGATGAAACAATGCGGAAAGATGAAAGATGAAAGAATGCGGAAAGATGAAAGATGAAACAATGCGGAAAGATGAAAGATGAAGCATTGCGGAAAGATGAAAGATGAAACATTGCGGAAAGATGAAAGATGAAACAATGCGGAAAGATGAAAGATGAAAGAATGCGGAAGATGAAAGATGAAACAATGCGGAAAGATGAAAGATGAAACAATGCGGAAAGATGAAAGATGAAACAATGCGGAAAGATGAAAGATGAAACAATTCGGAAAGATGAAACAATGCGGAAAGATGAAACAATGCGGAAAGATGAAACAATGCGGAAAGATGAAAGATGAAACAATGCGGAAAGATGAAAGATGAAAAAATGCGGAAAGATGAAAGATGAAACAATGCGGAAAGATGAAAGATGAAAGAATGCGGAAGATGAAAGATGAAACAATGCGGAAAGATGAAACAATGCGGAAAGATGAAAGATGAAACAATGCGAAAAGATGAAAGATGAAAGAATGCGGAAAGATGAAAGATGAAACAATGCGGAAAGATGAAAGATGAAACATTGCGGAAAGATGAAAGATGAAACAATGCGGAAAGATGAAAGATGAAACAATGCGGAAAGATGAAAGATGAAACAATGCGGAAAGATGAAAGATGAAAGAATGCGGAAAGATGAAAGATGAAACAATGCGGAAAGATGAAAGATGAAACAATGCGGAAAGATGAAAGATGAAACAATGCGGAAAGATGAAACTATGCGGAAAGATGAAACAATGCGGAAAGATGAAAGATGAAACAATGCGGAAAGATGAAAGATGAAAAAATGCGGAAAGATGAAAGATGAAACAATGCGGAAAGATGAAAGATGAAAGAATGCGGAAGATGAAAGATGAAACAATGCGGAAAGATGAAACAATGCGGAAAGATGAAAGATGAAACAATGCGAAAAGATGAAAGATGAAAGAATGCGGAAAGATGAAAGATGAAACAATGCGGAAAGATGAAAGATGAAACATTGCGGAAAGATGAAAGATGAAACAATGCGGAAAGATGAAAGATGAAAGAATGCGGAAAGATGAAAGATGAAACAATGCGGAAAGATGAAAGATGAAAAAATGCGGAAAGATGAAAGATGAAACAATGCGGAAAGATGAAAGATGAAACAATGCGGAAAGATGAAAGATGAAAGAATGCGGAAAGATGAAAGATGAAAGATGAAAGATGAAACAATGCGGAAAGATGAAAGATGAAACAATGCGGAAAGATGAAAGATGAAAGAATGCGGAAGATGAAAGATGAAACAATGCGGAAAGATGAAAGATGAAAGAATGCGGAAAGATGAAAGATGAAAGAATGCGGAAAGATGAAAGATGAAACAATGCGGAAAGATGAAAGATGAAACAATGCGGAAAGATGAAAGATGAAACAATGCGGAAAGATGAAAGATGAAAGAATGCGGAAAGATGAAAGATGAAAGATGAAAGATGAAACAATGCGGAAAGATGAAAGATGAAAGAATGCGGAAGATGAAAGATGAAACAATGCGGAAAGATGAAACAATGCGGAAAGATGAAAGATGAAACAATGCGGAAAGATGAAAGATGAAAGAATGCGGAAAGATGAAAGGATGAAACAATGCGGAAAGATGAAAGATGAAACAATGCGGAAAGATGAAAGATGAAAGAATGCGGAAAGATGAAAGATGAAACAATGCGTAAAGATGAAAGATGAAACAATGCGGAAAGATGAAACAATGCGGAAAGATGAAAGATGAAAAAATGCGGAAAGATGAAAGATGAAACAATGCGGAAAGATGAAAGATGAAAGAATGCGGAAGATGAAAGATGAAACAATGCGGAAAGATGAAAGATGAAACAATGCGGAAAGATGAAAGATGAAAGAATGCGGAAGATGAAAGATGAAACAATGTGGAAAGATGAAACAATGCGGAAAGATGAAACAATGCGGAAAGATGAAAGATGAAACAATGCGGAAAGATGAAAGATGAAACAATGGGGAAAGATGAAAGATGAAAGAATGCGGGAAGATGAAAGATGAAAGAATGCGGAAAGATGAAAGATGAAACAATGCGGAAAGATGAAAGATGAAACAATGCGGAAAGGTGAAAGATGAAACAATGCGGGAAGATGAAAGATGAAAGAATGCGGAAGATGAAAGATGAAACAATGCGGAAAGATGAAAGATGAAACAATGCGGAAAGATGAAAGATGAAACAATGCGGAAAGTTGAAAGATGAAACAATGCGGAAAGATGAAAGATGAAAGAATGCGGAAGATGAAATATGAAACAATGCGGAAAGATGAAAGATGAAAGAATGCGGAAAGATGAAAGATGAAAGAATGCGGAAAGATGAAAGATGAAACAATGCGGAAAGAATAAAGATGAAACAATGCGGAAAGATGAAAGATGAAACAATGCGGAAAGATGAAAGATGAAAGAATGCGGAAAGATGAAAGATGAAAGATGAAAGATGAAACAATGCGGAAAGATGAAAGATGAAAGAATGCGGAAGATGAAAGATGAAACAATGCGGAAAGATGAAACAATGCGGAAAGATGAAAGATTAAACAATGCGGAAAGATGAAAGATGAAAGAATGCGGAAAGATGAAAGAATGAAACAATGCGGAAAGATGAAAGATGAAACAATGCGGAAAGATGAAAGATGAAAGAATGCGGAAAGATGAAAGATGAAACAATGCGTAAAGATGAAAGATGAAACAATGCGTAAAGATGAAAGATGAAACAATGCGGAAAGATGAAACAATGCTGAAAGATGAAAGATGAAAAAATGCGGAAAGATGAAAAATGAAACAATGCGGAAAGATGAAAGATGAAAGAATGCGGAAGATGAAAGATGAAACAATACGGAAAGATGAAAGATGAAACAATGCGGAAAGATGAAAGATGAAAGAATGCGGAAGATGAAAGATGAAACAATGCGGAAAGATGAAAGAATGCGGAAAGATGAAAGATGAAAGAATGCGGAAAGATGAAAGATGAAACAATGCGGAAAGATGAAAGATGAAACAATGCGGAAAGATGAAAGATGAAAGAATGTGGAAAGATGAAAGATGAAACAATGCCGAAAGATGAAAGATGAAACAATGCGGAAAGATGAAAGATGAAACAATGCGGAAAGATGAAAGATGAAACAATGCGGAAAGATGAAAGATGAAAAAATGCGGAAAGATGAAAGATGAAACAATGCGGAAAGATGAAACAATGCGGAAAGATGAAACAATGCGGAAAGATGAAACAATGCGGAAAGATGAAAGATGAAACAATGCGGAAAGATGAAAGATGAAACAATGCGGAAAGATGAAAGATGAAAGAACGCGGAAAGATGAAAGATGAAACAATGCGGAAAGATGAAAGATGAAACATTGCGGAAAGATGAAAGATGAAACAATGCGGAAAGATGAAAGATGAAAGAATACGGAAGATGAAAGATGAAACAATGCGGAAAGATGAAAGATGAAACAATGCGGAAAGATGAAAGATGAAAGAATGCGGAAGATGAAAGATGAAACAATGCGGAAAGATGAAAGATGAAACAATTCGGAAAGATGAAACAATGCGGAAAGATGAAACAATGCGGAAAGATGAAACAATGCGGAAAGATGAAAGCTAAAAGAATGCGGAAAGATGAAAGATGAAACAATGCGGAAAGATGAAAGCTAAAAGAATGCGGAAAGATGAAAGATGAAACAATGCGGAAAGATGAAAGATGAAACAATGCGGAAAGATGAAAGATGAAACAATGCGGAAAGATGAAAGATGAAACAATGCGGAAAGATGAAACAATGCGGAAAGATGAAACAATGCGGAAAGATGAAACAATGCGGAAAGATGAAACAATGCGGAAAGATGAAAGATGAAACAATGCGGAAAGATGAAAGATGAAACAATGCGTAAAGATGAAAGATGAAACAATGCGGAAAGATGAAAGATGAAAGAATGCGGAAGATGAAAGATGAAACAATGCGGAAAGATGAAAGATGAAAGAATGCGGAAAGATGAAAGATGAAAGAATGCGGAAAGATGAAAGGTGAAACAATGCGGAAAGATGAAAGATGAAACAATGCGGAAAGATGAAAGATGAAACAATGCGGAAAGATGAAAGATGAAACAATGCGGAAAGATGAAAGATGAAAGAATGCGGAAAGATGAAAGATGAAAGATGAAACAATGCGGAAAGATGAAAGATGAAAGAATGCGGAAGATGAAAGATGAAACAATGCGGAAAGATGAAAGATGAAACAATGCGGAAAGATGAAAGATGAAACAATGCGGAAAGATGAAAGATGAAACAATGCGGAAAGATGAAAGATGAAAGAATGCGGAAGATGAAAGATGAAACAATGCGGAAAGATGAAAAATGAAAGAATGCGGAAAGATGAAAGATGAAAGAATGCGGAAAGATGAAAGATGAAACAATGCGGAAAGATGGAAGATGAAACAATGCGGAAAGATGAATGATGAAACAATGCGGAAAGATGAAAGATGAAAGAATGCGGAAAGATGAAAGATGAAAGATGAAAGATGAAACAATGCGGAAAGATGAAAGATGAAAGAATGCGGAAGATGAAAGATGAAACAATGCGGAAAGATGAAACAATGCGGAAAGATGAAAGATGAAACAATGCGGAAAGATGAAAGATGAAAGAATGCGGAAAGATGAAAGGATGAAACAATGCGGAAAGATGAAAGATGAAACAATGCGGAAAGATGAATGATGAAAGAATGCGGAAAGATGAAAGATGAAACAATGCGTAAAGATGAAAGATGAAACAATGCGGAAAGATGAAAGATGAAAGAATGCGGAAGATGAAAGATGAAACAATGCGGAAAGATGAATGATGAAAGAATGCGGAAAGATGAAAGATGAAAGAATGCGGAAAGATGAAAGGTGAAACAATGCGGAAAGATGAAAGATGAAACAATGCGGAAAGATGAAAGATGAAACAATGCGGAAAGATGAAAGATGAAACAATGCGGAAAGATGAAAGATGAAAGAATGCGGAAAGATGAAAGATGAAAGATGAAACAATGCGGAAAGATGAAAGATGAAACAATGCGGAAGAGGAAAGATGAAACAATGCGGAAAGATGGAAGATGAAACAATGCGGAAAGATGAAAGATGAAACAATGCGGAAAGATGAAAGATGAAACAATGCGGAAAGATGAAAGATGAAAGAATGCGGAAGATGAAAGATGAAACAATGCGGAAAGATGAAAGATGAAAGAATGCGGAAAGATGAAAGATGAAAGAATGCGGAAAGATGAAAGATGAAACAATGCGGAAAGATGAAAGATGAAACAATGCGGAAAGATGAATGATGAAACAATGCGGAAAGATGAAAGATGAAAGAATGCGGAAAGATGAAAGATGAAAGATGAAAGATGAAACAATGCGGAAAGATGAAAGATGAAAGAATGCGGAAGATGAAAGATGAAACAATGCGGAAAGATGAAACAATGCGGAAAGATGAAAGATGAAACAATGCGGAAAGATGAAAGATGAAAGAATGCGGAAAGATGAAAGGATGAAACAATGCGGAAAGATGAAAGATGAAACAATGCGGAAAGATGAATGATGAAAGAATGCGGAAAGATGAAAGATGAAACAATGCGTAAAGATGAAAGATGAAACAATGCGGAAAGATGAAACAATGCGGAAAGATGAAACAATGCGGAAAGATGAAACAATGCGGAAAGATGAAAGATGAAAAAATGCGGAAAGATGAAAGATGAAACAATGCGGAAAGATGAAAGATGAAAGAATGCGGAAGATGAAAGATGAAACAATGCGGAAAGATGAAAGATGAAACAATGCGGAAAGATGAAAGATGAAAGAATGCGGAAGATGAAAGATGAAACAATGCGGAAAGATGAAACAATGCGGAAAGATGAAAGATGAAAGAATGCGGAAAGATGAAAGATGAAAGAATGCGGAAAGATGAAAGATGAAAGAATGCGGAAAGATGAAAGATGAAAGAATGCGGAAAGATGAAAGATGAAACAATGCGGAAAGATGAAAGATGAAACAATGCGGAAAGATGAAAGATGAAACAATGCGGAAAGATGAAAGATGAAAAAATGCGGAAACATGTAAGATGAAACAATGCGGAAAGATGAAAGATGAAACAATGCGGAAAGATGAAAGATGAAACAATGCGGAAAGATGAAAGATGAAACAATGCGGAAAGATGAAAGATGAAAAAATGCGGAAAGATGAAAGATGAAACAATGCGGAAAGATGAAACAATGCGGAAAGATGAAAGATGAAACAATGCGGAAAGATGAAAGATGAAACAATGCGGAAAGATGAAAGATGAAAGAATGCGGAAAGATGAAAGATGAAACAATGCGGAAAGATGAAAGATGAAACATTGCGGAAAGATGAAAGATGAAACAATGCGGAAAGATGAAAGATGAAAGAATGCGGAAGATGAAAGATGAAACAATGCGGAAAGATGAAAGATGAAACAATTCGGAAAGATGAAACAATGCGGAAAGATGAAACAATGCGGAAAGATGAAACAATGCGGAAAGATGAAAGATGAAACAATGCGGAAAGATGAAAGATGAAACAATGCGGAAAGATGAAAGATGAAACAATGCGGAAAGATGAAAGATGAAACAATGCGGAAAGATGAAAGATGAAACAATGCGGAAAGATGAAAGATGAAACAATGCGGAAAGATGAAAGATGAAACAATGCGGAAAGATGAAAGATGAAACAATGCGGAAAAATGAAAGATGAAACAATGCGGAAAGATGAAAGATGAAACAATGCGGAAAGATGAAAGATGAAACAATGCGGAAAGATGAAAGATGAAACAATGCGGAAAGATGAAACAATGCGGAAAGATGAAACAATTGCGGAAAAATGAAACAATGCGGAAAGATGAAAGATGAAAGAATGCGGAAAGATGAAAGATGAAAGAATGCGGAAAGATGAAAGGTGAAACAATGCGGAAAGATGAAAGATGAAACAATGCGGAAAGATGAAAGATGAAACAATGCGGAAAGATGAAAGATGAAACAATGCGGAAAGATGAAAGATGAAAGAATGCGGAAAGATGAAAGATGAAAGATGAAAGATGAAACAATGCGGAAAGATGAAAGATGAAAGAATGCGGAAGATGAAAGATGAAACAATGCGGAAAGATGAAAGATGAAACAATGCGGAAAGATGAAAGATGAAACAATGCGGAAAGATGAAAAATGAAACAATGCGGAAAGATGAAAGATGAAAGAATGCGGAAGATGAAAGATGAAACAATGCGGAAAGATGAAAGATGAAAGAATGCGGAAAGATGAAAGATGAAAGAATGCGGAAAGATGAAACAATGCGGAAAGATGAAAGATGAAACAATGCGGAAAGATGAAAGATGAAACAATGCGGAAAGATGAAAGATGAAAGAATGCGGAAAGATGAAAGATGAAAGATGAAAGATGAAACAATGCGGAAAGATGATAGATGAAAGAATGCGGAAGATGAAAGATGAAACAATGCGGAAAGATGAAACAATGCGGAAAGATGAAAGATGAAACAATGCGGAAAGATGAAAGATGAAAGAATGCGGAAAGATGAAAGGATGAAACAATGCGGAAAGATGAAAGATGAAACAATGCGGAAAGATGAATGATGAAAGAATGCGGAAAGATGAAAGATGAAACAATGCGTAAAGATGAAAGATGAAACAATGCGGAAAGATGAAACAATGCGGAAAGATGAAACAATGCGGAAAGATGAAACAATGCGGAAAGATGAAAGATGAAAAACTGCGGAAAGATGAAAGATGAAACAATGCGGAAAGATGAAAGATGAAAGAATGCGGAAGATGAAAGATGAAACAATGCGGAAAGATGAAAGATGAAACAATGCGGAAAGATGAAAGATGAAAGAATGCGGAAGATGAAAGATGAAACAATGCGGAAAGATGAAACAATGCGGAAAGATGAAACAATGCGGAAAGATGAAACAATGCGGAAAGATGAAAGATGAAACAATGCGGAAAGATGAAAGATGAAACAATGCGGAAAGATGAAAGATGAAAGAATGCGGAAAGATGAAAGATGAAAGAATGCGGAAAGATGAAAGATGAAACAATGCGGAAAGATGAAAGATGAAACAATGCGGAAAGATGAAAGATGAAACAATGCGGAAAGATGAAAGATGAAAAAATGCGGAAAGATGAAAGATGAAACAATGCGGAAAGATGAAAGATGAAAGAATGCGGAAAGATGAAAGATGAAAGAATGCGGAAAGATGAAAGGTGAAACAATGCGGAAAGATGAAAGATGAAACAATGCGGAAAGATGAAAGATGAAACAATGCGGAAAGATGAAAGATGAAACAATGCGGAAAGATGAAAGATGAAAGAATGCGGAAAGATGAAAGATGAAAGATGAAAGATGAAACAATGCGGAAAGATGAAAGATTAAAGAATGCGGAAGATGAAACATGAAACAGTGCGGAAAGATGAAAGATGAAACAATGCGGAAAGATGAAAGATGAAACAATGCGGAAAGATGAAAGATGAAACAATGCGGAAAGATGAAAGATGAAAGAATGCGGAAGATGAAATATGAAACAATGCGGAAAGATGAAAGATGAAAGAATGCGGAAAGATGAAAGATGAAAGAATGCGGAAAGATGAAAGATGAAACAATGCGGAAAGAATAAAGATGAAACAATGCGGAAAGATGAAAGATGAAACAATGCGGAAAGATGAAAGATGAAAGAATGCGGAAAGATGAAAGATGAAAGACGAAAGATGAAACAATGCGGAAAGATGAAAGATGAAAGAATGCGGAAGATGAAAGATGAAACAATGCGGAAAGATGAAACAATGCGGAAAGATGAAAGATGAAACAATGCGGAAAGATGAAAGATGAAAGAATGCGGAAAGATGAAAGGATGAAACAATGCGGAAAGATGAAAGATGAAACAATGCGGAAAGATGAAAGATGAAAGAATGCGGAAAGATGAAAGATGAAACAATGCGTAAAGATGAAAGATGAAACAATGCGGAAAGATGAAACAATGCTGAAAGATGAAAGATGAAAAAATGCGGAAAGATGAAAGATGAAACAATGCGGAAAGATGAAAGATGAAAGAATGCGGAAGATGAAAGATGAAACAATGCGGAAAGATGAAAGATGAAACAATGCGGAAAGATGAAAGATGAAAGAATGCGGAAGATGAAAGATGAAACAATGCGGAAAGATGAAAGATGAAAGAATGCGGAAGATGAAACATGAAACAGTGCGGAAAGATGAAAGATGAAACAATGCGGAAAGATGAAAGATGAAACAATGCGGAAAGATGAAAGATGAAACAATGCGGAAATATGAAAGATGAAAGAATGCGGAAGATGAAATATGAAACAATGCGGAAAGATGAAAGATGAAAGAATGCGGAAAGATGAAAGATGAAAGAATGCGGAAAGATGAAAGGTGAAACAATGCGGAAAGATGAAAGATGAAACAATGCGGAAAGATGAAAGATGAAACAATGCGGAAAGATGAAAGATGAAACAATGCGGAAAGATGAAAGATGAAAGAATGCGGAAAGATGAAAGATGAAAGATGAAAGATGAAACAATGCGGAAAGATGAAAGATGAAAGAATGCGGAAGATGAAACATGAAACAGTGCGGAAAGATGAAAGATGAAACAATGCGGATAGATGAAAGATGAAACAATGCGGAAAGATGAAAGATGAAACAATGCGAAAAGATGAAAGATGAAAGAATGCGGAAGATGAAATATGAAACAATGCGGAAAGATGAAAGATGAAAGAATGCGGAAAGATGAAAGATGAAAGAATGCGGAAAGATGAAAGATGAAACAATGCGGAAAGAATAAAGATGAAACAATGCGGAAAGATGAAAGATGAAACAATGCGGAAAGATGAAAGATGAAAGAATGCGGAAAGATGAAAGATGAAAGACGAAAGATGAAACAATGCGGAAAGATGAAAGATGAAAGAATGCGGAAGATGAAAGATGAAACAATGCGGAAAGATGAAACAATGCGGAAAGATGAAAGATGAAACAATGCGGAAAGATGAAAGATGAAAGAATGCGGAAAGATGAAAGGATGAAACAATGCGGAAAGATGAAAGATGAAACAATGCGGAAAGATGAAAGATGAAAGAATGCGGAAAGATGAAAGATGAAACAATGCGTAAAGATGAAAGATGAAACAATGCGGAAAGATGAAACAATGCTGAAAGATGAAAGATGAAAAAATGCGGAAAGATGAAAGATGAAACAATGCGGAAAGATGAAAGATGAAAGAATGCGGAAGATGAAAGATGAAACAATGCGGAAAGATGAAAGATGAAACAATGCGGAAAGATGAAAGATGAAAGAATGCGGAAGATGAAAGATGAAACAATGCGGAAAGATGAAACAATGCGGAAAGATGAAAGATGAAACAATGCGGAAAGATGAAAGATGAAACAATGCGGAAAGATGAAAGATGAAACAATGCGGAAAGATGAAAGATGAAACAATGCGGAAAGATGAAAGATGAAAAAATGCGGAAAGATGAAAGATGAAACAATGCGGAAAGATGAAACAATGCGGAAAGATGAAAGATGAAACAATGCGGAAAGATGAAAGATGAAAGAATGCGGAAAGATGAAAGATGAAACAATGCGGAAAGATGAAAGATGAAACATTGCGGAAAGATGAAAGATGAAACAATGCGGAAAGATGAAAGATGAAAGAATGCGGAAGATGAAAGATGAAACAATGCGGAAAGATGAAAGATGAAACAATGCGGAAAGATGAAAGATGAAAGAATGCGGAAGATGAAAGATGAAACAATGCGGAAAGATGAAAGATGAAACAATTCGGAAAGATGAAACAATGCGGAAAGATGAAACAATGCGGAAAGATGAAACAATGCGGAAAGATGAAAGATGAA
Organism: Gastracanthus pulcherrimus; assembly: GCA_949152435.1. Classification (NCBI taxonomy): domain Eukaryota; kingdom Metazoa; phylum Arthropoda; class Insecta; order Hymenoptera; family Pteromalidae; genus Gastracanthus; species Gastracanthus pulcherrimus. The sequence goes on along the minus strand of CASCKD010000009.1, from coordinate 11,616 downwards.
AGAATGCGGAAAGTTGAAAGATGTAACAATGCGGAAAGATGAAAAATGAAACAATGCGGAAAGATGAAAGATGAAACAATGCGGAAAGATGAAAGATGAAAGAATGCGGAAAGATGAAAGATGAAAGATGAAAGATGAAAGATGAAACAATGCGGAAAGATGAAAGATGAAAGAATGCGGAAGATGAAAGATGAAACAATGCGGAAAGATGAAACAATGCGGAAAGATGAAAGATGAAACAATGCGGAAAGATGAAAGATGAAACAATGCGGAAAGATGAAAGATGAAACAATGCGGAAAGGTGAAAGATGAAACAATGCGGAAAGATGAAAGATGAAAGAATGCGGAAAGATGAAAGATGAAAGAATGCGGAAAGATGAAAGATGAAACAATGCGGAAAGATGAAAGATGAAACAATGCGGAGAGATGAAAGATGAAACAATGCGGAAAGATGAAAGATGAAACAATGCGGAAAGATGAAACAATGCGGAAAGATGAAACAATGCGGAAAGATGAAACAATGCGGAAAGATGAAACAATGCGGAAAGATGAAACAATGCGGAAAGATGAAACAATGCGGAAAGATGAAAGATGAAACAATGCGGAAAGATGAAAGATGAAACAATGCGTATAGATGAAAGATGAAACAATGCGGAAAGATGAAAGATGAAAGAATGCGGAAGATGAAAGATGAAACAATGCGGAAAGATGAAAGATGAAAGAATGCGGAAAGATGAAAGATGAAAGAATGCGGAAAGATGAAAGGTGAAACAATGCGGAAAGATGAAAGATGAAACAATGCGGAAAGATGAAAGATGAAACAATGCGGAAAAATGAAAGATGAAACAATGCGGAAAGATGAAAGATGAAAGAATGCGGAAAGATGAAAGATGAAAGATGAAAGATGAAACAATGCGGAAAGATGAAAGATGAAAGAATGCGGAAGATGAAAGATGAAACAATGCGGAAAGATGAAAGATGAAACAATGCGGAAAGATGAAAGATGAAACAATGCGGAAAGATGAAAGATGAAACAATGCGGAAAGATGAAAGATGAAAGAATGCGGAAAGATGAAAGATGAAACAATGCGTAAAGATGAAAGATGAAACAATGCGGAAAGATGAAACAATGCGGAAAGATGAAACAATGCGGAAAGATGAAAGATGAAAGATGAAAGATGAAACAATGCGGAAAGATGAAAGATGAAAGAATGCGGAAGATGAAAGATGAAACAATGCGGAAAGATGAAACAATGCGGAAAGATGAAAGATGAAACAATGCGGAAAGATGAAAGATGAAAGAATGCGGAAAGATGAAAGGATGAAACAATGCGGAAAGATGAAAGATGAAACAATGCGGAAAGATGAAACAATGCGGAAAGATGAAACAATGCGGAAAGATGAAACAATGCGGAAAGATGAAAGATGAAAAAATGCGGAAAGATGAAAGATGAAACAATGCGGAAAGATGAAAGATGAAAGAATGCGGAAGATGAAAGATGAAACAATGCGGAAAGATGAAAGATGAAAAAATGCGGAAAGATGTAAGATGAAACAATGCGGAAAGATGAAAGATGAAACAATGCGGAAAGATGAAAGATGAAACAATGCGGAAAGATGAAAGATGAAACAATGCGGAAAGATGAAAGATGAAACAATGCGGAAAGATGAAAGATGAAACAATGCGGAAAGATGAAAGATGAAACAATGCGGAAAGATGAAAGATGAAAAAATGCGGAAAGATGTAAGATGAAACAATGCGGAAAGATGAAAGATGAAACAATGCGGAAAGATGAAAGATCAAACAATGCGGAAAGATGAAAGATGAAACAATGCGGAAAGATGAAAGATGAAAAAATGCGGAAAGATGAAAGATGAAACAATGCGGAAAGATGAAACAATGCGGAAAGATGAAACAATGCGGAAAGATGAAAGATGAAAGAATGCGGAAAGAATGAAAGATGAAACAATGCGGAAAGATGAAAGATGAAACATTGCGGAAAGATGAAAGATGAAACAATGCGGAAAGATGAAAGATGAAAGAATGCGGAAGATGAAAGATGAAACAATGCGGAAAGATGAAAGATGAAACAATGCGGAAAGATGAAAGATGAAAGAATGCGGAAGATGAAAGATGAAACAATGCGGAAAGATGAAAGATGAAACAATTCGGAAAGATGAAACAATGCGGAAAGATGAAACAATGCGGAAAGATGAAACAATGCGGAAAGATGAAAGATGAAAGAATGCGGAAAGATGAAAGAAAAAGAATGCGGAAAGATGAAAGATGAAACAATGCGGAAAGATGAAAGATGAAACAATGCGGAAAGATGAAAGATGAAACAATGCGGAAAGATGAAAGATGAAACAATGCGGAATGATGAAAGATGAAACAATGCGGAAAGATGAAAGATGAAACAATGCGGAAAGATGAAACAATGCGGAAAGATGAAACAATGCGGAAAGATGAAACAATGCCGAAAGATGAAACAATGCGGAAAGATGAAAGATGAAACAATGCGGAAAGATGAAAGATGAAACAATGCGTAAAGATGAAAGATGAAACAATGCGGAAAGATGAAAGATGAAAGAATGCGGAAGATGAAAGATGAAACAATGCGGAAAGATGAAAGATGAAAGAATGCGGAAAGATGAAAGATGAAAGAATGCGGAAAGATGAAAGGTGAAACAATGCGGAAAGATGAAAGATGAAACAATGCGGAAAGATGAAAGATGAAACAATGCGGAAAGATGAAAGATGAAAGAATGCGGAAAGATGAAAGATGAAAGATGAAAGATGAAACAATGCGGAAAGATGAAAGATGAAAGAATGCGGAAGATGAAAGATGAAACAATGCGGAAAGATGAAAGATGAAACAATGCGGAAAGATGAAAGATGAAACAATGCGGAAAGATGAAATATGAAACAATGCGGAAAGATGAAAGATGAAAGAATGCGGAAGATGAAAGATGAAACAATGCGGAAAGATGAAAGATGAAAGAATGCGGAAAGATGAAAGATGAAAGAATGCGGAAAGATGAAATATGAAAGAATGCGGAAAGATGAAAGATGAAAGAATGCGGAAAGATGAAAGATGAAACAATGCGGAAAGATGAAAGATGAAACAATGCGGAAAGATGAAAGATGAAACAATGCGGAAAGATGAAAGATGAAAAAATGCGAAAAGATGAAAGATGAAACAATGCGGAAAGATGAAACAATGCGGAAAGATGAAAGATGAAACAATGCGGAAAGATGAAAGATGAAACAATGCGGAAAGATGAAAGATGAAAGAATGCGGAAGATGAAAGATGAAACAATGCGGAAAGATGAAACAATGCGGAAATATGAAAGATGAAACAATGCGGAAAGATGAAAGATGAAACAATGCGGAAAGATGAAAGATGAAAGAATGCGGAAAGATGAAAGATGAAAGAATGCGGAAAGATGAAAGATCAAACAATGCGGAAAGATGAAAGATGAAACAATGCGGAAAGATGAAAGATGAAACAATGCGGAAAGATGAAAGATGAAAAAATGCGGAAAGATGAAAGATGAAACAATGCGGAAAGATGAAGCAATGCGGAAAGATGAAAGATGAAACAATGCGGAAAGATGAAAGATGAAACAATGCGGAAAGATGAAAGATGAAAGAATGCGGAAAGATGAAAGATGAAACAATGCGGAAAGATGAAACAATGCGGAAAGATGAAAGATGAAACAATGCGGAAAGATGAAAGATGAAACAATGCGGAAAGATGAAAGATGAAAGAATGCGGAAAGTTGAAAGATGAAACAATGCGGAAAGATGAAAGATGAAACATTGCGGAAAAATGAAAGATGAAACAATGCGGAAAGATGAAAGATGAAAGAATGCGGAAAGATGAAAGATGAAACAATGCGGAAAGATGAAAGATGAAACAATGCGGAAAGATGAAAGATGAAACAATGCGGAAAGATGAAAGATGAAACAATGCGGAAAGATGAAAGATGAAACAATGCGGAAAGATGAAAGATGAAAGAATGCGGAAAGATGAAAGATGAAAGATGAAAGCTGAAACAATGCGGAAAGATGAAAGATGAAAGAATGCGGAAGATGAAAGATGAAACAATGCGGAAAGATGAAAGATGAAACAATGCGGAAAGATGAAAGATGAATCAATGCGGAAAGATGAAAGATGAAAGAATGAGGAAGATGAAAGATGAAACAATGCGGAAAGATGAAAGATGAAACAATTCGGAAAGATGAAACAATGCGGAAAGATGAAACAATGCGGAAAGATGAAACAATGCGGAAAGATGAAAGATGAAAGAATGCGGAAAATTGAAAGATGAAACAATGCGGAAAGATGAAAGATGAAACAATGCGGAAAGATGAAAGATGAATCAATGCGGAAAGATGAAAGATGAAAGAATGAGGAAGATGAAAGATGAAACAATGCGGAAAGATGAAAGATGAAAGAATGCGGAAAGATGAAACATGAAAGAATGCGGAAAGATGAAAGATGAAACAATGCGGAAAGATGAAAGATGAAACAATGCGGAAAGATGAAAGATGAAACAATGCGGAAAGATGAAAGATGAAAGAATGCGGAAAGATGAAAGATGAAACAATGCGGAAAGATGAAAGATGAAACAATGCGGAAAGATGAAAGATGAAACAATGCGGAAAGATGAAAGATGAAAGAATGCGGTAAGATGAAAGATGAAAGATGAAAGCTGAAACAATGCGGAAAGATGAAAGATGAAAGAATGCGGAAGATGAAAGATGAAACAATGCGGAAAGATGAAAGATGAAACAATGCGGAAAGATGAAAGATGAAACAATGCGGAAAGATGAAACAATGCGGAAAGATGAAACACTGCGGAAAGATGAAACAATGCGGAAAGATGAAAGATGAAACAATGCGGAAAGATGAAACACTGCGGAAAGATGAAACAATGCGGAAAGATGAAAGATGAAACAATGCGGAAAGATGAAAGATGAAAGAATGCGGAAGATGAAAGATGAAACAATGCGGAAAGATGAAAGATGAAACAATGCGGAAAGATGAAAGATGAAACAATGCGGAAAGATGAAACAATGCGGAAAGATGAAAGATCAAACAATGCGGAAAGATGAAAGATGTACAATGCGGAAAGATGAAAGATGAAACAATGCGGAAAGATGAAAGATGAAAAAATGCGGAAAGATGAAAGATGAAACAATGCGGAAAGATGAAACAATGCGGAAAGATGAAAGATGAAACAATGCGGAAAGATGAAAGATGAAACAATGCGGAAAGATGAAAGATGAAAGAATGCGGAAAGATGAAAGATGAAACAATGCGGAAAGATGAAACAATGCGGAAAGATGAAAGATGAAACAATGCGGAAAGATGAAAGATGAAACAATGCGGAAAGATGAAAGATGAAAGAATGCGGAAAGATGAAAGATGAAACAATGCGGAAAGATGAAAGATGAAACATTGCGGAAAAATGAAAGATGAAACAATGCGGAAAGATGAAAGATGAAAGAATGCGGAAAGAGAAAGATGAAACAATGCGGAAAGATGAAAGATGAAACAATGCGGAAAGATGAAAGATGAAACAATGCGGAAAGATGAAAGATGAAACAATGCGGAAAGATGAAAGATGAAACAATTCGGAAAGATGAAACAATGCGGAAAGATGAAACAATGCGGAAAGATGAAACAATGCGGAAAGATGAAACAATGCGGAAAGATGAAAGATGAAAGAATGCGGAAAGATGAAAGATGAAACAATGCGGAAAGATGAAAGATGAATCAATGCGGAAAGATGAAAGATGAAAGAATGAGGAAGATGAAAGATGAAACAATGCGGAAAGATGAAAGATGAAAGAATGCGGAAAGATGAAACATGAAAGAATGCGGAAAGATGAAAGATGAAACAATGCGGAAAGATGAAAGATGAAACAATGCGGAAAGATGAAAGATGAAACAATGCGGAAAGATGAAAGATGAAAGAATGAGGAAGATGAAAGATGAAACAATGCGGAAAGATGAAAGATGAAAGAATGCGGAAAGATGAAAGATGAAAGAATGCGGAAAGATGAAAGATGAAACAATGCGGAAAGATGAAAGATGAAACAATGCGGAAAGATGAAAGATGAAACAATGCGGAAAGATGAAAGATGAAAGAATGCGGAAAGATGAAAGATGAAAGAATGCGGAAAGCTGAAAGATGAAACAATGCGGAAAGATGAAAGATGAAACAATGCGGAAAGATGAAAGATGAAACAATGCGGAAAGATGAAAGAATGCGGAAAGATGAAAGATGAAAGATGAAAGATGAAACAATGCGGAAAGATGAAAGATGAAAGAATGCGGAAGATGAAAGATGAAACAATGCGGAAAGATGAAAGATGAAATAATGCGGAAAGATGAAATATGAAACAATGCGGAAAGATGAAAGATGAAACAATGCGGAAAGATGAAAGATGAAACAATGCGGAAAGATGAAAGATGAAAGAATGCGGAAAGATGAAAGATGAAACAATGCGGAAAGATGAAAGATGAAACAATGCGGAAAGATGAAAGATGAAACAATGCGGAAAGATGAAAGATGAAACAATGCGGAAAGATGAAAGATGAAACAATGCGGAAAGATGAAACAATGCGGAAAGATGAAAGATCAAACAATGCGGAAAGATGAAAGATGAAACAATGCGGAAAGATGAAAGATGAAACAATGCGGAAAGATGAAAGATGAAACAATGCGGAAAGATGAAAAATGAAACAATGCGGAAAGATGAAAGATGAAAGAATGCGGAAGATGAAAGATGAAACAATGAGGAAAGATGAAAGATGAAAGAATGCGGAAAGATGAAAGATGAAAGAATGCGGAAAGATGAAAGGATGAAACAATGCGGAAAGATGAAAGATGAAACAATGCGGAAAGATGAAACAATGCGGAAAGATGAAACAATGCGGAAAGATGAAACAATGCGGAAAGATGAAAGATGAAAAAATGCGGAAAGATGAAAGATGAAACAATGCGGAAAGATGAAAGATGAAAGAATGCGGAAGATGAAAGATGAAACAATGCGGAAAGATGAAAGATGAAAAAATGCGGAAAGATGTAAGATGAAACAATGCGGAAAGATGAAAGATGAAACAATGCGGAAAGATGAAAGATGAAACAATGCGGAAAGATGAAAGATGAAAGAATGCGGAAAGATGAAAGATGAAACAATGCGGAAAGATGAAAGATGAAACAATGCGGAAAGATGAAAGATGAAACAATGCGGAAAGATGAAAGATGAAAAAATGCGGAAAGATGTAAGATGAAACAATGCGGAAAGATGAAAGATGAAACAATGCGGAAAGATGAAAGATGAAACAATGCGGAAAGATGAAAGATGAAACAATGCGGAAAGATGAAAGATGAAAAAATGCGGAAAGATGAAAGATGAAACAATGCGGAAAGATGAAAGATGAAACAATGCGGAAAGATGAAACAATGCGGAAAGATGAAAGATGAAACAATGCGGAAAGATGAAAGATGAAACAATGCGGAAAGATGAAAGATGAAAGAATGCGGAAAGATGAAAGATGAAACAATGCGGAAAGATGAAAGATGAAACATTGCGGAAAAATGAAAGATGAAACAATGCGGAAAGATGAAAGATGAAAGAATGCGGAAAGATGAAAGATGAAACAATGCGGAAAGATGAAAGATGAAACAATGCGGAAAGATGAAAGATGAAACAATGCGGAAAGATGAAAGATGAAACAATGCGGAAAGATGAAAGATGAAACAATTCGGAAAGATGAAACAATGCGGAAAGATGAAACAATGCGGAAAGATGAAACAATGCGGAAAGATGAAAGATGAAAGAATGCGGAAAGATGAAAGATGAAACAATGCGGAAAGATGAAAGATGAAACAATGCGGAAAGATGAAAGATGAATCAATGCGGAAAGATGAAAGATGAAAGAATGAGGAAGATGAAAGATGAAACAATGCGGAAAGATGAAAGATGAAAGAATGCGGAAAGATGAAACATGAAAGAATGCGGAAAGATGAAAGATGAAACAATGCGGAAAGATGAAAGATGAAACAATGCGGAAAGATGAAAGATGAAACAATGCGGAAAGATGAAAGATGAAAGAATGCGGAAAGAATGAAAGATGAAACAATGCGGAAAGATGAAAGATGAAACATTGCGGAAAGATGAAAGATGAAACAATGCGGAAAGATGAAAGATGAAAGAATGCGGAAGATGAAAGATGAAACAATGCGGAAAGATGAAAGATGAAACAATGCGGAAAGATGAAAGATGAAAGAATGCGGAGGATGAAAGATGAAACAATGCGGAAAGATGAAAGATGAAACAATTCGGAAAGATGAAACAATGCGGAAAGATGAAACAATGCGGAAAGATGAAACAATGCGGAAAGATGAAAGATGAAAGAATGCGGAAAGATGAAAGATGAAACAATGCGGAAAGATGAAAGATGAAACAATGCGGAAAGATGAAAGATGAAAGAATGCGGAAAGATGAAAGATGAAAAAATGCGGAAAGATGAAAGATGAAACAATGCGGAAAGATGAAACAATGCGGAAAGATGAAAGATGAAACAATGCGGAAAGATGAAAGATGAAACAATGCGGAAAGATGAAAGATGAAAGAATGCGGAAAGATGAAAGATGAAACAATGCGGAAAGATGAAAGATGAAACATTGCGGAAAAATGAAAGATGAAACAATGCGGAAAGATGAAAGATGAAAGAATGCGGAAAGATGAAAGATGAAACAATGCGGAAAGATGAAAGATGAAACAATGCGGAAAGATGAAAGATGAAACAATGCGGAAAGATGAAAGATGAAACAATGCGGAAAGATGAAAGATGAAACAATTCGGAAAGATGAAACAATGCGGAAAGATGAAACAATGCGGAAAGATGAAACAATGCGGAAAGATGAAAGATGAAAGAATGCGGAAAGATGAAAGATGAAACAATGCGGAAAGATGAAAGATGAAACAATGCGGAAAGATGAAAGATGAATCAATGCGGAAAGATGAAAGATGAAAGAATGAGGAAGATGAAAGATGAAACAATGCGGAAAGATGAAAGATGAAAGAATGCGGAAAGATGAAACATGAAAGAATGCGGAAAGATGAAAGATGAAACAATGCGGAAAGATGAAAGATGAAACAATTCGGAAAGATGAAACAATGCGGAAAGATGAAACAATGCGGAAAGATGAAACAATGCGGAAAGATGAAAGATGAAAGAATGCGGAAAGATGAAAGATGAAACAATGCGGAAAGATGAAAGATGAAACAATGCGGAAAGATGAAAGATGAATCAATGCGGAAAGATGAAAGATGAAAGAATGAGGAAGATGAAAGATGAAACAATGCGGAAAGATGAAAGATGAAAGAATGCGGAAAGATGAAACATGAAAGAATGCGGAAAGATGAAAGATGAAACAATGCGGAAAGATGAAAGATGAAACAATGCGGAAAGATGAAAGATGAAACAATGCGGAAAGATGAAAGATGAAAGAATGCGGAAAGAATGAAAGATGAAACAATGCGGAAAGATGAAAGATGAAACATTGCGGAAAGATGAAAGATGAAACAATGCGGAAAGATGAAAGATGAAAGAATGCGGAAGATGAAAGATGAAACAATGCGGAAAGATGAAAGATGAAACAATGCGGAAAGATGAAAGATGAAAGAATGCGGAGGATGAAAGATGAAACAATGCGGAAAGATGAAAGATGAAACAATTCGGAAAGATGAAACAATGCGGAAAGATGAAACAATGCGGAAAGATGAAACAATGCGGAAAGATGAAAGATGAAAGAATGCGGAAAGATGAAAGATGAAACAATGCGGAAAGATGAAAGATGAAACAATGCGGAAAGATGAAAGATGAAAGAATGCGGAAAGATGAAAGATGAAACAATGCGGAAAGATGAAAGATGAAACAATGCGGAAAGATGAAAGATGAAACAATGCGGAAAGATGAAAGATGAAAGAATGCGGAAAGATGAAAGATGAAAGATGAAAGCTGAAACAATGCGGAAAGATGAAAGATGAAAGAATGCGGAAGATGAAAGATGAAACAATGCGGAAAGATGAAAGATGAAACAATGCGGAAAGATGAAAGATGAAACAATGCGGAAAGATGAAACAATGCGGAAAGATGAAACACTGCGGAAAGATGAAACAATGCGGAAAGATGAAACAATGCGGAAAGATGAAACACTGCGGAAAGATGAAACAATGCGGAAAGATGAAAGATGAAACAATGCGGAAAGATGAAACAATGCGGAAAGATGAAAGATCAAACAATGCGGAAAGATGAAAGATGAAACAATGCGGAAAGATGAAAGATGAAACAATGCGGAAAGATGAAAGATGAAAAAATGCGGAAAGATGAAAGATGAAACAATGCGGAAAGATGAAACAATGCGGAAAGATGAAAGATGAAACAATGCGGAAAGATGAAAGATGAAACAATGCGGAAAGATGAAAGATGAAAGAATGCGGAAAGATGAAAGATGAAACAATGCGGAAAGATGAAAGATGAAACATTGCGGAAAAATGAAAGATGAAACAATGCGGAAAGATGAAAGATGAAAGAATGCGGAAAGATGAAAGATGAAACAATGCGGAAAGATGAAAGATGAAACAATGCGGAAAGATGAAAGATGAAACAATGCGGAAAGATGAAAGATGAAACAATGCGGAAAGATGAAAGATGAAACAATTCGGAAAGATGAAACAATGCGGAAAGATGAAACAATGCGGAAAGATGAAACAATGCGGAAAGATGAAAGATGAAAGAATGCGGAAAGATGAAAGATGAAACAATGCGGAAAGATGAAAGATGAAACAATGCGGAAAGATGAAAGATGAATCAATGCGGAAAGATGAAAGATGAAAGAATGAGGAAGATGAAAGATGAAACAATGCGGAAAGATGAAAGATGAAAGAATGCGGAAAGATGAAACATGAAAGAATGCGGAAAGATGAAAGATGAAACAATGCGGAAAGATGAAAGATGAAACAATGCGGAAAGATGAAAGATGAAATAATGCGGAAAGATGAAAGATGAAAGAATGCGGAAAGATGAAAGATGAAACAATGCGGAAAGATGAAAGATGAAACAATGCGGAAAGATGAAAGATGAAACAATGCGGAAAGATGAAAGATGAAAGAATGCGGAAAAATGAAATATGAAAGATGAAAGCTGAAACAATGCGGAAAGATGAAAGATGAAAGAATGCGGAAGATGAAAGATGAAACAATGCGGAAAGATGAAAGATGAAACAATGCGGAAAGATGAAAGATGAGACAATGCGGAAAGATGAAACAATGCGGAAAGATGAAACACTGCGGAAAGATGAAACAATGCGGAAAGATGAAAGATGAAACAATGCGGAAAGATGAAACACTGCGGAAAGATGAAACAATGCGGAAAGATGAAAGATGAAACAATGCGGAAAGATGAAAGATGAAAGAATGCGGAAGATGAAAGATGAAACAATGCGGAAAGATGAAAGATGAAACAATGCGGAAAGATGAAAGATGAAACAATGCGGAAAGATGAAAGATGAAAGAATGCGGAAAGATG